>OZ025289.1:265830918-266430918 GCA_964019185.1 Maratus speculifer
GAATAGAAAACTCAGACTAGCTTTCGCAAAATCCAACATAAATAAGAATTCTGATTACTGGAATAAAGTTATATTTGCTGATGAGAGTAAATTTAATATATTTGGTTCTGACGGTAGAATCTTGGTGTGGAGAAAACCCAGGGAAGAATTTCGCAAACAGAACTTGGTACCAACAGTAAAACATGGTGGAGGAGGAGTTATGGTATGGGGGTGTATGTCGTCCGCTGGAGTTGGTAATCTTGTTTTTATTGACAGTATAATGGATCAGTACAAGTATATTGATATTTCAAAATAAAATTTGAAATCTTCAGCACGAAAATTGAACCTTCATAACGATTTTAAATTCTACCAGGACAATGACCCCAAGCACACTGCTCTGAACGTTAGACTCTGGCTGCTAAATAACTGCCCTGAAATAATAAAAACACCACCACAATCTCCAGCCTTAAATCCCATAGAGAATATTTGGCAAGAATTGGAATCCAGAATTCGCAAACACACCATTTCTTCAAAACAACAACTAAAATCGGTGCTTCAAGAAGAATGGGGTAAAATCACTCCAGAAATCACAAAAAATTAGTCGAATCCATCCCAAAAAGATTAAATCATGTTTTAAAAGTAAAAGGAAATCCAACAAAATATTAAAACCTTTTAAAAAGTAAAATTTTTGGATAAATATTTGATGGAAAAGTAAATGTCCCATCACTTATGTGAGCCATTTTTTGCTCCGTTCTGAACAATTGTATTTTTACTAAATTAATATTTTAATATTTTGACAAAATGTATGTTATGTAATAATTGTTACTAACTTTAAATATGAAACACACCCAAAAAGTTTTTGCACGTGTTTGTTTATTTATTTTATTGCAGTTTATTTTTATAAAGCACAAGTGTCCCATCACTTTTGTGAGACGCTGTATATATATTTGAATTAATCAAAGGTTTTATATTACATATAAATTTTAATATTGTTTTATTTGATTTTTTAACATTATCTGTGTTTTATAACAAACTAATAAATGTTATCGAAGTTTTAATAAATGATTGTTTAAATCTTATTTAAACTTGTATGTTCCTTGTTTAAAATATTCCAATTTCGAAGAGAATAAGTGAATAATGCTATTCTCATATGTCTTAATAAATTCTCCGTTAAATTCTTAAAATTTTTATTAAATTAGATGAGAAACTTTCGCTTTTGATTCCTTACTGTTTCATTTATATAGCATTTCTCAAATTTCATCAAAATTTTTTACAATCTTTTATTAAGGCTGATGTTTTTGAAAATGAGATTTGTCAATGAAACCTCTTTTCAGTATTTATTAAATTCTGAATTAGGGCATTAGCAAGACTATTTCAGCGGTCTTTCAGGGACTCAAATCATAAGTTTCAAGTAACGAACACACGAAGAATTTTAGGGAGCGTTTATTAAAAATAGTTTGTGAAGTAATAAAACTAAAGTGCCGCTTTAAAGTTTTGTATTTCATTAGAACGGTATTTTAATGTTTATAAAGCACATCCTTATTTATACTTTATCTAATATTTTTCAGAAAGTTTTCAAAAAATATATATCTTAATGAAATACTGTTGTTTCAGTAAAAAGTTTTCCAATTTCATATATTTGAATTAATTTATTGTACTATGTACGCTTTATTTTATATTTAAAAAAATGTCTACGTGGTAAAGATATTAGAGAATGTTTTTGTTTTTTCGCAAAGATACTTAATTTTATTTTCAAAAAAAATTATATAAATTCTAATTAAAGAATTTCGGTTCATATTAAAAAAATATTTATTGAATTAAAATTTTGAATTTTTTTTGTGAAAATTAAAAATAGTTTGTGAAGTAATAAAGTACTCCTTTAAAATTTTCATCCATTTCATCATAACAGTAATCTAATGTCAATAAAGAACATCCTTATTTATAAAATCTAATTTGTTTTAGAAAGTTTTCAAAAAACATATATTTTAATAAAACACTTCTGTATCAGTAAAAAAGATTTCTAATTTTATTAATCTGAAATAATTTATTTTACTATGTATGCTGTATTTTGTAAAAAATGTCCACATGATAACGAAATTAGAGAATGTAATAGCTTTTCCACGAAGATATTTAATTTCATTTTCATAAAAAAAATAGATAAATTCTCACTAAGGAGGCTCGGTTCATATTTAAAAACAATATTTATCGAGTTAAAAATCTGAATTTTTTGTGAAAATTAGCCATATCATTTTTAAACGGAATCACATAATAAAACTTCTCCAATTTGTTTTTAATTTAATTACTATATATTATTATATATACTACAGGTCTCCCAAATGGTCCGCCAACGTAACATCAATATTTTCTTAGAAAGATTTTCGTTTTATATTTTCCTTTAAAAATGCACAAAAATCGCCTTCGGAGGCTAGTTTTACCACAAATGCTGTAGAAACCTACTATGAAATTTCCTGTTAAAAAATATTGGTGTTCAGTTCGCCGACCATTTGGGAACCCTGATACTATAGTGTATTATGTATAATATTATGTGAATAAATCAAAGGTTTTATATTACATATAAATTTTAATATTGTTTTATTTGATGTTTTAACATTCTCTGTGTTTTATAACAAACTAATAAATATTATCCAAGTTTTAATAAAAGATTTTTTAAAACTTACTTGAATTTGTGTGTGTCATATTTAAAAACATCCGAATTTTGAAGAGGATAAGTGAATAATAATATTCCCATAAGGTCTTAATAAATTCTTTGTTAAATTCTTAAAATTTCTTATTAAATTAGATGAGAAACTGCCGAGTTTGATTCCATATTATTTTATTTATATAGCATTTCTAAATCTAATCAAAATTTTATTACAAACTTTTATTAAGTCTGGTGTTTTCGAAAATGAGATTTGTCGCTGAAACCTCTTTTAAGTATTTATTAAATTCTGAAGTAGAGCATTATAAAGACTATTTTACCGATCTTTCCACAACTTAAATCATAATTTTTAAGTAATGAACACACAAAGAATTTTACGGAGAATTTATTAAAAACAGTTTGCGAAGTAATAAAACTAAAGTGCTCCTTTAAAATTCTATGTTTCATCACAAAGGTATTTTAATGTTAATAAAGCACATCCTTATTTATAAACTTTATC
Source organism: Maratus speculifer (assembly GCA_964019185.1). Classification (NCBI taxonomy): domain Eukaryota; kingdom Metazoa; phylum Arthropoda; class Arachnida; order Araneae; family Salticidae; genus Maratus; species Maratus speculifer. The sequence continues at coordinate 265,834,056 of OZ025289.1, forward strand.
TAATCTCTTTCAGAAAGTTTTCGAAAAATATAGATCTTAATGAAATGTTGTTTCAGTAAAAAAGTTTTCTAATTTCATTAATTTGAATTAATTTATTTTACTATGTACGCAGTATTTTATATAAAATATCTACATGGTAACGATATTGAAGAATGTAATTGCTTTTTCATAAAGGTTATTTAATTTCATTTTCATGAAAATTTTTATAAATTCTAATTAACCTTCCCACTGCGCGACCAGATATATCCGTTTACTAGGCTGCAGGTTTCACTACAGTTAAAGCTTTATTTAAATTAATAAAATTCTACAAATATAATCCAGTTTTAAGAAATTAAGTTATGATTCACACTTTCAAGGCTTATAAGTATATACGTAAAAAAAAATTATATCATGATAGAAAATCCCGCTTTTATCAACACTTAAAATAAATCGCAGAGAAAAAAAAAATATAATTTTGTCCATTTGCTCGGTGATCAGGGGGTTGGAGGTCCTGGACATATTTAAAAAAAATATTTATTGAGTTAAAATTTGGATTTTTTTGTGAAAATTAACCATATAATTTGTAAACAAAATCGCATAATAATATTTCTCACATTTTATTCTCAATTTAATTATAATATAATATATATTTTAATATATTATGTATAATATTATTTTTAAAATAAATCAAAGGTTTTATATTACATATAAATTTCAATTTCTTCTTATTTTATGTTTTTATATTCTTTTTGTTCCCCAAATTAATAAACATTATCTAAGTTTTAATACAAATCTCATTTAAATCTAACTTAAATTTGTATGTTTGAAAATATTCCAATTTTTAAGAGAATAAATGAATAATAATATAGTATCATAAGTCTTAATAAATTCTTCTTTAAATTATTACGATATCTTATTAAATTCGATGAGAAACTGCCGAGTTGTATTCCATAATGTTTGATTTACATAGCATTTCTCAAATTTAATCAAAATTTTATTGCAATCTTTTATTAAGTCTGGTGTTTTGGAAAATGAGATATATAGCTGAAAACTAACCTCTTTTAAGTATTTATTAAATTCTGAGGTAGAACATTATCAAGACTATTTCAGCGGTCTTTCCGGACTCAAATCATAATTTTCGAGTAACGAACACACGAAGAATTTTAGGGAGCGTTTATTAAAAATAGTTTGAAAAGCAATAAAGTTTTTCTTTAAAATTTTATATTTCATCATAACGTATTTTAATGTTTATAAAGCACATCCTCATTTATAAACTTTATCTATTCTCTTTCAGAAAGTTTTCCAAAAATATATATCTTAATGAAATATCGTTGTTTCAGTAAAACAAGTTTTCTAATTTCATTAATCTTAAGTATTTTATCTTACTATCTATACTGTATTTTATATAAAATTTCTACATGGAAACGATATTGGATAATGTAATTGCTTTTACATAAAGGATATTTAATTTCATTTTCATGACAAATTTTATAAATTCTAAACCTTCCCATTGCCGCGACCGGATATATCCGTTCACAAGACTGCAGGTTTCACTGCAGGTTTAAATTTAAAATTTTATATTTCATCATAACGGTATTTTAATGTTAATAAATCATATCCTTATTTATAAACTTTATCTATTCTTTTTCAGAAAGATTTTGAAGTTTTTTAATTTCATTAATTTGAAGTATTTTATTTTGCTATTTACGCTGTACTTCATTTAAAGTGTCAATATGGGTTTGATTTGGTTTATTTTGTGTCGGCCAATTATCTTCTCGAGGGATATAAGCCCAAGTGGGCGGAGGTGCCCTTCGTGGGAGTCTTCTAAGGGAACCTAGCCCGTATTTACGACAGGTTCGAAAAAAACCACGGAAACTCCGAACGGTTAGGCCTATGGCCCCGATTGGGTTCGAACCCAGCACCTGCCGTCTACCAGTTGAGAAGTCAGAACCTCTTAACTGGTGGGGCCACTGATGGGGAAGTGTCAATATGGGAACGATATCAGAAATATATAATTGTTTTTGAACACAAAAAATATTTAATTTTATTTTCTTAGAAACTTAGGGTAACATCCCCAGTAATTGGCACATTAAGGATTTGTCTTTAAACTTACTTCTATTTTCACTACCAAGAAATAAAATATTTACTTGAAAATATTTTTAAATCAAAGAGTGCATATCTGTGCATCCATTTTGCCCACTGAAAACAAAAATATTTGAAAAAGTATTTTTATAAAAATATATTTATAAAAAGTTGTTGTAATCACTAGTAATTGGCACTTAGACTTTTACACAATTAAAGTAACCCTTTTCAAATAAATAGAACTGTTGTCAATTAAAATTTAAAATATACTATAAATAAGATAATAATAAATTGAAATGCATGCTTTTCTTAAGCCAGAGAAGAAGCATTTGCAACAAAAATGGCTAATTTGATACAAGCCATAATTGTTTCTCTTCCCTAGGTACTATTGTCATTTAGTAGCAAAAATCAAAGTGATAATCTGTAAAGTAAATGAGCATATAACTGTTATATGGTCTTGCAATTTTAAAAGACTGGATATAAATATTATTTTAGGACATTTTTGTAGGATGTGCCAATCACTGGTGCCTGCCAATTACTGGGGATGTTAGCCTATTTAAATTCTAATTAAGGTGGTCCGGGACACATTTTAAAATAATTTTTAGTTTTTGAAACAAAATTTTAATTTTTTTTGTGAGGATTAACCATATTATTTTAAAGCAAAATCACATAATAAAAATTCTCACATTTTTTAAAAAAATTTAAAATTTATTAATAAAGAGAGCCGATCCATAATTTCACCGAGCAGTATAAATTGCTAGACCACATTGCAATGAATATTTTAAAAAACTAATCATCACATGTAATTAATGCAGTATCAAAATAACTGTCTTCCCTAAATTTAAATAATATATAGATGGAGCGTTGCCACTTTCGGCAAAATATCTCAGGATATTTTTGCCGAACATAAAGTGAAGCAAAATAATACGGCCCGGTTTTGTGTACTTTCTGTGTGTGTTTGGAATGGATCTCACCTAGGGATATTTTTATGTGTTTTAATCCTTTTTAATGAATCTCCAATTTATGTTACACGCTTTTTTACGCGAGATTTATGTAGTGTTGTGCCGTTATTATTAAAATGAGATTGTTTAACATGTGTTTAATATTTGAAGCGACGAACATCCCCCCCAATCCCCCCCCCCACACACACACACGTAATTTTCTATTGAAATGCGCACATTTTTTATTATATTGATTTTTCTTCGTTCAGTCGTTCTGTGTACGCAATCATCAAAACATTAAATAGAAAAAAATAAGAAAATAATGACATTTTATCATTATAAATACATTTTTAGATGTTTTTTACCAAGATATGACTTTTGGAAGACCGACTGCGTTTTAAGAATCGAATCGAGATTTAACTAATCTTAGGTTTTTATCTGTGACCTCGATGAGGTGACAATTTGTGCTTCCACCTACCGGTCTATTAATTTGTGCGAAAATTTATTTACTGTCAATACATCAGGGCAATTTTCTTTTTCTTTCTATACATCTTCATAATTTGTCATTCTAAACAACCATTAAATGGTTGAAAGTACATAAAGTTTAGAAACAAGTACAAGATGAAATTGAAGGAAAATAATACAATATATGGTAAGAAACCTACTCACCTATTTTAATTCTTAATATAGTACTTATTTATTTAGCGCAAAAAGTAACTATAACATGCTGAATGTCTATTAATATTCCAAGTGAGTTTTCTCAGCACAAAACAGTTTCCAGAGAAAAAGGTCCCAAGCAAAAAGTCGACAATTAAAAAAAAAAAAAAAAAAAAAAAAAAAAAAAAAAAAAATAGCGTTTCACCTTTAGACAGTTTGGGGAAAAGGTTTGACATTTACTTACCTATTTTAATTCACCAATTGCAATAATATACAAACTTATTCTATTGTGTTTATTTTAAAGGTAAAAATTATTTATTTAAAGCATAAATCAATAAAACGCAATTAAAAGTTAAATAAATTCATCACCATTTTCCAATTTAGTATTTTGTAATGACGAATGCACATGCTTATGTCATCTCAACTTATGTTCTATTTCAAAATGGTAATACTTTAAATAAGTGCAATAATTGTGTTATAATCTACCTGTGTTATTATTATTATTATTATTTATAAAACGCAAGTGAAACATTTCTTTATCTCCTGTTTTTAAATTTAAAAATACGAAAACTTTAAATATGGTCAGATCCATTTGTCAAAACTATATAAATTTATGAGGAAGAATATAGCAGAAGACGTACATGCAACGTGAAGTAGACTTACATTTTTTTTTGCACCAATTTTCATAGCAAACCGTATAATTTAATGATTATGTGAATTTCCATTAAAAACTACAATAATAATAAGTTATGGTATGCGAGAGTCTATAAAGTTCTAATACAAGCTATATTTTAAGAAAGAACTATATTCTTGTTATAATAATGCTTATTGCTCAAACTTTTTTTATGAAACTTTAAAATAATTTCAACAAATTCACTATTTACGCAAAATAATACCTTAGAAAATTTTATTTTACACCGTAGATATAAATTTTATATTCAATTGAGAATGTATATTTTCGAGAATGGAACTGAATTTTTAATACATTAGCATATTTAGGCGATTGGTTTATCACATCCAGATGTTTTCGACATTTTCGGGATATAAACTTTTATGTCATTCTTCTATCATAAAAGAACCCTACTTTTTCTTAAACTCAATAAATGTGCTTATATCTGAGGCAAACCATATGCATATATTTTTTTATTTTAAAAAAAATGTACAAAAGTATACTGTATTTATGAACATATATCATTAAAAGGTATTTCTTTTATTTTTAATTACATTAAAAATCCTATACATAATAAAAAGTGAGAATAATGTATTGTAACAATTTCAAATTTTTATTAAAGACATTAGTAAACAGTAATGATATTAGTAATATATATAATATTAATAATATGATAATATAGTTACAATTAATATTAATAATATGCTATATTACCTCTGATAATAAAGTTCAGTGAATGAATTCAGGACGACCGACCTGGCAAAACTGGGAAAACAAAATGCTGCACCTATATAGAATCAAGTGTTGACCATCTTCCCCCACCATTGTTCAGTTGATCGTCTTTTATGTTCTGTGTAAGACGTGTTTTACTAAGTGCTTGTTCAGTGTGTAGTTCTTAACTGAGAACAGAAAAATGAAGGAATAAAAGATCTCTTTGAAGTTTGGTTTTAAGCTTTGCAAGACACCGAAAGAAATTCATGAGGAATAGTGTAAATTGAACACCTACCATACTCGCCAGATCTCAATACTCCAGACTTCTTTCTATTTTCACGACCCAAATTCTCTTTGAAAGAGATTTTACCATATTGCTGACATCCATCGAAACATGACGAATCTTTTGAACTTCAACCCAAAAGAAGACTTCTAGCGAATTTCCGAGGACATGTTTAGCAGATCTCAGCGGTGCATAGTTATAAGAGATGACTATTTTGAAGGATGGTATGGTAACTTTCGTTAATATTTCATCTACATTAATGCTACAGGACTATTCACCGAACTTTATTGTCAGAGGTAGTATGATATTAATAATATGATAATATAGTATAATAGACATCAATAAACACCATGCAATAGATGCAATAGACATCAGTATGTACTGATGTCTATTGCATTGACTAATAAACCTCTATATGTACACCATTACTTATCCGAAACATGCGAATGAGATTATCACTGACTTAGATTTCTTGTAGTTTTCACAAATCGGTGCACCTGGACAAAATCAAATCATGGAGACCGACTGAGTAATGTGTAACGCAAGATGTGACGAAAAAAACGTGATTGATGAAAATGTCGAAGATTTTTGCCCTGACTAAACACGCTATATAATTAATTCTACACAATGTAAGTTATTATATACATCTTATGCAGTTATACTCATATTTTAAAATACATAAATATTTCATCTAGTAACTTTTAGTTGAGCCGAAATATATAAAATATCTTGTAAAAAAATAAAAAATCGATGAAAAGTGAAAAATATTTTAACGTTTGGTTCAACTAAAGCCTAACAAATCAGTCAATTATGTGTAAAAGTAAGAACTTTTTATTGTCAAAGTAATCTAAAAATATAATTTAATTATTTATCTCAATGACTGTCAGAAATCTGACATAAAATCAATTTGAGTTTTGATTCTTTCGGCCATTTTTTTCAATTAAGGATTTCTAGTTACATTTTTTACTGGTGTGTTGGACCTTTGTCTGGAAGGGAAATCGACAGTCATAAGCTGTATACATGTACTGCTTGTAACTATTCCCTAAATTCAGGAGCGAGAAAAACACTGGAAGCTCAAATCCATCAAATAACACTAAACTCAATAAATTGGTTAACATAACGACAGTTCTTTTCAGTTGAGAATATTCAAGGTGAATCAAGGACAACGATTATAAAACAGAAAATATTTCATGTATGTATGACTATTGTATGGCTTTTGGATAACATGTAAACTAAGTCCTTTCTTGTGGGAGAAAATTTCATATTAATTGAGCAATTATCTAGTTGTAGCTCTATTAAAGTTTAGAAAAAATATGTAGAATGCGTCTTGTAGAAGGAAGCCAAAGATGAAGACACACTGTCACATTTCTACCATCTTGTTTTTCTAAGAGCTCAAAATACGATAGGTTCGAACTGTTTCCAACTGCATTGAGTAAATGTTAGTAGATATACAGGCAAAATCGGTTGTATAGTTCAATCTATGCTATTCATTTACTGTGTAAAGACACAATAAAAAGTGTAACTGCATGCCGTGACCAAGATAAAGTATCACCAATTTGACTGAATTATTGTGAGTACAGGCTCTCTTCTCCTACAATCCGTTTCAAAAAGCATGTTTAAGACTTACATTTTGAGTTGGCTAATTAAACAGTGGTAACTCTGCGTAGCGAATAAACATCAAGTAGTGTCCTTTTGCGATAGCTCGTGAGAGATAAAAATATTTTCTAATGCCATGTTACCGGTTTAAATTTTGTATCTCTAATCATGTACAACGAGCATGAGAATTCGAATTTCAGTTTCATTTACTTGTGATACTAATCATCGCCATAGTTCTCTAACCATTATACGCATATTCTTTAGGATTTTTGCTTGTACGAATTCTATAATCTGTCGCTTTCTCTTGAATAGTCTTCTGTTACGGCATTTTTCTTTCAGAAATGCGGTCGAAACTAAACCTTTTTTTAGAGAATAAATTCTTTTCTCCAATGAAATTAACATATTGACCTCCAGGAGCACATTGCGTGAGAGTATTAATTTCAGCAATTAAGGAACATGTTGCAACCTCCGTACGTTGTTCACTGCACAGTAATTGTTGCATATTTGTGCCGGATTGATCTGTGATATGCCATTAATATAAAAGTTCAAAGGTCGATGGTGAGTTTTATGACAAATATTTTACACCGCATAGCCTGATATATAGACTTCACCGGCAAAGTTAATCCTGATGGTCAAGGGATTAACTAAGCATTAAGGAGTAATAAAAGATTGTGATTTTTAAAATGATTTGTTAAATGTAATGAAAATTATTAATCCATTTGATAATTAATTTCTAAAGCAAACATTAATTTTGAAATAAATCCGTAAATTGATGCTTTGAAAGGTATTTCATATCAGGTAAGATAATTTAATAAATAGATTAAATTATCAAGAAATGTCAGGACTTTTACTCTCGTATTTCAGTCTCCAATAATTTCTGCGAAATATTCCACTAATTTAATAATCCTCCTGAGAACTTTTATTGATTTTACTATTAATCTAAACGGTATATCATCAAGTTTATTTCTCTAAAATCGCAAGGGAATTAAACAGAATGTGATTAATAAAGAGAATTTAGGCACATTAGCAAATAAATTTTCCAAACAAAAGCGTTCATTTGAGATGCAACATATGCTGTAAATGTATACTTTACTGTTAAGTCATAATAATGAAGTAAAAAAGAAAGAACAAGCTTATATTATACTGATGTGCAATTTTTAAAAGGTACGAATTTTTTAATGGAACATCATGCAAAAAGTTTGTAAATCGAAAAAGATGTACCATAAAATTCTCCAGATATCAGATTTTGAAAAAAACAGATGCTACCCCCCCCCCCCCCCACCAAAAAAGGCACAAAAAGTATGTTATTGAAAAGTAGATTCGAGCACGATTGTACAGAATGTTGTAAATCAGCTGTTCGAGTATTGCGTCCCTTTGGCCCATACAGCCGATGTCACTACAGGAATCGTTGCGGGTGCCTGTTGATTTGCTTCAAAGCTTCTACCTAGAATATTCAACAATGTCTGTTTATATTTTGATTCGGAGATCAACCACGTATAGCCAAAGATGTAAATTTTCCAAGGGGGTGAAAAAAGTCCGGCCCAGGATTCGAACCAGGGATGTATTGGTTGAAGCCGCTAATACTCTTCCAAATGAGCCATCTCGTACAAATACTGGTGGACTATTTCAACCATAAACCTTCGATTTATTCTGTTGATCCGATCCATGGTATCAGTCCAGTTCATGTGATAGTTAAAGTTATTTGATTAAAATAGTCCTCCAGTGCTCGTCGGAGATGGCTCAGTTGGAAGCGTATTGGCGGCTTTAGCCGATACATACCAGGTCTGAATCTTGGGCCGGACTTTTTTCATCCACTTGGAAAATTTGATTTACCGATTGAAAAATCGTTTTTTAAATTAATCCAGGTACATCCAAGTTTCGAATATCCCTTGTCACCAGCAATTCTACAATAACCACTGTACGATTAGATACAGTAATGCTGTCGATCATGAAAAGGACCGAGTATCTATATCACCTTTTAACACACGATTGTTAGAGAAAAAAAACTAAAAAAGGACGAATTTGTTTTAAAGTGAATGTGAACACGTGTTGAAATTTGTTCCAATAAATTAAAATCTGATTGAAAGAAAAATAATAAACACGTTTTATAAATAAAGACACAATTTAAAAACGCAGACTAAACTTTGTTTTCATTATTTTATGTTAAAAGATAATAGGAGAGACCGAGGCTAGTAGTGACATTTTTGACATTTTTTATATTAGCCGTAAAATTTTAACTGAAGCGAAAGATTTAGTGTAACACTAGCGGCCTTCGCCCGCTACGCTGGTCGGTTTATCTAAAGAAATCTTGAAGAAGTAGTTAGATAAGGTTCAGACATACATTAAAAAAAAAAAGCAAGTCGATCATTCAAAAAACGTTGGGAAATATCAAATATTTACTGTAATTTTTTAAGAAAAACAAAGTTTCGAAAAAAAAAATTAAATCGAAAAAAAAATTACACTGACATATTAATGCAAGGAAATTTTCCCAGAGAGAAAATTCGCCTTGAATACAATATTTCAAATTCTTTTAATTGCTTATAGGCGTTAATGCCAACATAGTGAAAAAAAATTCCATGCTGGGAATCGAACCCGGGCCATCAGTATGGCGCACTGACGTTCTACCGACTAAACCACATGGAACGACAGCCAGCTTGAAACTTTCTCATACTTAAGTAGACTGGCGAAAACATAACGATAGCGCGTTTTAAAATCGCACAGTGACATCTATTGGATTTTATATGTACTAAAAAACGTTATGTACTAAAAAACGTGAGCAGCGCACCTAATAGTTTCTTTTGTTTCTTTTTGTTACTTTTTTGTCTGTTGTCCGATTTTGATGAAACAAAGCCTGTACACTGCCCGGGAGTGTGCATTCTTCATTAGTGAAAACCGCATAAAAATCCATTCAGTAGTTACGAAGATAACCTCGAACAAACAGACAGACAGACAGACAGACAGACAGACAAAAAATTCAAAAAAAATTTTTTTGTGTTTCATTGGTTTTCTTTTATCGCCCTGACTCCATTTTTGTCAATTATCTTCAATGTACAGACACACCGGGTCCTACTGTTTTATTATATGTATAGATATCATTAGAGTAAGTCTTGCGTAACATATTAATGAAACTGCAATTAACATTATTAACGTTTTTCATAACAGAAAATGAATTCTGAGTAACCTCGAAATTTCTCACTACTAACCCTTGGTACGGGACAAATCGTGACATGCTTGGGGCATATTGTGACACATAAATGGCGCATTACAAGTACATTGTAACATATACAAATTATGTAAGAAAGGCGATTAAATGGGATATGTTAAATCAAGAATGAGAAATTTATTCATTTATAACTTTCTTAACACAATAAAACACTTTCATGTTTTAATAATATTGTAAATCAAATGAAAATAAAATAGTTAAATTGTTACATTTGTAAACTTTTAATTTTTTATAAAGGTACTTTTAGAGACACTTAACAAAAAAAACTGTTTTAACCAGGAAAGAATTAAAAAGTAAGCCAACACTTGTAACGTTATATGCATGCTGAGTGTCTTTTATAACGTTTGGTTGGTCGTGGTGGGAGTTAAATGCAGACATACTCAGTACTTAAGATAAAACAACAAAGTTTATTAAAATGATGAGGGCTGAAGGGAAGTGGAGCAAGTCTTAATTTTACACAACTGAGAATACTATGAAAAAGCTAAACGCATACTCACAGGCTCCGGACGAGCTCAATCGTGGCACCTTCTAACACTTCTCACTATCTCTAGGCTGAGCTACTAGATAAAGCTTAATTAGACAGCCCGTGGCTGTGTGTAATTCTTTATTCACAAATAATCAAAATGAAACTACTATGATGTTTCTTACCCCGACCAACTCTCAAGTCAACTATCGAAACTCCTTTACACTTCACTGGAGGCCCGCTGCAACTTTCAATCAGCTAGCACTTCGCTGAACAATATCTCACTTCGCTATCTAACGCCACAGATACTCACACACTGGCTAACGCCACAGATGCTCTCTCGCTGGCTAATGCCAGGGACACTCTCTCGCTGGCTAATGCCAGAGACACACACCACACACTCACACCCAAGCTCTTATATGCTGCAAACTGAGATACTTCACATTAACATATTACTAATAACCGCGAGCTAACTGCAGAATCCGAAAGAGCACACCTACTCTAGAAAGTTAAAGTAAAAGAGAGGATAGATGTCGCTTTTACGTTTACACATGTTAAATTATTGACGTCACGATCTCAGAAATACTAGAGTGCCTTTATGACAAAGGTCACTCCCTCACAACCCCCCCTCGGATTCCGCAGAGAAAAAGGACTGGGCCAAATGCATGCCCAGGACTTTTTCATTGTTATAAATTTCGAGCCGTAAAAAAAAACACAGTGATGGGTGAAATTTAGAACCAAAACATAACTTTTAAAATATTAACTTTAACCCATCACAACCAAAAAACCTCAGTTTGCCTCAAAAATTCACATATTCAATCCAATCATTCTTCTATCTGACAAATAGCCTCCGTAAAACTTCCAAAAACTCGTAAAACTTTCAAAACTAATTACTTCTTCTTTCAAAACAGCCCACTCCACTGGGAGTGCTAAAATTTCTCAAAACACTAAACTTCCGAAATTTTCCTCAATATTGCAATACAACTATAATTTTACAAAAAATCTCTCCATAACTTTCCTAATACTAGAATTCACACCAAGTCCAAAAAACCCAATGCGCAAAAATTTTCCTCATCCAAATTCCGAACTCATCTAAAATTAAATTTACTTCATACTAAAATAACCCTGCTACTACGTAATACCTACATACCCATTAGCCAATGAACTAACTCCCAAAATTCTTCAGAACTTAACTCCACTTTAACAATAATTGGGGCACATACGTACAGCGTCACATCGCTGTGCTTTTGCAACAATCAAAAAATATCAAATTTACATTTGATGATGACGTCATTTGACATGAGCATGATGACGTCATTTTTTACAAAATGACGTCATCATGCTCTTCATCTGTATTAACTAAAAGAAAAATAGCAGAATCAATACATAACACAGGTATACTTCCCTGCAAGAAAATCACATTAACATTCAATTTTAATACAATACAATTTCAAATTCAAACGCAGCTTAAAACTTCGCAACTTGCGGAAACCATTCCCAACTAAAGTACAAACATAACACATAAAACACGAACGATAAGGAGAAAGTTAATTCATTAAATGTTAGTATAAGAGATAGAAACGCGTGTCAAGGACTTCTTGACCGCAAAACACGTGCGCACCTGAACCGCGGCGCGTGTACAAAATAACCCAAATTACTATCTGTACTTTCTGAAAATTTAAACATATATTAACATACATTTTATAACACATGAACAATATAACAATATAATAACATTTTTAACAGATAACATATCAATTTAACTATAGATCCAGAATTTTTAAAAGCAGTTAAGACCAAAATCTCAAACATACATAAAACTAACAATTTTGCAAACAAATTTTGAACACAATTAAGCACTGTGAGTCCGTCAAAAAATTCCAAAAATGGCCAAAAGTACAAAACAGTCTCTCTGCTTTCTATTCCTTCACATTGCTACCACATATATGCACTCTAATAGAAATTTAATAAAGAACATTATCACCCAATCATAGAGATGATTCGCTGCTGGCCGGCTTCATACTACAGGATGGCTTTCTCCTCTTGTCCCAGAAACCTTGTACGAAGGCTCTTTCGTCATCAGAACTGTACGGTGACGCCACAGTTGACTGTCGTGCCTGCAGCCTGGTTCTGAATGGATGCCGTGGAATACTTGTAGGTTCCGCTCGACAACTCTGCTCTGGCCGGTTCGCTGGGGTCACTCCATGGCGAGATTCACACTGTTGATGCCGGTAATCTGAGCGTTGTCTCCTCTTTCTAGATGCCCCCGAAGTTACTGAAGATCCTAGACCACTTTTCTTTCCGGACCTATGCTGTTTCTTATTGGGCAAAAATTCCGACTTTAAAGACCTTTTAACAGTTTGGCGAGTGTCCATCTGAAATCTTTTCCGGGGATTAAGTACCGAAGATGGTGAACTATTAGATAATTTGTGATTCTGAGGTTGCTGTCTAATAAAAAGAGGAACGGGATAGTTTATAATCTTTTGTCTTTTATGGCACACAGAGTCTGATGTATTTAACACTGTTCTCTTATTTTTATTATCATACTTTGCTCTCGGATTGCTAGGCTTTCGACTTTCAATAACAGTTTTTTGGAGCTGTTTGACCAAATTTTCTTCTTGAATATTGATGAAAAGAATTAGATGAGGAAGTGCTGGACTCGGGACACTCATTGGATCGGGAATTTCGCAAAACACCACTCGACACATGAGAACCTTCACTACCATTTTCTCTAAACTTATAAACTCTAACCTGATCCAGATTAACCGTCATTCTTTCACCATTGACATCAACAACCAAATTATTATTTCGAACTTCCAAAACCTCAAACGGACCTACAAACTTCGGACCAAACTTAGCTACTCTCTTTTGACGACTTGAACTTAATCAATGCTTTTCTACCAACACAAAATCTCCAACTTTCACTTCTAACTCCCTTCTACGCATATTATAATACTGAGCATATTATAATTCTTGCGCTTTTCCCATCTGAACCTGAGCTTCCTTAACCAACCTCTCAATATCCTGGCACATGTACTGACTTTCCGCATCTGACACCATAACTAACCTTTGGAATGGAGTAATGAATTTTCTACCCGAAAACAATTCAGCTGGCGTTTTCCCCGTCGACTCGTGAACTGCTGTATGAAGTGCATACGCAAAATGCTGAAGAAACTGGTCCCAATTTGAAGGATGCGAACCAACATAAGAAGAAATCATTTGAATTAATGTACGATTTACACGTTCAGCCATGTTAGACTGAGGACGATACGGAACAGTAAAAGAATGATCGATCTCCAGCTTCTCACACAGGGCCTTAAATATAACAGAAATGAAACAAGGGCCATGATCGCTCACTACCCTAATTGGTCCACCATATTTAGAAATATAATTCTCAAAAAATGCATCGGCAACTACAGGTGCAGAAGCCTTCCTGAGGGGGACTAACTCTACCCATTTACTAAAATAATCAACTATAACTAGTACAAATCTATATCTTTTAGGATTAGACAATGGATAAGGACCGATTAAATCTACACCTACACATTCATTAGGAAAATTTACTTTAATAGGAATTAATTTGCCAGCTGGACTTACATTTTTATAATTATAACGTTGGCATGTGCTACAGCTGGAGACATAAGCACGCACTGCTTCCCGTATTTTAGGGAAGTAGCAGGATTCACAAATTCGAGCATAAGTTTTCCTGATTCCTAAGTGACCTCCTAATGGATTATCATGAAATTCTTTCAAGATGGCCTTACGAAGACTAGCCGGAATAAAAACTCTTAATTCTCCACGTGAATTTACAATTTTAGAATAAAAAAGACCATCGATAAGCTTAAAAGATTGGGACCATTTCTCAAACATAGGTACATCTGCGCTCGGGACATCATCAGGATTTTCCAAATAACGATACAAACTACCAAACTCCTAATCTTGTTTCTGTTCCCTTATTAACTGCTTTCGTGACCTTAACACCAACGATGACAATGCACAACACTTAACTTCCTCCGTGACCTCTAAACCACCATGCGGGTTTCGAGACAAAGCGTCCGCTACCGCATTCTCCTTGCCAGCCCTATGTTCTAGAACCACATTATACTCTGCTAACTTGAAACACCATCTGACCATACGAGACGACAAACCCTTCCCATTAGTTAACTTTGTCAAAGCTGAATGATCCGTAATGACTTTAACTGGTATATTAGTGAAAAAACAACGAAATTTATTCAAAGCCCAAATTACTGCAAGACACTCCCTTTCCGTAATCGAATAATTCCTTTCCGCTGCATTTAAAATTCTCGACGCAAACGCTATAGGCTTTCTGTGCTAACATCGCTCCAACCCCCACTGCACTCGCATCGCAATACACTTCAAACTGAGACGAATAATCGGGGTGAGCCAAAACAGGAGGGGAAACTACTGCCTCTTTTAATAATTCAAACGATCTCTGAGCCGCTGATGACCATACAAACTTCACCCTTTTCCTTTTTAAATTATACAACGGTTCACATAACTCTGAAAAACGTGGGATGAACTTGGCAAACCAAGCCACCATTCCTAAAAATGTCGCCACTTCCTTACTATTTTTGGGGGGACTCATTGACGTAATTGCCTCAATTTTCTCATTATCTATAATAATACCATCACGCGTAATTTTAACTCCTAAATACTTCATCTCTTTTCTCAAAAATTTACATTTTTCTAACTTAACTGTTAACCCAGCATCTCTTAACAACGTAAATACTTCCCCTCAATAATCTTAAATGCTCTTCAAAAGTAGCTGCCATTATAATTATGTCGTCCAGGTAGACCAGGACACCCTTACCAAGCAAAGGTTTAAGGATATTATTCATGGCGTTCTGGAACGTTGTTGCCGCTCCCGATAAACCAAAACTCATTCTCTTAAAAGCAAAACAACCGTCCCGAGTAATAAACGCAGTCTTAGGTATGTCCTCCGGCTTCATTGCAATCTGAAAATAACCTGACGTAAGATCTAACGTTGACAGATAATTCGTACTCGTTATATTAGCCAAAATGTCATCAATAACTGGAATAGGATACTGAGGGTATTGCGTTATCGCATTTAACTTTCTATAATCTACTGCAAACCTATATGCCTCTGGATTATCTAAACTTTTCCCATTATTTTTACGACATAACACTACTGGCGATGCAAAAGGAGACTCAATTGGCATTATAATATCGTCCGCTAGCATTTTTTGAATATGATAATCAATTATACCTTGTTTAACTTTATTATAACGATATGGTTTACTAGCAACAGGTGCTTTTAAACCAGTATCAATCTCATGCCACGCAACATGCGTTAAACCCGGTTTATCAGAAAAAACCTCTCCAAACTCATTCAAAAACTTATTAAATTCCTCCTCCTCGATTTCACTTAACCCCGACTCCTCCAAATTAACTGACACTGAAACATGCTCTTTCTTACTCACATTCTCATCATTATTCACGATTAACGACTTTTTAAAGAAATCCAAACTAATTCCTCTATCCTTCATATAATCCACACCAACTATACAATGCACTGTTAATCCATCTAACACACAAAACTCCCAACATGTCTTAACCGAACGAATTTCAACTTCCAATTCTACTGAACCTTTATTATCACAAGCTACTCCCTGTGCCGACTGAACCGCCAGACTTGACCTCTTCAACTTCTTATACGAAAAACATTTCCGATAACAATCAAAAGAAATGAACGACTTATCTGCCCCTGTATCGAAGACATTTTTAACGACAATACCATCTAACACAATTAACACTTCAGGTAACTCAACCGGATTAATAGTAATTTTATTCAAACTCACAGAAGGCTTTTCCGATTTAATCTGTGACTGCATACCTTCCGAAATACAGTCACTTACCAGTTTAACTGACCCGACCTCCTCACACTTCTCCTTTGCACTGATCTACCTTCAAAATTCTCATCCGAAGTTGATCCCCTTACTTGCGAAGAAACATTCCTGTCCCGTACTCTCCCTCTCCGATCATAACCACTATTCTGTCTATTTCCATACATATTTCTCTCACCACTTCTAAAATTATTAGCACCACCACCATTCCTGTTACCAGTATTCGACATATTACGACCAAATCCATCATTTCTATTACGCAAATCATTATCCGGAAATCGCTGTCCCCCTCTCACAAAATTACGTTCCCCCTCATTTCTCAAATTACTATCCGCGACAGGTCTCTGACGAGGGCTACGCAAATCCCGTTGATCCCAGCTATGCCGAGTCTCATACTTCGATAATATCTGATGCATTTCTGCAAAATTCTTCGGTGCTCTAACTTCAATAAAGTCCTGTATATTTGGATTAAAAAGAGGAAAAACAATGTCCAACAAGTCCTCAAATGTGATATCTAAATCTAATTTATTTTTTAGTTCAAGCTTACGTAGATAAAATTTTGACGCCGACTCATAAATATTCTGCTTATTACAATAGAACTCTTTTCTCAAAATACTTTTATCTTTAATGGGAGGAAATGCCTTATTTAACTCAATCACAGTTTGTTCAAATCTTTTCGCTTCATCAATAATCAAAAACTTTCCTATATTCTCTAACCACAAAAGTGCTTCACCCTTCAATGAGCATTTAAGCACTACGTCTCTACTTTTCTCAGGTATATAATTAAACAAAATATAATCATCTAGTTTAACTAAAAATTCACTAATATCACCCTCACCGGCGAAATACACCCGTGGAACAATCTCACAATGTCCGACATTTCGATGGGCGCCATTTGTAACGTTATATGCATGCTGAGTGTCATTTATAACGTTTGGTTGGTCGTGGTGGGAGTTAAATGCAGACATACTCAGTACTTAAGATAAAACAACAAAGTTTATTAAAATGATGAGGGCTGAAGGGAAGTGGAGCAAGTCTGAATTTTACACAACTGAGAATACTATGAAAAAGCTAAACGCATACTCACAGGCTCCGGACGAGCTCAATCGTGGCACCTTCTAACACTTCTCACTATCTCTTGGCTGAGCTACTAGATAAAGCTTAATTAGACAGCCCGTGGCTGTGTGTAATTCTTTATTCACAAATAAACAAAATGAAACTACTATGAAGTTTCTTACCCCGGCCAACTCTCAAGTCAACTATCGAAACTCCTTTACACTTCACTGGAGGCCCGCTGCAACTTTCAATCGGCTAGCACTTCGCTGAACAATATCTCACTTCGCTATCTAACGCCTCAGATACTCACACACTGGCTAACGCCACAGATGCTCTCTCGCTGGCTAATGCCAGAGACACACACCACACACTCACACCCAAGCTTTTATATGCTGCAAACTGAGATACTTCACATTAACATATTACTAATAACCGCGAGCTAACTGCAGAATCCGAAAGAGCACACCCACTCTAGAAAGTTAAAGTAAATAGAGAGGATAGATGTCGCTTTTACGCTTACACATGTTAAATTATTGACGTCACGATCTCAGAAATACTAGAGTGCCTTTATGACAAAGGTCACTCCCTCACACACTCATCTTATTGATCTTTGATTCGGAAGCCTACTACAACGTATAGGTTTATATCCTATATTGTCATTGCTTGTTTCAGCGCTTCGTCCTGCTTTAAGAGGTAGTCTTATTTCTGTAAGACTTACTACTGACACATGGTTATTATCAGTTGTCATAGAATCATTTAATTCAATGAAATTTCTTTCTTCTGAAGACTGTCCTGCAATCTCACCAGCATTGATTAAAGTTATTGCTGAAGTACTTCGTTTATTAACAGTTACATATTTACTAATTTTTTTTCATTGTCATTCTGGTCTTTAACGCTCTCATCTCCGATAGGTAACGGTGGATCAGTTACTGAGGAACATAGGAAGTGTTCATCTGTAAAAATGTCCCTATTAAATTCCCAAATTCCACTACAACGAAATCCTGCATGAATGTATTTTGGAGAGGCAGCACTAGAAAGGGCTATTTTGACAATACCTGGTATGTCGTAGATCGACAATGTGCTTCCAGAATGCAATTTCAACCATCCACATACAGCCTGATTGTAGAATTTTTTGAACGGCCCGTATACTGACACATCAAAAGGCTGTAATCTGTGACTCGTGTAAGGTGGAAATGTCACAACTTGCCCCTTAGACTTCGTCACAACTAGCCCCGCATTACGCCATTTTGAATTTTATTCATTAATTTCCGAAATATTGGCATGATTAACAAATGAAATACATAAAATAACAGCTCAAAATATAAGCAATTAAATAATGTTAAAGAAGTTTACATACCTGAGTATCGCTAGTGGCAATGACGATTCAAATGAAGATCGCAAAATTTACTTTTACGATAGATAAAAAGAAAAATATTTTTATCTCGAAAATAACGCGACGCTATACTTCAAAAAATATGCAGCACATTGAGACAATCAACCTCTTTACTCACATGACACAACAGGTGCTGCAACCTATTGGGTCAGTCAGGAAGCTCGATGGCACAACTTGCCCCTGGCACAACTAACCCTGGTCTTCCCTACCTTATAATTTCATTCACTGAAACAGTTACAAAACACGAATGTCAATTTATAGCAAGTGAAGATCTATTTAAAAATATTAACTTATTATCACGTTAATAGCATCCATGATCCAAATAAATCATATAATTCACTTAAAACTGCACTGCAGCTCTTTATATTTTTTTCAGATATACAATATATCAAGATGCTATGTTATAATCTTGGAAAAAGTAATGCTTGCTTTTATCTTAAATTTCAAATTATGTACCTTTATATATTATATCAAAAATCAAAGACTGGAAAATATTTAGACTGAACAGTATTTGAAAAATATAACTTTGTAATCTGTATCATGTTACACAAGTCAATAAAAATGGCAGGCAAAATTCAAGGAGAGTCATTTATCTGTCAAGCAGCCTTTAGATACAATAATTTTTACTGCCATTAATGCAAGATAATATTTCTGATGTCAATCTCATATCACATTGATATCTTAGATCAATTAGATCAGTCTATGTCCATCTATTTTAATGTGATTTTTAATTTAATTAAAGTATTGTTTGATAGCAATAGGAATGTTATAATTAAATCACCATTGTCAAGAACGATATATGAAATAATAAAATTTGTATTTTTACTTTTTTTCCTAGACATCTGATTAAATTTTACATTTTTTCTTTCATTGAACTCTCATTATTATTCATTCAATTAAAATGACAATTGTAGATTTATCTAAGTCTATATAATTTTTGCAATTTTTTTTTTTTTTTTTTTTTTTTGTAGAAAGTTTTTCAAATCCTGCATAGTTTCGTGTTCGTCCCAGAGTCGGTGGATGAAGGAAAATCATTCCATTTTGTGCTGCGTTTGTTTCCTTGCCAATATAGGATAATGAGATGTGTTATGCTTAATATTGTTTCAAGTGGTACAGGTAGTTGAACGTCGGCGCGCTATGTAGACCGGGAGGCAGCAGCACAGACAATCACCTTATCATGTTGACTAATGAAAATGTAGGATTAGTTAAATATTGATTCACATACTAAAATGCTATCGGTCTAGCAAGTCATATCTTGGCTGAAAACACCTAAAAACTGGTGTTTTAGTGGTTGACTCATAGGTTTACATTTATATTTTTCCGCTCCCAATCCTCCATGTTTCATAGTTTTGGTTACAGGAAATCAGAATGGTAAACCTGCGAGTCAATCGATAAAATTCGGTTTTTAGTTGTTTTCCACCAAAATGTGACTTGGAAGACTAATTGTGTTTTAATATGCGAATCTATTTTTAAATAATCCTAAATTTTAATCCGTGAATTCTATGAGGTGATTTTTATTTATTTATTTATTGCCTAAGTGGGGCAGAATCACCAGACCTCAAAGGTCCGGTGTAGACTCTATTAACCCCACCCGGAGTGCTCCCCGACACGCGGGAATTCGTTTACAATTAGTAAAAAAAAAAAAAAAAAAAAAAACAAGAAAAAGAGAAAAAAAAAAGAAAAAAAAATTTTATGTACAAAACAAGCTTCTTCCGCCGGAGCACAGGCTACTCCCTCGCGACAAGGGGTGGACCAGCAGAGTAGGTGATGCTATTGACCGAAGTTGCATAGGAACAGTAGGTTGGTGCACCATGCGGGCCTATGAGGTGAGATTCGTTAGTTCCATTTGGAAAATAAAAATCCTATTTAATTTGCCTATAAGAAGGGGTCTAGATAAAATATTAGATAGCCAGTTTTTGGGAAGGATGGAGGGACGTTTAATATGCCAGGCTTGGATAAGCGTGCAGTGATAGTAACTATGCTCAGGGGTGCCTATCTCGCCGCACTCGCAAAAGTGATTGGCAGCTCGATGGAAACGTTTCAAATAGGCTTTGAAGGGCCCATGACCAGAGAGGAATGCTGTTGTGGCTGGAGAGAGAAAATACATTTCTCTAGACACTACAGGTATGAGATTGTAAGTGTGTCTACCTTTGGTAGAGACATCCCAATAATTTTGCCACTCTGGTAAGATTTTTAGATCCAACTTATTGCGAATGTGTGAGGGGGGAAGAGGGAAAGTAAAATCTATGGATGTTTTTGCCGTTGCTTCTTTCGCTAACCTGTCAGCCCGCTCATTGCCCTCAATGCCAATGTGGGCCGACACGTGGCCCAGGGCGACTTTGCGAACGAGAGAGAGCAACTTAATTTTTATGTCGAGAACTAAAGGGTCCTTAGTTCTATGCGCGAAGATTGCCTGTAGGCTTGAAAGACTATCACTGTACAGCCTGGTGAAGGAAGTTGGTTGGAAAGAGATCCAATCAAGAGCCTGCAGAATCGCAAAAAGTTCTGCTTGGAATACAGTGTTATCATCCCCAATTCTACAAGCCCATTCATGGATCACCTCATCATTCCGCATGACGCAAAATGCTGAGGCTACGCCCGATTCCGTGCGGGATCCATCAGTGTAAACGATTGGGACTCTTGAGGGTACAAATGTATGTTTAGAGGGATTGGCTTGCAGATGTGATGTTTCTTTTGCAGGATGCAGGAACCAGCTGCTAACTTTCCTTTGTATATCTGTTTGTGGAAAGTATGCGTACTGTGTTTCTTTGTGATCGAGGTGGAGGATTCTGTTTTTTATATATTCATTATTAAGTGTCAATTTTATGGGAGGGATACCTGTAAGTACAGTGAGCGCGTCTGTGGAGATTGTTTTATACCCCCTCGCCATACGTAGGAGGAACATCCTTTGTAACGAGGGAAGTTTGTTCTTCACTCTCTTAGTGAGGTTTCCTCCCCAGACGCCCACGCCGTAAAAGATAATCCGTTCCACAATTGTCTGGTACCATATTTTTAGCATGTTGGGCTTAATGCCCCAAGATTTCGATGTTAATTTACAGCTATTATTGTGAAGTGTTACTAAGCGTAATTTTATTGCGTTAATATGTTCCATCCAGCTCCGATGTTTGTCTATTGTAATTCCTAGTAATTTCATGTGTTTCACGTGCTTGACGCTGCGTCCATTAATTCGCATTACGGGGTTGCGTTTCAGATTTATGGGTTTGTCGAATGTCAGTGCTTGAGATTTTCCTGGTGAGAGCTGGAGGTGAAGGTCTGTTAGCAGCTGAAGGAAAACAGGGAGTGCTTGACGTGCCACAATTTCAAGGTCTAGGCGCCGGCGACCCGTGAAAATAAAACTGAAATCATCGGCAAAGGCAAATAGCAAGAAGCCTAATTTATGGAGTTCTATTAAAAATACATTTGCTATAAGCAACCAAAGTATTGGTCAAAGGCAGGACCCTTGGGGGCAGCCTTTTTCTAGTTGGTGCACTGATGTGCCAGTGCCCCAGTTAATTAAAATGCTTCTAAGAGAGAGATATGAGCCGATGGTTCCAGCTATATTTCCCGGGCAGTTAATTGCAATCAGCTGGAGTAAAATGTCCCGCCACTCCACGTTATCAAATGCACCTTTGATGTCGAGAGAGACTAGGGAGGTGTAGAGTCCAGAGTCTTGACTGATGGCAACGGAGGACATTATGTCAAACAAAGCTTTTTCACAAGATCTGCCCTCTCTGAACCCATATTGCCTGTGGTGTAAGATATTGTGTGATTCTAAGAAATGTACTAAACGTGTTACTAGTAGTTTTTCTAGTAGTTTGCCTAACGTTGGAAGAAGGCAGATTGGTCTATATGCACTAGGTTCAGAGGGATCTTTCCCTTGCTTCTGGAAATATACTACCTCTCCCTGTCTCAGAGTGAGGGGGAAATATTTGTACGATAGACAAAGATTTGCCCATCTTGTGAAAAGATTTGGAATAATTTTGAACGTTAACTTTAACCCTCCAAGCGTCTTGCAAATGGGTAAAATTGTAGTGTTGTTTTCCCTGCATTTTGTTTTAAATGCTAATAAAATATGATTCTTTCAATATTACATGAAAAAACTTATTTAGGAATATAAATGTAATCCTTGAGAGTCTTAATCATTCTTCAATGCTTTGAAAATTCAATAAATTTATAGAATTATAATATCTTAAACATTGCTTATATTGCAGTGAAACCTGGAGCTTAGTGTACGGAATTTTACGGGCCAAACGCTTAGAGGGTTAAGATGCGAAAATCTATACTGTCAGGGCCTGGAGCTTTTTTGTCATCAAACTTCATTAATGCTGATGATAGCTCTGCTTTTGAAAAAGGGAGATCGTCTGGTGCATTAAAAGTTAGGTCATCGTTATTGTTATTAGGATATGCCGAAGGTCCAAATAGTTCTTTTGTTAAATACTCCATATTGTGCTGTTTTGACGCCCTAGACGAAGGCAGTTCAAGCTTAATTTCGTCTGGCCTAAAAAATTTATCCGTGAAGAATTTTTGCGCGATTCCGTAAGGATCGGTTTGATTGCTGCAGAATTTCCGCCATGCTTGATTCTTGGCGTCAAGAACACTGCGTTTATATTTTGCCACCAACAGTTTGTAGCGTGCTGCTACTGCTCGAAAGTTGTCCGTATCCTCTTGTGTTGGTCGAAGTGATTTCAACTTCCTCCTTAACGCTGTAAGTTGGTTACGTTTTGTGCGGAGGTCTGCCGTCCAGAAAGAGAAATTGACAGTCCTGTGTGTTTTCTTGTATCTAAAGGATGCTTTGGCTGCGATCTGCATCGTGCTTATTAAGAGATCTGTGAAGTTATTAAGTTTTGATGCATCAGTAACATCCTTTAGATGTTGGCTGAGGAAAGGTTTTTGTGTTTTGATTATTTGTGTAAACTTGCGTAGATTACCTCGAGTGGTATTAAATCTGCGCTGCATAGTGTATAGAGGTGTAATTTCGAAGCTAAAAGTAATGTATTTGTGATCTGAATCGCTATGAATATCTGAAACTTGCCAATTGCGAATTTTGTGATTGGCCAGAGGGTTGACCAGAGTGTGATCCGGGAAGCCCCTGGCCACCACTCTGCCTGTGCTATCTTCCTTAACGTATGTGTGTGTTGTGTTATCGATATTTGATATAGCTAGATTGTTTTTAATTAGAAATTCAATGAAGGGATCTTCACGGGCATTGGACCGCACATAACCCCATAGGGTCGATTGCGCGTTAAAGTCCCCACCACAAATGGAGTATCGCCTTTGTGTGATAAGATGTTCCCACTCCTCGAGGGTTTCTTCAAAATCTAAACGTGGGGCAGCATATGTCGAGCCAACTATCAGCTGACCCTCCTTAGCAGTAATGGTTATGAAAGCGCAATGTTGACCCGTGTAAAGGTGTGTGTAATTTATGTTTGTGTTCTTGACGACCACGTGAGCTGTATTTGCTTTTGATGAAAATATTGGCCAAGACGACTGAATGTCCGAAACTTTGCCATTGTTACAGTAAGCATCCTGCAGCAATGCAATATCCACTCCAGTAGTAATCATAAAATCCTTCAGGGATACATTGGCTGATTTACAGTGATTCAAATTAATTTGCACAAATTTGATATTGCCAAAAGGGAGAGAGGGTGAGAATTTTTTAGAGGGATCCTGAGAAGAAGCCATCATGTTTAAATGTTAAAATTATTGTTTGCAATATTAATAAAAACTGGGGGGAAAGATCCAATAGGAGAATAATAATAAAAAGAAAATGTTAAGCTTGTTTAAAAGTGCCTACCTCTTTGGCCTGCACGGTGATGACTGTTGGGAGTGTCTTCATTGGACCAAAGATGTTGGTAATGTCCTGAAGATGGTGGTAGAGGCTCACTTAGGTGATTTAATGGATGATGATTTGGCTCGTAGTCATACTCAGGATAGTTCGGCTTCGAAGGTGGTAGATGCTCTCTGCGAATTGGCATGAATATGTTGTTTAGCCTTTCTCTCTCAATGTTGTAGGCCTGTCTAAAAGTCTCGCATGCAGGATCAGAAGCCTTATGTTTGGTGTTAAAACTTGTTTGGTGAAGCCTGTTTGAATCCTTGCAGTTAATGCAGAAGGGTGCGTTCTGGCAGTCATTTGAGGGGTGATCTTGCCCACAGGTTTCACAGAAGGTTCTGTTGGGGCAATGCTTCTCGTTGTGGTCAAAGAACAGACATTTTCTGCATCGCTGTATGTGTGTGTGCGGGCGAAGATGACAGTGCTTAAATCCAACGAGGAGACCGCCGTCCAAGATGATAATACGCGCCAGAGGGATAGGCATTACTACTATCCAGTTGGACAGTCCTCGTGACCTACCATCTGTTCTTCTTATGTATATAAGTTCATCCTTATGAGCATTATATCGAGCCGTAATTGAGTCTGTCATAGTTTCTTCGTCATAATTTGACGGGACTCCAAGTAATATCATTTTCTGCTTTTCCACTGGTTTAGTTGTAAAAGTAAAAAGCCTGTTCAGTTCTCTATGAACTTGGAGATCTCTAATGAGATTGTTCTTATTTTTTTCGGTTGTGCATTCAATTTCTAAATGCAACCTATAGGGGGTGGTTTTGGAAATGATTGATGCCGGGCAGGATATATGGGCTTCTGTTAATTTTTTTTTGGATTTCGACTCCTGTCATTCTGCTAGCACCTGATTTTATATCTTTAATGAGGATAGTTCTTCTGTGTTCAGGGGTGGTACAGTCGAAGTCTTGGGTTGTTTGCATTGCTGATGTTTGTGAAGAGGTTATTTGTGTGGTATCTGTACGTGTAGGAAGATTATCCTGGTTAGGAGTGGATAAGTTGGAGACCTTATTTTTGGTAGTTGTGCGGTTTGGTGAGGAAGGAGAACAGTGCTCATTCCTGAGTGTTGAGCCAGCACGGACAACTTGCTTTATCATTTCTGTATGTTCATACAGTGCTTTGGATATAGCATTTTCAATTTCTTTTGCGCTCGGGATAGTAGCCAAATACTGTTTTAGTTGATCTTTGTATGAGTCGTGCTGCTCTTTATATTTGTTATTAATTTCGTGAGCTTGTGTTAGATTTTTTTGAAGTGTGTTTAATTCCTGATGATAGCTTTTCCCTATACCATTGAATTCTTGTAGGGTCTTTTCTAAATTTTTAATGTGATTCTGCACTCCAATGCTGAGTGAACTGGCCTTATCACTTTTTATTTTGGTCAGCGTTTTTGTGGCTTTAGTAACTAGAGTATGGATCTTTTTGTCAACCGTCATCTTAGATATAGAGCTTACGCTCATGCAGCGTCTAAGAGAAGTTCTCAACGATTGAGGAACCTTGACAGACGAGTCGGAATCTGACGAAGTTTCTGACATTATGTTTGCAAGAAGAAAAAGAGTAATAATTGTAGATTGCGATACACAAGAAAACGACCTTTGGATACCGAGGCCCCCACGTCACCGGCGGGGAATGTCGTCTGCGGGCATGCGGCATGCTGAATTTTGGAAAATAAAGGGAGAAAAAAAATGTCATTATGAGTACCGGCCGTCACATGTGCCGAAAATACTTAAGATTTAAAAAAATATATATATATATATATATATATATATATAATAAAAAAGACCTGTGATGAGAAGGAGATAGCCATTCAGCTTACAAATTACTTAAAAAAAAATAAAATAAAATAAATAAAATAAAATAAATAAAAGGATTCGAAGGAAAAAACGTTTCACTACAATGGAAACCAGTGCTCCTAACACTCTCCTCCCTTCTGCTCCCTCTCCCTGTCTTACCCTATAAATTTCTCTTAATTTTCCTCCATATATTAAAACAATAACATAAAAAAAAACCCAGTTGATACTCTATCAATATCATTAATCAAACATAAATAACAGAAAAAAAAAACATTAAAATTACATTGGATGGAACATTTTAGAATAAAGAAAAACCAAGAAGAAAAAGAGTAAAAAAAAAAAAAAAAAATTACATTAACTTATGAATTGAATACGGTAATAACAATAATAAAAAGAAAGAGAAAGAGTAAATTATGTTCGGAGGGGAACAAATAATAATGGCAGAGAATATTATTGCTACTATTATTACTGTTATTATTAATAATTGCGAGTAAAAGCGTAACTACGTAACATTCGTAAATACAACACGTAACTCGTCTAGTTCGAAGAAAAACAATAAAAAATAATTAGAATATATATATATATACATATAACAATATTTTAATGGCTTAGCCTAACCTTTAAAATAATTATTGTTTATATATTAAGAAAAATATTAGCAATACACTAAAAAGGCAATAAGAAATAATAGAAAAAAAAAAAAAGAAAGAAAGAAAGACAGAGATTATTATCACTGTACTTGATAATACTAATAATACTATTTTATATTATTGCCCCTTTCTCTTCCTTTTCCTTTCCTTTTTCCCTTCCCTTCCTTTTTTTTAAATAGCTTATTAATACGAGTCGTAACGCGTGTAAAATTAAGAGTGAAGAAAAAGAAATATTACCTAGTGTATAAACAGAGAAAAGTGCCCGCTAAGATTTAAAAAAATAAGGTATTTACAAAGAACTAAGAACAACAAAGTCGCTTACAACAGAGCAACAACGAGAAGAGGGCTTTAGGAATAGTTTTGAGACTTATAAGATAAACATTATTAAAAGAGAAATTAAAAGAAAATAAAAAAAGGAAGAGAAAAAAAGTAAATATGTAATAAAAAATAGTACAGAAACTGGTTGACAGTATAAAATTTGCTATTTGTTGTTGTTGTTGTTAATATTATTAATATTGTTATAATTTTCAAAAACATTTTCTTATAAGTTCGATAGTTGCCCATTATGGGGAAACTAGTCGTTTAGAAGAATAAAAACAGTAAACAAATGATTCAAAACCCCGCTGTAAGAGGGAAAAAATAAAAAAGAAAGAAAGAAACACATTGGGAGAAGAAGCACAACGGGGGCTCAGAGCTCATCCGACGGACGCTAGGTTACAGAAGGGACATACTTATCCTAATATAAATGCCCCAGCGTAAGAGAGGCAGGGGGAAAATCCAAGGTCATCCCTTTAGACGCGTTGTAAAGGAGGACAAAAAGTCTTAGTAAAAGTATTAAGAATGCATTATAAAAGCAAGTATTAAGAACAATGAATCAACAAAGAGAGAAGAGAAAAATGTGTAAAGATAAATGAACAATAATTTTGTAAATTTTTATAACGAGCACAAAGTAATTAATGGATTTATTGCTCTGAAAAACAGAAGGCACATGTGATGGCAAGCACTCATTTTGACAGGCGAGAAAAAATTAAGAATATACACATAACTTTAAAAAGAATTGGCCTAGAAGCATGAAACATACCTTAAAAAGCAGCTGAGACATTCCCACATTCACTGTGATGAAGGGACCCCGGGCCGCTGGTCAAGGGGGGCCTTTAGCCTTGCATAATTGAGGAGCTTTCAAAACGCGTACAACACCTCTCGCCACCCTTCGAGAGCATCAGCTCTATGAGGTGATTGCCGGTGCTTCTGCCTCCAGGTCTAATACCGATAATCCAGATTTGAGTTTCGATATAGGCACTTTTTTGCTCTGTTGGCTGTATGCCTTTGAAATGCCTCTGTAATCTTTATTTAAATTTAAAAAAAAATAACGTTCCCCAATTTTCTTTCGCAGTTACTGAAATTTGAAATATTTTTCTAAAATCAACATTAAATAATGGTTAATTATTTGACACAGAAATTTTTTAAACATTGCCGAATTAACCCATACCTTTCTCTTAATGGTTTTAACATTTTTTCAACCATACCC
The DNA here is from genome assembly GCA_964019185.1 of Maratus speculifer. Classification (NCBI taxonomy): domain Eukaryota; kingdom Metazoa; phylum Arthropoda; class Arachnida; order Araneae; family Salticidae; genus Maratus; species Maratus speculifer. The sequence goes on from OZ025289.1 coordinate 265,862,799, forward strand.
AAAATATATATAAGGAACCCAGAAGCCATGGGATACAAGCGACAAAATTTATATTAGGTGTAATTTGAGCTCAAAATTTAACATCGATATTAATTGGCTACTAAAAATTTAAAACTGCCGCTTATTTAATTGCAGTTTTTGCACTGTTATTTCAGTAACTGCGAAAGAAAATTGGGGAACGTTATTTTTTTTTATTTAAATGAAGATTACAGAGATTAAGTAGTTATTTAATTTCGGTAAGTAACGTAGTATGAAACGTTATAACCATTTTCCCAATTTTCGATCTGCACCCCACTATAAAAGATCATATAAGTTATCATTCGTCACACCCCTTGTTCCCACCTGATGATAACATTATGAAGTCTAAAAAATATTTTCTTTTACATTCTGTTTTTTTCGTTTTATACGGTTGCGGAAATATATTCATATGATTATACATCGATTAGTAGCACGGTTTACAGTTTCATGAAGTCAATAAAATATAAATACACGAAACAAATTAATATCAAATAACATTTAAAAGTATCAGTTACTAATTAATGCTGTTTAATTTTAGTTTATTTTTACATAATACATTCAACAGCAATATTGTCTTCTTGCAGTTGTTCTTTGTCCGTAAATGGTAAAAACAGAACCTATCAGCAAAACAATGAATAAAATGATTTCTCGTTCTTTACTAGTAAGCGCAAATATTATTCTTGTTCCTGGCTTCGCTAACAGCTAATTTATTTTAACAGGCAGATGATCAGGAATATGAAACATTGGGGCAAATTTTGCAATGAAAGGATTTGATAAAAATTTAGAGGATTTAATAATAGCTTTGTATTTTCATAAAAACTAAAATGCACAAGAATGAAAATGAATTAAAGATAACAACTATCTGTGTGCAAAGAAAAAATGAATAAAAAAGAAAAGTCTAATTGCACAAAAAATGATAATGATATCAAAAAGCAAACGCACTTACTCCTCTTAGAGACAGCTAACGATATCAAGTGTCAGTCCCCAATTCCCGCCCTAAAGAGTTAATATTATATATGCACAGCCCCTTTACAGAGCTAAGTAGGTTAACTTCAAAACAAAGCACATAATAAGAAAATGTCTATATCTGTTTACTTAAAATTAAATACTTTTATTTCCAGGTAGTCTGTATAATTAGCTTTTTTTTTTTTTTTTTTTTTTTTTTTTGTCACTTATAGACCTTGGATTCCTATATTCTGATATGTGATATTTATGTCCTTAGCATTTGAATGCATTAATAGTTGCTAATATAAAAGACCATAACATTTTGAAAATTTTAGTACGTCGTTTCACGTTATTATTAAAACTTTCTTACCTTTAAGAAATATAAAATTTTCAAATAGATATTCAACACTACCTTAGTGTCTTGTAGCATTTAATTTAAATTGTAAAATACAGAACATGCTTAACGAAATTGTTAAAACTTTAGGCATAAAACTCATAGTTAGACTTGAGTTATTTTACTATTCATAAACTTTCAACATTTTATTTTGATCAGAGAAGATAAATCTACGATAGATAAGGGAATATTTTTAAAAAGAAATTATAAACCTCTAGAATTTTCTGTGTCATTACTTTATGGAAAATCCGAAAAGGACTAAAATATAAATTATTTTCCTATTTCTCCGAAAAACTTTTAATATAAAACACGGAAACGTTAAAACGTTATGTTCTTTCCATACACAATTGAAATTATTTTTCAGAAAAATACACGAATATGATACGTTAATATAAAATTTCAGAAATCGCCATTGAATTAAAATGGATAGTTCATAAAAGCATTGATTTATTTCTATAATTAAATAGCACTATTAATTAAACTAGGAAAAATCAAACAGTACAAGTTCATTAAACTAATAATCAATAAGAAAAACCATTCATACTATCTAGATTTTTCAGCAGTTTGTAACTTTACTATATATATATGTTTGTCATTCTGAATGATCATTTCTATAATTGCCAGTATATTACGCAGTATATAAAGCCTCTAAAATCAAGCCTCACTGGGACCGAAAGAAATCAGAAATTTTAAACATTATTGATTTCTAAAGAAATATCAAAAATACTTCTGGTATTCTTAATGCTATATTTATTCTTAATTTAATTCATAACCAAGTGATATTAAAAGAGAAATGAGAAAATTAACATTTTTTTTAAAATCCTACTTTGTTTGATACTTTCTATATTATAAAAAATATCTAATGATTTGCTTCAGTTATTTAAATCGTTCTTTATCAAGTTCTACTTTGATTTTATGTATATGGAGAATGCAGATTTCAGAAACAGAATCTTTCCTCATCCAACAAATTTTCTATTCCTAAAACCTAATGCTTTAAACAACAATAATAATAATATTCCAAATACGCTGCCCCCTCCCTAACTTTCCCGCCACAAATACTTGTTACACAGAATTTTAATTTTTATCTAAAGTATGACTTTCTTAATTGTATTAGCAGAAAGATATTAAATGAGAATTTAACGACTATGTAAAAAGCTTATTTAAACACATTAACCATTTTTGTACCTTTTATTTAATGCGTTTTTAGCAATTGATGAAATATAAGAAAAGAAACATTCTAAACATAAAATGAATTTTCGACCTTGCATTAAAGCACATTATTTCTAAATTCAACATTATAAAGTATTTTTACAAGCACTACATTACAACTATATTAAAAGAACTACTTCTTTTATTAATCTGAAGACTTATGTTTCATTGCAAAATTTATTTTTCTTAATAATTATAGCAATTTGCCTATTTTTTTACTTATTTATTATTTTAAATTTCATTATTTAAAATATGAAAAGGGAAGGCAGTGAGTGAATTTTAGAAGATAGTTTTAAAGGATCTTATTGAAAGTTTCTTGAGTTATCAAATGTCCATTTTCCTGAAATTGGACAGACGCTGATTTTGTAATTTGATAATAATATAAAAGCATAATAATTATATATCAACGTAATAAAATATAAAAACACAACAATAATGCGTTAAAACTACATAATATTATATGTTTATCTTATCATTTATTTATTAAAAATAGTGCAATGTTTTATTATTATTATTATTATTATTATTATTATTATTACAACGGAAACTTATGCGAACATTTCAATGACATAGACACAAACATTTGACTTTTATCCTTTAGAATGAGAAAGCAAACAATCATTGACAGCAGAATATTTTTCATGGCTGTTATTGTTATCAGATTTGATTACAAGCACCACATACAATCCTTATGCAAAGAACGTCTATTCTGTTTCTTTGCAAGATGGCTGTCAAAACAACGATTGTTGAAGTCGCGAGACAAAGATAATCTCTTGAAATCATAATCTGAAATATGCCACTCTAACCCCCTATTGTATTACGTTTTGTGGTCGAAAAAACAGTAATTTACTAAAGTAGTTTGTAAAAACCTGTTAAATGCCGTATTTCATTATCCCTGGACCGTATATGACAGATGAAGCAAAGATAATAATGAAAAAGGATAATTTTACGGTCAATCATAGATGATTATTGCCATCAACTGATATTTAGCGGGTAAGTACAAAATTTTACAGAATAGGGCAATTTACAATATATTTATGCAGTAAAACGTTGTAAAGCAACGGCTGTTTATAGCAGTGCATATTAAAAAGAGTTCCTGTTACTTGATAACAGAATGCGTTCCTACCGTTACTTTGTAAATAAAAGAAAAGAAAGAAAAAAGACTCTGAAAAGTGCCTATTTTTTCATAGCTGGTTAATATTGTATTTAAAAACATTTTAATAAATACTTCATTTTCAGCTTATACACCTGTATCCATTTTGATTTATAGGCAATAGTTATTATGCTTCTGTAATCTTATACAACTTTATTCAACAAAATACGAAATTTCTTTTCTTGTTACAATATCAGGATTCGGCTTATCTCTCTTTTAAAAATTTTTGTTCACCTCTTCTTGTACTTCTTTTCTTTAAATTTAATTTTTCTTCATCATTTTGCAAATTGAAACTTTCTACCTTCTATTCAGCTTTTAACTTTTGATTACTTTTTGAATATAGTTTATTATTTTTCTTATTTTCAGTAGCATTTGTTATCTGTAAAAAGCAACATCTCAAAAAAGTTCGAAAGCAAATTGACGAATTTCCGTTCGCAGGAGATACAGAACCAGCTGCCTAATGTGAGTTGATTTGTCTTTGGAATGTTTTACGGCACAATACCGATATTTCAATTTTAATATTTTTCATAGACAAAGAAATTATTCACAATTGAATATTCTTCTATGGCATCATATAAAAAAGATGTGGATAGACTACCTCATTTCCTTTTTATTTATAACTATGCTTTATTACTTTCTTCTATCTTTACATGTATTAAATTCATCAAAATTTTCGAAATCCGGTTTTGACGAATTTACAGTTTCAGAGATCAGAGAACCCGAAAAACATGTTTTTACAAGAATGTTTTTCCGAGTGTATGTGACAAAAATTTTGCGGGCAGTCTATCTCAAGCACTAATGCAAGGAATTTCACAAAACTTTAGATTCTGTTAGACCTTGATGTAAACTACGTCTGATTAGTTTTTTGTATGTATCGCGCAACAGGTGGCGCTGCTATGCTGCTTCATTTACGATTTTTTAAATAGCTATATCTCAAGAACTAGAAATTGGATTTTCATAAAACATAAGATTTAGTTAGTACTTCATATACCATGATGCTGATTAGGGTTTAGTGTAGATCACTCAACAGGTAGCAATGTCATGGTGCATTATTCTTGATTGCAATAGCTCTATCTCAAGAACTAAAGTATGGAGCTTCTCAAAACTTTTGATTAAGTCAGATCTTGATATAAACTAAATCTGATTAGTTTTTTAAGTATATAGTTCAACAGATGTCACTTCACGATATCGCAATAGCTGTAGGGGAGAGTGGGGATACTTAAGCATAGGGGATACTTGAGCCACCCTTATTATTTCTACAGTTGGTTAATTTTTCTTTCTAAAACGGGCAATATAACATATTTATGGTAACATATTTATAGTTCTGAACATGGTAAAAAAATCACATACCTTGGTACAATTTTGAAAGTATGGTGATTAATAGTTGTTTTTTCCTACCTAAAGTAAATATTTAGGTGCATTTTTTTTTTTTTTTTTTTTTTTTTTTTTTTTTTTAATAAAAGTTTTGTTTAAAGTTGCAATCATATGGATAAATTTAATAAGTATAATTTCAATTGTATTTTGAATCTAAACAAGTCCAAATAGCTGCATGGTTTACTTAGTAAAACTCTGATAAACAAAAATGGTGGTAATGGAGATACTTGAGCCAGTGAGAATGGGGATACTTGAACCATTGCTCAACCATCCCCACTAGGAAATTAGACATGGATGAAACAAACAAAAAATAAAATTGAGTTATATTCACTAATTGATATTTTTTTCTTTAAAAAATTATGACTTAGAAAAAAAATGTTTAAAAATATATATTTTTTAATGAAAACATCCATTTTATTTTTCATTTTGACTAAAAAAAAAAGCCTGTTTAGATAAATGTAAACATAGTTTTCAATTTAATTTTTATTACATAAACAATTTAACTATTTTAAAAATCATAATCTTTAATACTTCAAATAGTCAGGTCCAACATATTAAAATATTTATTTTTTAATATAATATATTAAGATTAATATTTTATAGTGAAATTGTAACATCATCTGTTACTGTAAGTTTTTTTTAATCAAAGAAATGACTATTGTCACCAACAGAGGGCACTACTGAGTCACCATGTAGCTAAAAGTAAAAAAAAAAATTTGCAGTGATCCTTCGATCACCAGCTATAACAACAAAAAATTATCGTATTACTAGCTTTGTTTTCTCAATTGGTTTTGAAGGACTTTATGTATCATAATTTATCATTCTGTAAAAAATTTTTGCAAAAATAAAGAGAAAAAATTACTTTTGTAGGTTTTTTTCCGTACTGGCTCAAGTATCCCTTCACCATGGCTCAAGTATCCCCATGGAGGGGATACTTGATCCACGATGTAAAAGAAAAGTAAAAATTAATTAGACATAGAAAAATAGTTCAAAATTAATTGAAAGTGGTTTTCAGTTGAAGAAAAATTATCAAATTTTCATCTTGAATATTTTATTTTGTTCTAAGAAATTATAAAAAATTTAAAAAAATTAAAATTTAAAAAGTAGCTCAAGTATTCCCTCTTCCCCTATCTCCGGAATTAATGCACAGACTTTCATCAAACTTTAGATTCAGTTAGTATCTGATAAAAAAATTCTGATTAGTTTTTGTTGTACATCAATCAACCTGTGGCTCTATCTCAAAAACTACATTTGAGATAGGGACGGTTTTTAATCAAAATTTAGATTCTATTCAAAGTTGACATAATTTATTGCTAAGTAGATTTTGTGGTACTAGCATTGGCATAGCTAGAATGGCCCATACCGTGGGCGAATGTAAATTGTGTCATTTTTCCCCCTTCCAAAACCGCCGATCCATCATATTATTTTAATCACAATTCTACGTTATTATAACAAATGACCATACTATTCCTTATTTATCTTTTGTCCTTATGTATAAATAAAAAACCAGAACAGCGACTCGGTACACAATCCATAGTCCGGATAAGTCAATGTGTTGTCTAAATGTAAAAGAAAATTCTTTCTTTTAATGTTTGCTTTTGCTATCCACTCGTTTGGTTTAGCTCCCTGGTCCATATCTTATTTAAACACACGATTCTGTATAAAATTTAACATATATATATATCAATACCAAAACCCTTAACGGGTTAAAAGTTTTGACGCAGCTGTTTAACTTATGGCTCTAAAAATTTTAAATATGAATTTTAAAAATAGTATTCATATTTAAAATTCTCAGACGATGTTTCATTCTGGTTTCTCCTAGCCTTCTTAAAAATTTCCAAACACGCCTTCGGTGTCGGCTCATGTTCCCTTAGAACTAACTTCTTTAATTCCTCATAACTTTCCATTTGTTCCCTAGTGGTATAAATTAACAAATTTTCAGCCTTATCTCTTAATATATTTAGTAGTATTTCGGCCTGCTGGTTTTCCGGTGTCTAAACTGTTGAAAAATAAATTCCATCCCTCAATCCCTTCTGGTACTTTGATAGACAGGTTTTAACACTTTTGATCAATTTTTCTATGTTACTTTCATTATTAGATTCCCTAGACCCATTAGAGTTATTTGTCGATCCTTGTATCATTAGCCTCTCCATTTCTAATTCATGTTCCATCCTTAATTTTTCAGCCCTCTCTTCTCTTTCTAACTTTTTGCGTTCTAATTTTTCCTGTTTTTCTAATTTTTTGCACTCTAGTCGTTCTGCAACAATAGTATTAGATAATTCCATAATAACCCGCTCGTCATAGTCATCACTGTTCATTATCTTTATTCTAAGCTGAATTCTGGTATCATCTTCCGTGAATTCAACACCCAATTCTTCGGCTATCATCTGATGATCCACTCTTTTTAGTTTCAATAAGAAAGCCATACCTTAACCGATTGTTATTACCACCCTACACTACAATAATATTTAAACCTACCAAATTAATATTTCCTAAATTTCTACCTTAGTACAGTTATATATCCACTTATTATACTAATTAATACCCTTCAGCTCATCGATGTACTACATTTCTAATTAACCTACTGTATAATCTGATTTTCCTCAACCATTGATATCCCACAATTTACTTCCAATAAAACAAAAGTAAAAAAAAAGTAATTTCGATTTGATTGCTATGCAATACAGATTCCAATTTATACAATTATATAATAATATACAATTTACATAATAATACTGATACGTTGCAATTGAATAAAAGTATTGATGTCAATAGAAACATCCACATAAAGAAAAATTGTATAACATACACATTTAAATTTTTACAATTATACTCACTAAAATATTTCCAAATTCAATACTGGTTCTCACACTTAAAACAAATATACTCAAAACCTTCGCTTTTATTTTTCACTCACTGTGCCCCCCCCCCCTTTTTTTTCACAGTGAGCCGTTTTTTTCCGAACTTTACTTCTAGCCAATTAAAATTCTAAGCAAATGTTCATTGCTCGTTTGTTATCAACTCTTCAAAGTTAAAACAATATTGCTTCATCTAAATATTACTTTAATAATAAGTTAATTTAATTAAATTCAATTATTCCTTCCACCTACTATTAACACAATGCCTTAGTTTTGTTCACTACCATCATTAGTAAAAAAAAAAAAAAATAGAAAATCAATATTAGCACAAGTTATTATGACCTTTTCTTAAAACAATAGTAAATATGATTATCAATACCTCCTACCTATCTGAACACAATTATTTGATTGCACATAAATTATCAAGACAATTTATCTTAAATTACTATTAATTATACAACAACAAATAAATTTGGTTCGAGATGTCAGCAGAAGGAAATGATCAAAACACCTTACCTTATACTTTATCTGCTGGGGTACTCTGCTGTTCACAGGTAGTTCCACGATGTTGCGATGATATGGCACAAACACTAATACTGTTCGTCGTAACAACAATAGGGCACAACACTTTAGTTCGGTTCTCTCTAATGATGATAGGGCACACACACTCTATATTTCTGCTCGACGCTTGGTTTTTATCTCTCTAAAATTCCGCTCGACGATCCGGCATTACCACGCAAGAATTTCACTGGATGCTCCGGTACTAACACGCTGCAACACGGCTCGGTGGTCACTGGTCTCAGACGATTCTATCCCGATGCTGCCATCAATTTGTAGGAGTTTCCTCTTAGCCCGAACAACGTTGAAGAAATTCCGTATTATTTATTGCTGTCACCACCGATATTATTAGGTGAAATTTGTCACGCACTGAGAGGATTGTTTAGATGAAAACCAACGCTTTCAATTAACTAAATTAACAGTTTATTTACACTCTATATACACAAAATAAAATACTTTTTATACTTAAAAGTCGGATGTAGGTGATCCGGTTCAATATTATTAAATACAGTAAATGCTGGCTGTGTACTGTTAAAATTACGTATTATCAATCTCAATCTATACACGTTAAATTAACTTTACTGGAGATCAATTTCGAATCTCCCAACACATGGGTTCTAAGCCTAAGGTGTCCGAACCTCACTCAGCCTTATGCTCTATCCCAGAGCTCTAGCCATAGGGACAACCGTCCACTCTGCTCTCTCGGTCCCAGTTGCTATTTCCCAGCAAAACACTGCCCCTTCTCACTTCCTGCTTTCCCCAACGTAACCCCCCTCCGGAGTTCTTACGTTGCTCGCATTCCAATTTGTTTCCTTGGTTCGTGAAATGTTCTTTATTTACCCATCTTCCACAGACATCTCTGAAGGTTGGACACACCCCTCTGCAATCCTCTTTTTTCCCCTCATTTCACCTGTACATGTTCACCTGCTCAATCCAGCTGTAGACAAGGAAAAAATGTCACCTTGAAATTTCAGTACACAGCCCATACAATACATAATATATTGAGACTAAAATAACATAGAACTCCAGTTCTAATAGCAGATGTTTCTCAGAACCTGACAAGATTCATATCATATATTAATTTTAAAAAAATCGCCCAGGCCGATTACGAGATTTAAATGCTTAGCATGGGCACCATCGATTTTGTTTTAAAAATGGGTATCGAGATCTTAAAATACACTAGACGTAGAAATGTAAAAAAAATCGAAATAGGATTAGGCTGCAGATATAAGGCTGTTTTTAAAAAATCCGAACAATATGAACTATATTTGCTGAGTTATTTAAAGGCGGCTTTTCGCATTTCCTTTGATCTCAAATTAGCTGCATATATGTGTTCCGCCCTTCGACCATTCTACGATGCGATTTTAGGCTTAAGGCTGCGTCACAGGAATGCTACCGCCTTCCATGATATATATCTATATATACATACATATACATATACATGTATACACACACACACACACACACACACACATACATATATATATATATATAGGTAACGATTTAACAGTTAGGAGCCAGAGACATCAACGCCGGGTTTCCCTTTCATCGCAGAGAAGTCATGGCCACCGAGGAAAATAAATAAATAGATGTAGAGAATCCAAATAATTACTCATTGGCTACTGTAAGTTCATTTATTTAATCCGTAATCATGAGAAAGGGAAAAGCTCCTTTTGCAAACTGTCTTTTACCGAAACATTCCATCATTATTTCAGCGAGCCGTACTCATCGAAGAAAAAACCCAAGAATCCTCCTTCTCAACTCGAGGCTTCCCCTTTTAAATCTAAAAAGAAAATTCTAGAACATTCTGTAACCTCAAACCATCATTCTTTTATGTAAACAGAATTCTTGTCCAGCTACGAGACTATTTTCCACAGACGATAAATTTATTTTTAAAAAATATTATTTAACCAATTTATAATCGACTCAGAATTTCTTAGGCAGACGATTTTTATAAATGATTAATTGTAAGAGAAAAAGAAAAGAAATGAATTTATTAATATGCACACATCAAAGGTTGACGGAGGAAAAATAAATAAATAGATAAAATAAAATAATGATATTTTTTGAAAGGTATGGTTTTGGAATAAATTTAATAAGACTTTCTTAAAAAGGGTTGATACAAACATAGAAAAATGAATTTTATTTGGAATATTAAGAAATAAAAATTTAATTAAGAATATTTTTAATTTAGAGCCATCTTTTTAAATTTACGCATACTGGAATAATGTTTTTTAAGGCAAATTAAGAATTTATATCGTCTACATAAAGATTAACAGATTAGATTTAGAAACAAGATTTTAATTTAATAATTTGAAGTAAGTACGGAACATTATTATATGAAAATTAAGATAGTATAAAGGTTAGTTTTGGCGAAAAATTTTAAATTTGTAATATATATATATATTACATATATATATATGTACAAATAAAGATTGGGTGACACCCGGAACGGGCCGCACCCTCCGCCCCCAGCTGGCTACGTCACAGTGTACTGGTTAGGTGTAGTTCACCTAACCGGTGTCGCTGCTGTGCTATATTTTTCAGGAAGTATTAATATGTAGAAGATAAAAGAAAGTTTTGGGTTTGCCACATCCGACTAGTATTAAATATTCAAATTTTCACCGACTTCAACATCCAATGTCACTTTTATTTTGAGGTGTAAAACTATGTGAAAAATCAAACAGTATCATCGCTTATCATTCGATTGAAACGAAACAGAGATTATTATGCTATTAGACAGAAAGAAAAATAAATAAACACAGATAGTACATGAAAACAAAATATCAACTAAAATTAACACTATCTCTTAGTATTTGCAGTGAATTTTTCAATCTCTGGGGCAGAATAATACTATTACAGCCCAAGTACTATTTAATGTTATCCCCATACACTGTCTGATAGAAAATCCAAGCACTATCTCACGTTAACCCATTGAGTTAGATGTTTGTAATTAATGCTATATTAAAAATAAAGTCTAAACGAAATAAAAAAATTGTTACAGAATAACTTAAATTCAGAATAATTTACATTGGTTTTTAACCGACTTTTAAAAAAAAGAGAGGAGGTTATCAATTCCACGCGTATGTATTTTTTTTTATGTATGTTCACCGATTACTCTGAAACTATCTAATTGATTAATTTGTTTTTGGTGTTAAATGAAAGAGCTTGCTCTTGAATTGGTACCACTTTCGTTTCATCAAAATTGGTTCAGTACTTTTTTAGTAATTAGACAAAAACTAATAAAATTTGTGATTTTTCGCTAATTAAAAGTGCTGAATAAGTTAGCGAAATGGAGTGTAGACAGAATAGCCGAGCGGTCTAAGGCTCCTGATTTAAGCTCTGGTTCTCGAAAAAGAGTGTGGGTTCGAACATCACTCCTGACATACATGTATACAATAATCTTTTTCGTATTATAATTTTTAACTGACTTCGAAAAAGGAGAAGGAAGGTATCAGTTCGACGCGTATGCATTTTTTATGTATGTTCACCGATTACTCCGAAGCTGTCAAACCGATTAATTTGGTGTGTTAAATGAAAGAGGTTACTCTCGAATTAGTACCACTCTCATTTCATCGAAATTGGTTTAGTACTTTTTTAGTTATTAGGCAAAAACTAATCAAATTAATAATTTCTCACAAATTAAAAGTAACATGGACGTTGAATAAGCTCGCCAACTGGAGTGCAATCAGGATGGCTGAGCGGCCTAATTCGCCAGGTTTAATCTCTGGTTCTCTAAAGAGAGTATGGGCTTGAACCCCACTCCTGACACGCGTGTATAATTTACTATAATCTTTTCTGTATTATAATTTTTATTAACCTTCTTCAAAAAAGGAGAAAGAGGTAATCAATTCGACCCGTATTTTTTTTATGCATGTTCGCCGATTACTCCGAAAGAATCCTGCCAATTAATTTGGTTTTATGTTAAATAAAAGAAGTTACTCTTAAATTGGTACTACTTCCATTTCATCGAAATTCAGTACTTTTTTAGCAATTAGGGTAAAACTAATAAAATTAGTGATTTCTTGCAAATTAAAAGTAACATAAATATTGAATAAGCTCGCCAAGATGGGTGCAGTCAGAATGGCCGAGCGATCTAAGGCGCCAGATTTAAGTTCTGGATATTGAAAGAGAGCGTGGGTTCGAACCCCACTTCTTACATACGTGTATAATTTGCAATAGTTTATTTTCCGTATTGTAATTTTTATTAACCGACTTTAAAAAGGAGGAGGTTATCAATTCGAACCGTATGTATATACTTTTTTATCATTCATGTTCATTGAATACACCGAAACTATCCAATCAATTAATTTGGTTTTTATTTTAAGCGAAAGAGATTACTCTCGAATTGGTACCACTTCCGTTTCATCGACATTGGTTCAGTACTTTCTTAGTAATTTGGAAAAAAACTAATAAAATTAGTGATTTCTCGCAAATTAAAAGTAACATGGACGTTGAATAAGCTCGCCGAATGGAGAGCAGTTCAAATGGCAGAATGGTCTCAGGGACCAGATTTAAACTCTGGTTCTCCAAATAGAGCGTGGGTTCGAACCTCACTTCTGACATACGTGTATAGTTTACGAAATTTTTTCCGTATTATAATTTTTACTAACCGGCTTCAAAAAATCGTTAACTTAAAACTAAAAAAAGAAAAATAAACTTTTCTACCAAAAATTGAACAGACTTCAAAAACTACTGCAAAGTGAAAAATCATTTTTTTACATGAAAGTTATAAGAAATTAAATTAAGAGCGTAGCATTTACCATGCTTATTATTTTATTTATGTACATTAATTTGATTTTTTGGAGTCGGTGCCAGCCAAGCCAAATGCAATATCAAAATTAATTTTCCAATGCAAATCGTAAAAGAATAAAGTTAATTTTGTTAACTAATTATTAAATGATATTAAAAATTCGTAGATACTTAGATGTGTGTCTATTGGAAAATTACATGGAAACTTGGCTTGGCTGGCACCGACTCCAAAAAATCAAATTAATGTACATAAATAAAATAATACGCATGGTAAATACTACGCTCTTAATTTAATTTCTTTTTACTATCATGTAATAAAATTATTTTTCAATTTGCAGTAGTTTTTGAAGTCGGTTCAATTTTTGGTAGAAAAGTTTTTTATTTGAATGTTACACGGCAAAAGATTTGAAGTGCAGCAGAAAAATGTTTCTTATCAAAACAATAATATTACGTAATGTGTACTTATTCCGATTGTTATTTATAAATTTTGGGTATATTGGTGACAGATACAGAAAGAATCATATATTGTTTGCAAAATATAAACAAAAATAGTTTTATTAATAAAAAAATAGTACTGATTTTAGTGTCTCGCATTAGACATTTTTGTGTATGTGTGTCGTATTATTACCGATTGACCCTTTTTTGATAACGTTGATATAAATATGTAAAGGCATTTTAAAAATACATTCCAAATCCATTAAGATCTTAATTCTTCTCTTTTGCTCTTTTCTGGAATTTATATTGACAATCAATACATAAAGTTCAAATATCTCAAAATTTTTAATTCGCATTATCAGAAAATTTAATTTTTGTAGTTTAAAAAGTAAAAGCATAATTTTTCACCTAATATTAATAATCTAAACATAAATAAAACAAAAAAGTAACAATCAATTCAACCTACTTGAGATTTTGTTTTTCATATTCATAAAAATTGTACTATCTATTTAGCCATTTTTAAATGGCATAAGCGATACTTACCTCCTTTAAATCAAATTCAAAATTAATGTTTTATGTAAAATTACATCGCCTAAAAATGTTATTATTTCTGTTTATGGAATTACACAGTAGATATATATGATGCGTTGTTAATGTATTCTTTGCAAAACCCGATATCAATTTTTTTTTGAGTTATTGAAGTGTAAAATGCATTTAAAATATTTTCTATACGTTATATACAGTATTGTAAGGATGCAATTAAACAATTTTAATTTTAGTATAAAACAACAAAAGTATTATAATTATTTTCTTATTTGATAAAGACTAATGGGATTTTTTATTAATTGATAAAATGCATATTTTATTAACATAATTAGATAAAAATTCGCTACTAAAAAAATCAAATTAATCAGAAAGCTAAACACATTTTATAAGATTTTAAAAAGTAAACGAATATAAAATGAAAGAAAAACATAAGAAATGTAACATTAACCTTAAACAGCAATAGCATGAAATAGTAAAAGAAATATCTATTTAATGATAGCATTAAACACGGTCAAAAATGTTTGATGATAAATATTTTTTTGGAGAAAACTAATGAAATATTGTTAACATAATTCATAATTAACCTAGTGCATTTAAAGATAGGTTACCCCAACTGCGTTAATAATTCATTTTAAAAATCCACTAGTGTAACACATTAAATACAGATGGCTAAACAAGATATAATTTAGATGTCTCTTGCGGCAAATTATTTATGTATTTTTCAGAAGAATGTTTCTGTTTAATTCAAAAGCTAAACTCCTAATAAGTAATTTATGTACCAAACAAACGATATTACATGTCAGATGATTTATAGTCTTTTCAGGGTTAAATTTAAAAAAATTTAAATATTATTTATAAAAAAAATTGCTTTGATACTGCATTAATAATTCATGTCCTACTAACTTCATGTATAAAATTTAAACGAAAGAAAAATATATACATATTAATGCAGTAAAAATTAAACTAATTAAATCTAAAAATAATATTACAAATAACTTCAATAATTAAATGTAATACGGCTAAAAATTAATGGGATAAAAATTTCTGATATAGAATTAAATTTATGGATATGGTTTTAAGAAACTTCATAATAAATTAATTAAGTTTATTTACAATAAATGAACTTTAACGATTCCGCCATATTCGCAGCAACAAATTTTTATTATTCAAATTAATTGTTAGGTGCGATCGTGATTATATAAATACGTAGCACCTATAGTCTTCGTCTGATATGTACGCTCGCCTTTCCTGTCTGTTCGCCAAAACTATCCAACCAAATAATTTGAAAATTAATGCAAAATCGATTCAAAATTTTGTCGAATCATTTCAAATATTAAAAAAGTTACAAATTCAATACAATGAAATTTGCAAACTTAATTTAATTAAAACTTTAAAAGATATCCATGAAAGCTTACTTCATTGTATTATATTCTATCATGCGCAATTAATTAAATGATATACCATGATAGACAATGATTCTTGGTTACCATGATGGATATATTAATAAATCCTACCATATGTAATAAGGTTTTTCAACGTTGGTTGGAGCAGTGATACAGACACCCGATGTATGGCAGATATGCATATACAACGTTTTAAATATAGATGGGAAAAGGTTAGGCACACGGTATCATAAGGTACATCTAGTGGGGGAGTGTATTTGTTTGTTAATATCATTATCATTTTTTTTTTATCCAACCAAAGTTTATTTTTTTTGTTTGTAAATTGTTCGTTGCAAAATAATAATGTATTATTTTTAAATTAGTCTGTTATTAATTTTTATAAGATTCTAAAGTTATTAAGATCCTAAAAAGATTATAAAATTATTCAATTCCAAAGGAAGGAAAACCCAAATGTTTGGAATTCTCTTTTTCTGGAGTGAATTGCATTTCTTTTAGAATTGTTGTCATGGAGTGTTTGTGAGAAAGTGTCAAAATTAAGTTTTAACCTCAAAGGCAGGTATGTCGTCACCTAACATTGAAATCAAGAAAGGTAAGAAAGGAAATTTTAATGATTTAGATAAAAATTTATGATTCCCACTAATGTAACATGATTACCTTTTTGAACCCATTTTTATTATGTTAGGAATAAAAAAGACAATCTTCAATTTTTTTAGTATATTATTGACTTACAGATCTACATGTCTTTTCAATGACAAATCGTTCCTTTATTTATTTTTTTTTGTGCATCTATAAGAGAAAAAAAAATATTTTAATATTTTTCTTTAAAAGTTTCTTAGTTTTATTGAAGATGAAGGAAATAAATGATAACTTCCAAACTTGTGGAACACGATATACATATATAATGCTACATCCGACATCAATTTCACACATGTTTTTTAATTTCCTTTGATTTTCATAAAGTATCTAATTTTCTCAAAACTCACAAATTTTCAATTTTTACAACTAATTTAAAATTAGTCAAGGTGTTACCAGATTATTATTACTAAATAAACAAGGAAATAATTTTTCAAAGCTTATAATATTATAGGCAAAATTCATTTTCTTTAGATAATTTTCAAGATACAGAACTTAGCACTTAAAACTTTGGATGATTGTACAAATGCTACACAATACTACAAGTGTTCACATGTTTTTTATATGTCCAAAACCGCTAAAAAATGTATTTTTTGTCAATATATTTTACTGAGCTCTATTTGAATATGAATTGAACCTGTGTCAGAAATTTTGTTAAAATCGGTTACCTTGTGGCCACGACTTTTTTTAATTTTCCTCATTTTACGAGGAATGACACTTTATTGAATTAAAAACGCTTTTATTTCTTATTTCACTAGATTTTTTTTTAGAAAATATTTCCTAGTCTCAATTGAGTTTAGACGAATCTTCTTTTTTTTCTATTTATAAAACAGCTGTGTTTTAAACACCGCTGAACCTAGATATCATCGACAGACGGAGCTCATCGGGGGCAAAACCTTATAATCAGAGACTAATAATAAGACCTATTAATCAAACCATATAATCAGACCTTATCATATAAACATCAGAATAAAAAAATAAAAGCTTGAAAAAATAACGATTCAAGATTTTTTCATATATATATATATATATATATATTTTTTCTTCAAAATATGATCTATTTATTGTTTAGATGAAAAAGGCATGTTTCTTAGTATTCCCATATGCAAAGTAGTAATTATATTTTTCAAAAAAGTTTTAAGCAATTTCTTAAAAAATATGTATTTTGCAAAAATTTATGTTATTTATTCACTCAATGTATACTTCAAATACACATACCGACATAATATATATTCCAATGCTTTGTATATTCAGTTACCGCAATTTGAAACACAAATGCTTTTTGAATCAGTAACCTAATATAAATGGAAAATCCAGAAGTTCCCGCTGTTATACGCTTCTTGCGCCTTCATATTTTTGTTGTAATAAAAGAAGTGTTATCGCTACTAAATGAAAGAAAAATATGTACTATTATGTAAATCTAGAATTTCCCAGATTATTTAGAGTAGAAAAATGTTACATATTATATTTTTTGAGAAATGGAAGGAAAATTCTTTCAACATTATAAGGTCCAAAAAGCATATTTATATATACCGGGTGTCCCAAAAATGACTGATGGATTTTAAAATTCAATAACTTGCAAAAGGTGACAGCTATTTAAAAAAATTTTGCAGGAGGGTTATGTATGATGTCAGGAGTTTTTTTTACCGTAATTTTTTTATTTTAGTTCGAATTTCAAACAATAGATGGCGCTGACGGCGATTGAAGGCCAGAATGACGCCGAAACTGACCTCACTCAGCACTGATCATCTGGCCTTCAATTGCCGTCAGCACCATCTATTGTTTGAAATTCGAGCTAAAATAAAAAATTACGGGAAAAAAAACTCCTGACATTATACATAACCCTCCTGCAAAATTTTTTTAAATAGCTGTCACCGTAATTATTTAGTTAAGTTAGTTATTTAATTAGTAATTATTTATTGCAGTTTTTCACGTTCTTTGTGTTTGTAATTTTTCTATTTACATTCTGAATATGACTTGATGAAAAATATTTGAAACATGTCAATATTTAATATATTTTAAATGTTGTATTATTAAAATAACGTTTTATAAGAAAAATAATTATTTATAAGTTCTTAACTTTTCGTTGTAGAATATATGTTATTATTAATATAATGTAGTTGTTAATTCTATCCCGTATTTCCGGAATTGTAAAATTTTGGATTACAATAAAAATCGTTGGACGCCGATAGAAATTTTTCGTAATTTCCATTTTTTTTTTTTTTTTTTTTTTTTTTTTTTTTTTTTTTTTTGATATGGCGAGTTTTAAAACGGCACATAACTTTTAAATGAGTTTTTGCAGAAAATGCTTACATTTTAATAAAACTAACATAAAAACTAATTTTCGGGGTACTTTGCGCCAAATCTTGTTTGGTCCGCAGTAGCCCCAGATTGTTAGAAAAGCCATATTAAAAAATATATTGTTCATCGAGTCTGTGATGTCAGTTTATTAGTTGATCCTATTGCAAAAGGTTACATCATTATCACATAGAAACTTATATTTGTTTGCATCAAACTATGGACTTTTCCCGCAGTACCTTTTTAAAATCGGAAAAACATACTCCCCAAGATGTACCTGTAGAAAAATAGGTTCCTCTTTACATTATATAACTGAATGTACTTTAACTTCAACTTAACATTTTAGACGATCTCACAATATATAAACCTTTCATCATGATTTCAACTGATAATAAGATAACCTGTACTAGTACACCAAAATATAGATTGTATAACATTATTGCAAAGAAATAATGGGCTTTTATAATTGCTTATTGTACTTAATAGATGATGAGAACATTTAAAATACGATAAGAACATTTAATAAATAGAACTCTATCCTACTAAATTATCATTAACAAAATTAGTTAAAAAATTTATATTATCATATTTTTTTTTGTTATTTTAATACATTTATCGTATTATTCTGTTTATTTTATTTATTATATTCAATTATCTCTAAATTGTCTTAACCTTTGACTATTTTAACTTTTTGAAAACTAATCAATTTTAGGTATTATTTAAATTAGAAATATGATTATTGCGACGTTTGATTATGTATATGTTCATAAGTTTATTGAATTATTTATACTGTACATATTATTTTGTATTTATCACTGTAAATAATTCTTCAATTATGTTTACTTTTTGGACACGCCCTGAATAGATAGGGCTACTCGTTGTCATTGTGATTACATTATATTCTTTCATTTATTATCTAATGTATTTTTGAAGGCGGTCTGGAGACCATTCATGTAATGCCTCTGGTCTCTCCTGGAGTGGGCACCGTATCTCTACGGGGGGGGGGGGGGTTCCTTTCCCTTTGCCAGTCCTGTCTTGGTCCTTGGCTGAGGCATTTAGCATTGATACACGCTGCTAGGTGGCTCTTGTGCTTAAGCCATTCGGTTATGCCTCCTCAATCAAGTTGAAACTGAAACTGCAAGAGGTTTCAATGGTAGAACACATGAAATGTATTCAATGTCTATGAAACTTAGTGAATGGATCAAATAAGGCATTAGCAGGGGCTACATTATTTCAAAACTCTAAAGGTGAGCTCAAAACTCCACATGGGTGCGGCACCCATGTGAAAAATGGCACCCAATTTCCTCCTTGCACCCCAATCGAGTTTTTTCTATGGGGGGGGGGGAGATTCCCAGAACGGTTTTTTGCACGTGCATAACATGTCCGTTTCTTGCGATACACGTACGGTTCCAACGCTCTTTAGGGTTTTCGCATGCGCTGAGCATTTTGCGATGAAAAAAATGGGTGTTGCCATTGGAAAATTTCGATTTTCTGTAACTATAACCGTAACCGTGAGCGCCATTTTGTTGTCGTTCACAGAATCTCGAGCTCATACCTCTGAATAGCTATATCTGAAATTTCATTTCGATCGGTTGAGCGGACTGGCCGCTAGAGCTCCGTATGTCGGCAAAGTTTTTTTATGACCACCCTGTATGTTATCAGTTGAAAAATATCTGTGAATTCCGATTTTTAAGGAATTTTTGAAAAGAAGAAAGTTCTTTCTTTTTTTTAACCCCCCCTTAGGGATGGAATCCCTTCTTAGCGGCACTCGATGTTATAAGAAGTATTTTTACCCCAATTTTTAAGATTTTTGGTTGGGTAGATTTTTTTGTGCTGTGATTAATACGAAATCTAGACTTTCTTTTATATATATATAGATAAGGATTGAAAATTTTAGGTTTTTGCGCCGAAGACATCGCCAAAGTAGGAAAATGTGAAGTATCTCACGAACTACTGGATTTAAAAGAATTTGCTTGGTACCGTTCGATTCAGCATGCAAAAATACACTAAAATATGTTATCAGTTGAAAAATATCTGTGAATTCCGATTTTTAAGAATTTTTTTAAATGATCGTTTTTTTTTTACCCCTTTTAGGAATGGAATTTTCGAAAATCCCTTCTTAATGGCACTCGATGTTATAAGAAGTATTTTTACCCCAATTTTCAAGATATTTGGTTGGGTAGATTTTTTTGTGCTGTGATTAATACGAAATCCAGACTTTCTTTTATAAATATGAATATTGTACAAAACAGTTACAGATTTGTATAAGAATTGCATGTGTATTCATGGAGATATAACGATTTTTTTAATTTAAAAAAATTCTAGCATATTTTCTAGTACTCACGGAAAATATGCTCTCGCTATTGATATGCATTTTTCACATGGTATAGATTCTCAAAAACATTTTCATGTTGAACATGTTTTATAACCCTTATATTATTATATAATATAATGGGAATTAATATTAAAATAAGCATTTTTTTGTTAGTCTTGCATGTATAAATTCAGTTAAATAGCTGAAAATACTTAAATTAGAATTAAGAGAGTTAAACCTATGCTACATTTCAAATAAAATATTAATTTATTTTAATATACTCGTGAAATTTATAAAATATATTTTCAGCACAATATTTAAAAAAAAAATTAAATATCACTTTCTTAATAACAATAAAATTACAGCATTCTATTCCATTCCAGATTTTCTCAGTTTAATAGAAATATACAAAAATGAAACTTTTGTTTGTCTTGACTTCATAAAGTCTATTTTAAACCAATGAAATGAATTTTTAATCTGCTCCAGACTTTTAAATGCCATTACAGTAACCCAATCTAAATTTCATCAGGCCCCTTTCTCTAAAATCTTTAGGAACTAACCCCGGTTGAGATTCATTACGTTACCATATTCTTTCGTCCTTATTAAGTTACTTGCATCATCATATTCTATTTCCTTTTCTGCTTCAGTTAATAAAGAGACGTGATGAAGTTTTCATAAACTGATTCAAGAATCGAGGAATAGGAGTTACCCTTAATTCTGTTACATAAGCTTCTTCTGCTAAATGACTGATTGTGTTAAAAGGGTGTGACGAAAGGATAACAGAACATTAAATATACGCTTTTCTCAGTTAATGCTTTTATAGAAATATATTCTTTCAAAAGTTTGTATAAACTTGTACCAATGAAGAAAAATTAAATTAAGTTAAACTAAATCTCATTCTTCTTACATAGTACGATGGTGGTAAAATAAGAATAAGTTGATAATTTGATAAAATGAGTTGATAAATTGTACATCCGAATATCTCTCGTTATTATATTGCAGTCCAACAGGTTTTTTTTGTGTGTATTATTCTCA
This sequence comes from Maratus speculifer, assembly GCA_964019185.1. Lineage (NCBI taxonomy): Eukaryota > Metazoa > Arthropoda > Arachnida > Araneae > Salticidae > Maratus > Maratus speculifer. Next base: position 265,884,724 of record OZ025289.1, read on the forward strand.
TAAATTTGTGATCCGCTTTATAATTTTGAAATTGAATAACTTTTGAATCTCGTAAAATAAGACAGTAATAATTTAGCAATTTTTTTTATAATTTTTATCAATAGATCGAACATTAATTAATTACACTTATTTAGTTGAGATTCATTAAGTTACCATATTCTTTCGTTCTTATTAAGTTACTCGCACCGCCATATCCCATTTTCTTTCGTGCTTCAGTTAACGAAGAGACGTGATGAGGTTTTCGTAAATTCATTCAAGAGTCGAGAAACAGGAATCATCCTTAATTCTGTTACATAAGCTTCTTCTGCTAAATGACTGATTGTGTTAAAAAGGTGTGACTAAAGGATAACAGTACACCAAATATACACTATTATGAGTTAGTGCCTTTAGAGAAATAGTTTCTTTCAAAAGATGTTTAAATTAGTTCGTATCAGGAAAAATTATCTTCCATGAAGTGACATCGCGTTCTTATTATACAATAGGGTGGGCCGAAAAAAACTTTTTTTCGATTTTCGATTATGGCGGGTGCGGAAAAGTGGTCACTGGTGGCACTCAGTTCATACAAAAAATTTGAGATTTTTTGGACATTTCCTTACCCTGCCGCAAACGGCTTAAAGTTTTGCAAAAATGCTCATTTTTGAACTTTTTTCGAAAAAAATTAAAAAATGTTAAATTAAATTTGTTTTGTTTGTATTTACTTGAAAAGGCATATTTAATGTACCAAATGTTTAAATAAGATCTGATCATGCATTATTTGATATCTATGTGTATTATAGCTTAGTCTATTTTTATAGCTTTTTCGCGTATAACAAGCAAAAGTTGTATTTGTTTGAATCGATCGTAGTTTCTATATTATTTATGTCCCTTGGCCTTCTTTATATTTTTTCTATGTGTTAAACGTCATATATTTGGGGAACAGACAGCAGTATACTTCAAAAACAAATCTGGAAGGTGAGAAAGTGGTGAAACAAGACTCTAAGCGAGCGCAATGACTCATCGTAATACTCAGGGAATGAAAAACGAAATAGTTGAGAGCCAAAATGCGATAAAGGATTCTTATTATTTACCTATATACTATATATTATTTATATATATTATTTACTCAGTTACCTGCAACATTTGTTCAGTGTTAACGTGAAACCCTTTTGTAGTGATACACAGTGCTTTTTGGATCGTTTAATGTGCCATTGTAGTGTTTTGTGCGTTTTATTACGAAGAGCTTAGAAATGGCTAGTATAAAAGGCCATGACAATGCAAAGACACGCGATAGCGTGAAAAGTAACTTTTTGGAGGCATCATGCATATTGAAAGAATTGCAATTGCTAACTTATGCTGATAATCATGCGTCACTACTACTGGTTGCTTCACAATGTAGAAGTTATGACAGAAGGGAATACGAATCTCGTCATCGATAAAAACAAAGTCAGAAGAGAGAAATAGATACTTGGAAAGAAGATACAGGCAGAAGAAGTTATTGAAAGAAGGAAAATTAAAAGCATATTTTTTGATGGTAGAAAGGATAAAAAATTATTCAGGAGAAAAAAAAGAACAAGCGGAACCGTTGAAGGAAAGGCGAGGAACACATCACCGGGTTGTTTCCGGTCACGGAAAAGAAATAGCAAAATCATTATACAATCTTCCAAGTCACCACAAGTTAGACTTTTCTGAACTGACAAGGTATCAAGGTAACGGTATCAAGTGACCCAAGTGTTCCTAACCAGGTTCAAACAACACAGTGGTGTGTTCCTCGCCTTTCTCTCGACGGTGCCGCTTCTTATTTCTCTTCCTCTTAATATACTTTTATCTTTTCTACCATCAAAAAATATGCTTCTAATTTTCCTTCTTACAATAACTTCTTCTGCCTGTATCTTCTTTCCAAGTTTCTATTTTTCTCTTCTGACTTTGTTTTTATCGATGACGAGATTCGTATCCTCTGCTGTCGCAACTTCTACATGGTGAAGCAACAAGTAGTAGTGGCGCATGATTATCAGCATAAGTTGGCAATTGCAATACTTTCAATATGCATGATACCTCCAAAAAGTTACTTTTCACGCTATCGCGTGTCTTTGCATTGTCATGGCCCTTTATACTAGCCATTTCTAAGCTCGTTCTAATAAAACGCACTTAACATTATAATGGCACATTAAACGATCCAAAAAGCACTGTATATCACTACAAAAGGGTTTCACGTTAACACTGAACAAATGTCGCAGGTAACTGAGCAAGGATAAATAATAAGAATCCTTTATCGCATTTTGGCTCTCACCTATTTCATCCTTCACTCCCTGAGTATTACGACGAGTCATTGTGCTCGCTTAGAGTCCTGCTTCACCACTTTCTCACCTTTCAGATTTGTTTTTGAAGTATACTGCTGTCTGTTCCCCAAATATATAACGTTTGACACATAGAAAAAATATAAAGAAAACCAAGGGACATAAATAATATAGAAACTAACGATCAATTCAAACAAATACAACTTTTGCCTATTATACGCGAAAAAGCAATAAAAATAGCCTAAGTTATAATACACATAGATATTAAATAATGCATGATTAGATCTTATTTAAACATTTGGTACATTAAATATGCCTTTTCAAGTAAATACAACCAAAATAAATTTAATTTAACATTTTTTAATTTTCTTCGAAAAAAGTTCAAAAATGAGCATTTTTGCAAAACTTCAAGCCGTTTGCGGCAGGGTAAGTAAATGTCTAAAAAATCTCAAATTTTTTGTATGAACTGAGTGCCACCAGTGGCCACTTTTCCGCACCCGCCATAATCGAAAATCGAAAAAAAGTTTTTTTCGGCCCACCTTATTATACAGTACTGTGATGATAAAATAAGAATAAGCTGATAAACTGAAAACATGTATTTTTTGTACCCTCAAATGACTTTTTTGGAGACACTTCTGAGTAGTTGTGAAATGAATTAGTAATCTTCTGAACACGATAAATATGCTCTAACAATAAATCTGTATTTTTCATATATTATCGATTCCTAAAATAATTTTCATTTTCAACAACATATTTTGGAGGCTTCTTATTATAAAATAACAGATTGAGCATTAAAGTTAAAATAGGTATTACTCTGTTAGTCTAGCCTGTATAAATTCTATTAAGCAGCTGAAAATCCATAAATGAGAATTAATATTAAATTTACCCTACGTTTGATTATAAAATAATAAGTAATTTTTTAAATTATTCAGCTTCTAAGAGTCAGTCTCTGTACAACATTTTTATAAAATTAAATAATAATGAAATTACGGCATCCTATTCTATTCTAAATTTTCTAAATTTAGTAGAAATAAACAAAAATTAATCTTTTGTTTCGCTTGACATTATAAAGTTTATTTTAAACCTACGAAATGATTTTCTAAACTGCTCCAGATTATTAAATGTTATTACAGCAATCCAATCTAAATTTCATCAGACCTCTTTCTCTAAAACCTTTAGGGACTAACCCCGGTTGAGATTCATTACGTTACCATATTCTTTCGTCCTTATTAAGTTACTTGCATCATCATATTCTATTTCCTTTTCTGCTTCAGTTAATAAAGAGACGTGATGAAGTTTTCATAAACTGATTCAAGAATCGAGGAATAGGAGTTACCCTTAATTCTGTTACATAAGCTTCTTCTGCTAAATGACTGATTGTGTTAAAAGGGTGTGACGAAAGGATAACAGAACATTAAATATACGCTTTTCTCAGTTAATGCTTTTATAGAAATATATTCTTTCAAAAGTTTGTATAAACTTGTACCAATGAAGAAAAATTAAATTAAGTTAAACTAAATCTCATTCTTCTTACATAGTACGATGGTGGTAAAATAAGAATAAGTTGATAATTTGATAAAATGAGTTGATAAATTGTACATCCGAATATCTCTCGTTATTATATTGCAGTCCAACAGGTTTTTTTTGTGTGTATTATTCTCATAAATTTGTGATCCGCTTTATAATTTTGAAATTGAATAACTTTTGAATCTCGTAAAATAAGACAGTAATAATTTAGCAATTTTTTTTATAATTTTTATCAATAGATCGAACATTAATTAATTACACTTATTTATATAGAGAGATATATATATAACATAATTGATAATTTCCAATATAGCATTTATATGAACATCTTGCCTATTTCATACTTTTGGTTGAGTTGATGTAATAACTTTCTATTTTTTTATAACAGACCGTAGCATAAGAATAGTTGATATGTTTGATTTTTTCCATATCGAAATTACCGTTGACTTTTTTTTCGAGCAATTGTAAGATATAATCTTTTCTAATACACTATTCTCGTGAAATTTCTTGTTTCTCTTCAAATTATACTGCAACTGAATTCATCCTAATTCAATAACTTAAATACTCAACTTGTTATATTCGGTTTGACATTTAAATTATAGTAATGGTATGATACTGAACTAGATTTATAAGATTGAAATAGTCTCAATTTTTTTAATAATAGCTTGCCTACTCATAACTCTTTAATTTTATTCTCACGCTAAATAGAAATTGTAATAAAGCCTCCATAAGATAATTCATGAGTATAGGGATGTTATCTATCCCTAATCTGAACGTAATCTGATTACACGGGATTTGTTGAGATGTTATAAATATACCATTGATTGCATAGTTGCCAACTTTTAAAATTTTCTGTTACCAGTATTCTGGAAAATATTGTTTGTCTTTTAAAAAGCGCAAAGTGCAGTTAAGTAAAGCTAAAATTTCCCTTTAAAAAAACACAAAAAATATGTTATTCTTTTAACTTTAAGTCGACATAGTATTAAAAAAATGCGGAATTGACAGAAGGCTAAAAATTTTTATTTTAATAAATTACACGTTTCTGATAGATTTTTTGAACCAGAAAAATTTTTTGGTTAAACTCGATCTAACGAAGAAACTGTGAGTTAAAGATGTAACCAAATCAGCTGTTTTGCATATTAATTAAAAATTTACATGCAAGAATTATTATTCCGATCAATGTACATTTTTTGAACAACTATATTGAAACGATATTTATCGAATGATTTAAGTATTTTCAAAAGTGTACATATTTGCATTTTGTTGAGATTTTGAAGAAAAAACAATTTTGTATTGTTTCGGTTCTGATTTTTATTTTTTTTAAACATGAAAAGAAAATGTTTTTCGAAATTCGCTCAAACAAAATGAAGCTCAATGTGACAAATTAGCTTAGAAAAAATATTAAGCTACCTATTATGGTTTCAGTGAAAAGGTGCAAATCGTAATAAAAAATGCTACTTTTCAGATGAAGCAGAAAATAAAAAGTACATCTATACTCAGGTCTTTAATATCTATTTATAAAAAACGCTAATGTGACAATTCAGGGTTTCTCATCCACCAGTTAAACGAATTTATCGCCATGTTAGGCATAAATAAATAATCCGATGAAGAACTTCGGAAATATATGCATAATCTGCTTTGTATCATATCTATTTTTCATTTTCTTTAAAACCTTTTAAAACTTCCCAATTATAGTATTTTGAGTTTTAAATTATAAATAACAAATAACCAGCTATCAAGAGCTTTCATACGTTGACTTACTTTGTTGATAAAAATTTGCTTAGCCATCTATCGACAGTTAGTTTAAACAAAAAATATATGTTGAAATAATACTTTTTTATGCTTTTTTAAAATATTAAATGAATAGTTCTTTTCAATTTTTATTTTAATTAAAGTATAAGGAATGTATAATATCGTGGTACAACATATCTTAATTGTATTCATACAGATAAAGTTTTTATTTTTAATATAAGTTTGTACTCCTCTCCCACACGCACACAAAGAGTCACATTAATGGAATTAACAGTTGTAGATAACTTTGGGAAATGCTGCAGATTAAAATTATTAAACATTTTCCATTAATGAATAAATAAAAATGAATTTTTCAGTTGTAAAATAATTTACAAGACGCAAAATTTATATCGGATAAAGAGTATATATAAACAGCCTTCTACACATTAACTAACATATGCAAAATAATTCGTAGCACGTTTCGTAGTATTAAGTGTAATTTTCTGAATAATACATATGTATGCACATTAGTTATACATTTATTACGACATTTACCTTTTCCTTTGCATGATGTAATATTTTAAATGTGATTTTAAATCACAGTTTGCATAATATATTCGTTAAAGTCATCAAAAATTAAGGAATAATACTTTTCGATTAACAAAGTACAAAAATCCTAGATTGATACTTTTTTTTTTTTTTTTTTTTTTTTTTTAGTCAGTAAAATGTTTTTAAAGCAAAATTTTTAATGCTTTTAGAAAAATGTATATATTTTAATAATAGTTTATGTTTATTGCCGTAAACCTAAAATTAAAAAAAAAAAAACAAAAAAAAAAACAATGCTATTTTTGTCAACAAGCTGTTTTTCTTCTCTTCATTCATATTAAATAAAATATCCAATGACATTTGATGCCGCCATTTATCGAAAATCGAAAGTAAAATGATATTGTGATTCTTAAGTTGGAAGTAACAGCGCCACAAAACTACTATTACGTTTGAATATATGTCCTATGATGGCATGCCTATTTTAATTTCGTTTCCTTTACCATATTCTGTCTTCATGAATAGAAAAATTTTAACTCACATTCCGTCATTTTTGATGGGGATTTTGTACTAGTATGTAAATATTTCAGTAATATAACAATAACGTAAAATCTTAATTCAAACTAAACTAGTCGTTGGAGGCCACCGTAATACTTACCCATCATGGATATGTATATGAAAATAAAACATGTGAAAACTATTTATACAATGCATTGCAATTCATAAACAAAATTTAAATATTGTTAATATACATAGTAATGCTCTATTAAAGAACTGCTGATTACCAATTTCGACAAATTATATAAAACGCCAAACTACTCAAGTAGTACCGAACTGCGTAAAAGAAACATCCTTATAACTCCAAAAATAACAACTCTTTTAACTAACAATTAACTGCGCCTCATTTCCAATTAAAATATACCTTTGAATTGAAATTTGAATGAAATACAGGGTCATGAAAAATCGAAGAATGTGGAAAACAAGATTACAAATATCTCGGCAACTAATAATCCGATCGACTTCGTTCTATATGCAAAATGTGTGTTATTTTATTGTCTTTTACGTCCATTCCTTAGAACAAAAAAGTTCGAAAATTTTTATGTACCTTTCATAAGAACGAATTTTTCGAGAGTCCAAAAATAATAGTTCCGGATAATCGAGGTTGCTGATATTAAATAGGCTTCGTTCCATTCTTACATACTAACTACATACAAAATTTCAAGTCTCTATCTCAGTTCGTTCGGGAGATAGAGCGTTTATAGACAGACAGACAGACAGACGGACGGCAAATTTTTTTTTCTAAAAATATGTTTTTCGGAATCTTCACTATCTAAAACGTGTAAATCCGTCAAAACATTTTTTTCGATTTTCAAAACGATTGCAAGACTTACCCTATACTACGTATGATGGGTAAGTAATAAGATATGTAAAAAGGAAACAATAAAGACTTCGGTATAATTTTTTTTTCACACATATAAGCATGAAAAGATCTGATTTAAACACACCTTTAGGGTACTGCCAGAGCATGTATCGAGATGGGAATTTTTGTATTTTGTGCACTATGTGTGATATTAAAATGTGAAAAAGACCATGATTTTTTACTTTCCTTTTAGATATAGGTTATCCCCATAAATAAAAATACTCATTCTTATTATGTATTGAAAGACAAATCAATTTATTGTAAATCAAAATATTTTAATAACTAAACTAGCAACATCATTTCTGAAAACTCTAGAATGATTATTATTTTACTAATTTATTATATTCATAAGTTTCTTATTAGCATCAGAATTTTAAATTTGTTATTCAACTCAAGCTGTTTCATTATCTTAACTATTTTATCAACATGTTCATTTCTGGTTCATATTCATATAATTACCATATTCTCTAGCTTTTATTAAATAGCTTCCATCCTCATATTCTATTTCCTTTCCTCCTTCATTGGATAAAGACAGACTTCAGGATGTTTTAATAAATGGATTGAAGAGTTTCAGGGATGCAAATTATTATTAATCCAGTTATGTGAACTTCTTCAAGTACAAAAATAATAGTGTTAAAAGGGTGTGATAGAATGCTAAGGTAACTATAAAAGTTCTTTGTTAATGTTAATAATGATTAAATTTTTTGCAAGGTAAGTCAATTATAATTAAGTGAATAAAATGAATGTGTGTTGTTTTGAAAAAATGGATAACAAAAAAGTTCTTTTAACCTTTAGCAGGAGGAAAAAGTAGATTTTATATTCCTTGATTTTAAGTTCAGCTTATTTTACACAAAGCTAAAATGAATAGAACCCGATTATAGGAGATTCATTCTCAGTTTCAGCTAACGCTAAATTTGAAAGAGAATTCTGTCAAATTATTCGGAATATTTTTTCTTAACACTTTTATGTTCGAAGAGTTTAACTTTACGAACACATTTAGGGTAGTTCCACACCATGTTTCGAGATGGAGATTTTTGTATTTTGTGCAATCTGTATAATATTACAATATGCAAAATAAGAACATGGATTTTTAAATTTCATTTTTCAAATAGGTTATCCCCTTATATAAAAATACTCAACCTTGTATGTAAAATCTACATTATATGACAAATCAATATGATGTAAATGAAAATATTCGTTAAAATTAAACTAGCCATGGTGTTTCTAAAACTCTACAATGAATTATTCTTTTATTAACTTTTTATACTCATACGATTTTAATTAGCATCACACTTTCAAATTTATTATTAAACTCAAGATGTTTTATTATCTTAACTATTTTATTACCTTGTTCATTGTTGATTTTCCAGCATCGCAAAGAGTCGATGCTAGATCATATTCATATAATTACCATATTTTCTAGCTTTTATTAAATAACTCCCATCTTCATATTCTATTTCCTTTCCTTCTTCAACGGATAAAGACAGATTTTAGGAAGTTTTCATAAGTGGATTGAAGAATTTCAGGGATGCGAATTATCATTAATCCAGTTATGTGAACTTCTTCAAGTAAACAACTAATTGTATTAAAAGAGTGTGAGAGAATGCTAAGATAACTATAAAAGTATATTCTTAATGTTAATAATGATTAAATTTTTTGCAGGGAAAGTCAATTATAATAAAGTAAATAAAATAAATGTGAGTTGTTTCGAAAAAAATAGTTAATAAAAAAAGTTCTTTTAACCTTTAGCAGGAGAAAAAGGTAGATTTCATATTTCTTGATTTTAACTTCAGCTTATTTTACTCAAATACACAAAGCTAAAATGAGTAAAACCTGGTTATAGGAGATTCATTTCCAGTTTCAGCTAACACTGAAACTGAATGAGAATTTTTTCAAATTAGTTGGGATATTTTTTTTTTGCACACTTTTAAGTTCGAAACGATTTACTTTACGAACACATTTAGGATACCTCCTGAGCATGTGTAGAGATGAAAATTTTTGCATTTTGTTCAATATGTATGATACTACAAAATGCAAAATGAGAGCATGGATTTTTGAATTTCATTTTCTCTCTCTAGGTTATCCCTTTATATAAAAATACTCATCCTTGTATGTAAAATCTATAATATATGACATATCAGTTTGATGTAAATCAAAATATTTGTAATAATTAAACTAGCCATAGTATCTTTAAAGCTATAAAAAATTTATTCTTCAGTCAATAAAAAGACGGGATGACGTTTTTATAAACTGATTCAAGAATCGAGAAACAGGAATTATCTCAAATTTAGTTACATAAATTATTGCTGCTAAATGACTGATTGTGTTAAAAGGGTGTGAGGATAACAGAATGTCAAATGTACGCTTTTCTGAGTTAGTGCTTTTAAAGAAGTATATTCTTTCAAAAATATGTTTAAACTAGTTCTAATGGTAGAAAAAATTTGTTAAATGAAATAACTTTAAATAAATTACGTCTTGTTATACATTACGTTGATGATAAAATGAGAATAAGTGGATATGCTAATAACACATATTTTTTTTGTCAACGCAAATGACTTTTGGAGACGCCTCTGAGTAGTTTTAAAATGTACTTGTAATTTTATGAACACGGTAAATATGCTCTAACTATAAATATGTATTTTTCGTATACTATCGAGTTTTAAAAAACATTTTCATTTCAACAATATGTTTTACAGACTTCTTATTATAAAGTAGTAGAATGAGCATTAAAGTTAAAATTGGTATTACTCTGTTAGTCTTGCTTGTATAAATTCTATTAAACAGCTGAAAATACGTAAATGAGAATTAATATTAAATTTACACTACCTTTGATATAAAATAATAAATTATTTTAAAAATACTCCGAAAGGTTCGAAAATTCAATCTCGGCACAACATTTTCATAAAATTAAATAACAATAAAATCTTAAAAACAATGAAATTAATGCATCCTATTCTATTCTAAATTTTCTAAGTTTAGTAGAAGTAAACAAAAACTAAACTTTTTTTTCTCTTAACTTGTTAAAGTTTATTGTAAACCAATGAAATGAATTTCTAATCTGCTCCCGACTTTTAAATGCTATTACAGCAACCCAATCTAAATTTCATCAGGCCTCTTTCTCTAAAATCTTTAGGGAATAACCCCGGTTGAGATTCATTAAGTTACCATATTCTTTCGTTCTTATTAAGTTACTCGCAACTTCATATTCTGCTTCCTTTTCTGCTTCATTTAATAAAGAGACGTGATGAAGTGTTCATAATCTGATTCAAGAATCGAGGAATAGGAATTACTCTTAATTCTGTTACATAAGGTTCATCTGCTAAATGACTAATTGTGATAAAAGGGTGTGGCGAAAGTCTAACAGAACGTTAAATGTACGCTTTTCTGAGTTAGTGCTTTTAGAGAAGTATGTTCTTTCAAAAGTTTCTTTAAATTAGCTCTAACGAAGAAAAATAATGTTAAATTAAATAACATCTCATTCTTATTACACAGTAAGGCGGTGATAAAATTAGTTGATGAATTGTAAAACAGAATAGCTGCCATTAGTAAATTGCAATCAGAAAAGTTTTTTCAGGCATATTATTCCTATTAATTTCAGAACTGCTTTAAAATTTTGATTGTATCACTTAAAATAACTTCTTAATAAGTCATCGCAACTGACTTTTGGAGACATTTCTGAGTAGTTATAAACTGCATTAGTAATTTTTATGAACACGGTAAATATGCTGTCACTATAAATATGCATTTTCGACGTATTTTAGATTCGCAAAAAAACATTTTTATGTTCAACAAGGCGTTTTGCACAATTTTTATTATAAAATAATACAATTATCTTTAATGCTAAAATTGTTATTATTCTGTCAGTCTTGCATGTTTTAAATTCACCTAAGCAGCTGAAAATACTTAAATAAGAATTAATAGCATAAAACCTATACTACGTTTCATATAAAATATTTTACTTTAAAAACACTCGGAAATATTCCGAATTTCAATTTCAGCACAACATTTTCATAAAATTAAATATCACTCCCTTAATAACAGAAAAAATACAACATCCTATTATATTCCAGATTTTTAAGTTAAATATAAATAAACAAAAGTTAAACTTTGTTTGCCTTGACTTCATAAAGTCTATTGTAAACCAATGTAATGAATTACTAAACTGCCCCAGACTTTTAAATATTTCAGCAACCAAATTTATATTTCTTCGGGCCTCTTTCGCTAAAATCACAATGAAGCAATCCTGGTTAATATTCATTAAGTTACCGTATTCTTTAGTTCTTATTATGTTACTCGCATCGTCATATCCCATTTCCTTTTATGCTTCTGTTAATGAAGAGACGTGACTTAGTTTTCATGAATTGATTCAAGAATTTAGGTATAGGAATTATTCTTAATTCTGTTACATAAGCTTCTTCTGCTAAATGACAGATTGTGTTAAAAGAGTGTGAGGAAAGCATAACAGAACGTCAAATATACGCTTTTTTGATTTAGTTCTCTTAAAGAAATGCATTCTCTCAAAAGTTTGTTTAAACTAGTTCTAATTAATAAAAATTAAGTTAAATGAAATTATTTTTCATTCATAGTACATAGTACGGTGATGATAAAATTAGCCTATAAATTATAAATCAGAATATCTGTCATTAATAAATTGCAATTCGAAAGGTTTTTTACAAGTACTTTTTTCTCATAAATTTCTAATCTGCTTTATAATTCCGATTGTATCAAATTGAATAACTTTTGAACACGTCTCTGCAACTGACTTTTTGGAAACATTTCTGAATAGTTATAAATTGCATTAGTAATTTCCTGAACACGGTAAATATGCTCTCACTATAAATATGCATTTTTCATGTAAATTTATTCTCAAAAGAGGCATTTTCATGTTCAGAAGAATTTTTTTACGGACTTTTTATTATAAAACAATAGAATGAACTTTAATGTTAAAATCGTTATTATTCTATTAGTTTTGAATGTATAAATTCAGTAAAGCACCTGAAAATACTTAAATAATAGCATAAAATTTACACCATATTTGAAATACAATAATACTTTACTTTAAAATTACTCGGAAAATTTGTAAAAATAAACTTCAGCGCAACATTTTCATAAAATTAATTATCAGTCTCTTAATAACTATAAAATTACAACATCCTATGATATTCTAGATTTTCTATGTTTAGTATAAATTAAGGAAAATTAAACTTTTGTTTCTCTTGACTTCATAAAGTCTATTGTAAACCAATGTAATGAATTTCTAATCTGCTCCCGACTTTTAAATGCGATTACAGCAACCCAATCTATATTTCATCAGGCCTCTTTCTCTAACATCACTAGGGAGTAACACTGATCGAGATTAATTAAGTTACCATATTCTTTTGTTCTTATTAAGTTACTCGCACAGTCATATCCTATTTCCTGTTATGCTTCAGTTAATAACGAGACGTGATGCAACTTTCATAAATTGATTCAATAATCGAGAAATAGGAAATTGTCCTTAATTCTGTTACATAAGCTTCTTCAACTAAATGACTGATTGTATTAAAATAGTGTGACGAAAGGATAACAGAATGTCAAATATACGATTTTCTGAGTTAGTGCTTTTAAAGAAATACATTCTTTTAAAAATTAGTTTAAAATAGTTCGAATGAATAAGAATTATATTAAATGAATTGACTTCACATTCTTATTACATGGTAAGGTGGTGATAAAATAAGAAAAATTTGATAATTTGATAAATCGTAAAAAAGAATATCTGTCGTTAGTAAATTGCAGTCCAAGAGGTATTTGTTTTCATATACGTTATTCTCATAAGTTTCTAATCAGCTTTATAATCTTGATTGCATCAAATTGAATAACCTATGAATAAGTTCCCACAACTGGCTTTTGGAGACATTTCTCAGTATTTATAAATAGCGTTAATAATTTTCTGAACATGGTAAATATGCTCTCACTATGAATATGCATTTTTCATGTATTATTGATTCTAAAAAAAGTGTTTAACAACATGTTTTACAAAATTTTTATTATAATATAATTGAACTATCATTAATTATACTCTCACTATAAACATGCATTTTCGTCGTACATTAGATTCTCAAAAAAAAGCTTTTTCATGTCCAAGAAGACGTTTTTCAGACTTTCCATTATACAATAATGGATCTTTAATGCTAAAATTTTTAATATTCTGTTTGTCTTACATGTATAGATTCATTTAAACAGCTGAAAATACTCAAATAAGAATGAATAACATAAAACCTAAACTACGTTTGATATAAAATAATATTTTACCTTAAAAATCTCGGAAAATATGTGTAATTCAGTTTTAATACAACATTTTCATAAAATGAAATATCAGACTCTTAATAACAATAAAATTACAACAACCTATTCTATTCTAGATTTTTTCAGTGTAGTAGAAATAAACGAGAGTTAGAACTTTTGTTTGTCTTTACTTCATAAACTCTACTGTAAACAAATGTAATGAATTTCTAATCTACTCCAGAATTTTAAATGATATTACAGCAACTCAATCTATATTTCATCAGGCCTCTTTCTCTATAATCATTAGGGAGCAACCTTGGTTGAGATTCATTAAGTTACCATATTCTTTCGTTCTTCTTAAGTTGTTCGCACAGTCATATCCTATTTTCTTTCGTGCTTCAGTTAACGAAGAGACGTGATGAGGTTTCATAAACTGATTCAAGAATTGAGGAATAAGAAATTGTCCTTAATTCTGTTACATAAGCTTCTTCTGCTAAATGACTAATATTGTCAAAAGGATGCGAGGAAAGGATAACAGAATGTCAACTGTACGCTTTTCTGAATTAGTTCTCTTAAAGAAATATATTTTTTCAAAAGCTTGTTCATACTATTTCTAATGAAGAAAAATTATGTTAAAAGAAATGACTTCTCATTCTTATCACAGAGTACGGTGATTGTAAAATTAGGTGTAATGTTGTACATCAGAATATCCATCGTTAGTAAATTGCAATCCAACAGGTTTTTTTTTTCCACTATTCGCATAAATTTCTAATCTGCTTTATAATTTTGATTTTGATTATATCAGATTGAATAACTTTTGATTCTTGTTTACAAGACTGTAATGATTTAGTAAGATTTCTTAATATTGTTTATCAGAAGAACTAGTACTAATTAACTATTTTTTTATGGATACACATACATATGTAACATGATTAATAATTTCCAATGTGGCATTTTTACGAACTTTTTCTGTTTCCTACTTTAGGTCCAGTTGAAATAATAACTTTCTATTTTTATGATAACAGAGCATAAGAATAGTTGATACGTTTGATATTTGCCATAGTGAAATTTCTATTTGTTTTCTTTAGATTATTTGTAAATCATAATCTTTTCTAATACACTATTCTCGTGAATTTTTTTTATCTGCTTCAAATTGTTAAATTGTATTGTAACTGAAGTCAACCTAATTTATTATTTTAAATAATCATATATTTTTTTACTCGGTTTTACTTTTTAATCATAGAAATTACACGATACTGAACTACATTTATATTATTCAAATAGCCCCCAAATTTTAATAATAACTCTCCTACCACATATCTCTTTAATTTTTTTTCATTCTAGAAATACGAGGTGATAATGCTTACAGAAAGTAATTTAAGTGCATAGGAATGTGTTCTATCCCTAATCTGGTTACACGGGCTTTGTTGACATCTTAGAAGTTTACTGATGATTTCATAGTTGTCAACTTTTCAAATTTTCTATTATTAGAATTTAGAAAAAAAATGTTTGTTTTTTAAAGTTTGTCTTTTAATAAGGGAAAAAAAGCTGAAATGTCTCTTAAAAACAAAAAATAATCAAAAAGCAAAAAATATATATTTTTTTAATTTTAATTTTTTGTTTTAACTTCAAGTTGATAAACTATTAAAAAGGTGCGGAGATTACAGAAAGCTGAATTTTTTTATATTCTTAAATTACACATTTCTAATAGAATTTTCAAACGAGACACATTTATTTGGAGAAATTCGATCTTACGAAGAAACATGGAGTTATGAAAGTAACCTGTTCAGCTATTTTACATGGTAATTAAATTTATTCTTGCCTCTAAACCACTATTATTCCTTATCCTCACTTTTTTGGTCAACTATATATAGTAGATATTTATTGAATGATTTAAGTATTTTTAAAAGAATATATATTTATATTTTATTGAGATTTTTTAAAGCACTTTTGCATTGTTTTAGCGCTGTTTGTTATATTTTTAAAAATATAATAGTTTGAAATTTCTTCAAATGAAATGACACTTAAAGATTCTAATTAACAGAGAAAAAATATCAAGCTGACTATTGTGATTTTAGAGAAAAAATAGAAATTGTAATAAGGAATGCTACTTCTGAAATGAAGCAGAAAAAAAAATTCCTTTATACTCAGTTGTTTGATGTATGGATATATTTTAGTATTATAAAAATAGTATAAAAACCTAATACGAAGATATGTAAAAACGAGACAAAAGACATCGGTATTTTTTTCACACTGTAAAGCATGAAGCGTTTACTTTGCATAGAAGTATAGATACTTTGCTCTAGAAGTATTTTACTTTGCAGTTAAGATACTTCTAGAGAATGTATCGAGATAGGAATTTTTTTATTTTGTGAAATATGTACATTATAATATGCAGAAAAATGAACATGGATTTTTAATTTCATTTCTCAAAAAGTTATCCCCGTAAATTGTTGAAGAAAAAATATTGATACTTGTTACATAAAATCAGTACTATAAGACAAATGAATTTATTGTAAATCAAAATATTTGTAATAATTAAACTAGTAATAGTATTTCTCAAACTCTAGAATAAATTATTCTTTTACTAATTTATTACACTCATAAACTTCTAATTAGCCTCGCACTTTTAAATTTATTATTCTACTATATATTATCTTAACTATTTTACTAACTTGCTCATTGTATTTTAACTCAATTGATTTTCCAGCATCGCAATGAAATAACGCTAGTTCATATTCATATAATTACCATATTTTCCAGCTTTTATTAAATAACTTCCATCTTCATATTCTATTTCCTTTCCTCCTTCAACGGATAAAGACAGACTTTAGGAAGTTTTCATAAATGGATTGAACAATTTCAGGGATGCGAATTATGATTAATCCAGTTATGTAAGTTTCTTCAAGTACACAACTAATTGTATTAAAAGGGTGTGATAGAATGCTAAGATAAATGCAAAAGTACTTTGTTAATAATGAATAAATTTCTTATAAGGTAAAATGAATTATAAATAAATAAATAAATAAATGCGCTATATATTAAAAAATAGATAATAAAAAAGTTCTTTTAACCTGGAGCGGAAGTAAAAAGTAGATTTTATATTTCTTGCTTTTAAGTGCAGCGTATTTTACTCAAACATACAAAACTAAAATGAGTAGAACCCGGTCACAGAAGATTCATTCCCAGTTTTTGCCACTGCGGAATTTCAATAAGAATTTCGTCGATTTTCGTCAAATGCAGCTATATTAAATTTAGCTGCATTAAGACTCATTAAGTAAACGATACATGAGCTAACCAATGAAGTTGGCCGATCGAAACCTTGATGAGTCATCAACAAATATTAAGTTCCATCGAGATCCGTTAAGGTATCAGGTACCTTTTGAACTAACAAAGTACGTGAAAAAGTTACCTCTGTAAGAATTGCAGTCAATTTATATCTAATTGAGTTTAAATCATAAAATTAAAAAAAATATTAAGAAAGTTTTATTTTATCAATTAAATTTATTAAAAAATGTGAACATATATATGAAGTTTTTTAATTTATTTTTTAAGATAATACAATTTTTACAAAACAATTATTCTTGAGTGACATTTGAATGACTAAAACAAATTATGATATTTTTAATGAGTAGAGAAACAATGTGTTTTCAAAATGACATACAATGAAAAACATAAAACGTATAGATCCAGAGAAAAAAAATTAAAGAAATTCGAAATATCAGGGGTTTTTTTTTTTATATAAAAGAATTCGTGAATTCTAAACTTCTGAATTAAGAAACTTAATATTAGAACATTTTGTGCTTTTATACGTTTAATACATTTAGCGAAAATTTTGTAAATCTCTAGACAACCATTTTTTAGAAATCGTGAGCACAATGATCACAATCACTGTTTTGAGAAAATTGACTTTAAAGATTGAATCACCCGTTGACCATATAGGAAAAGTTGAAAGTGTTTACACATAACTTCTCTGATAATGCGAATTTTTGTATGCCGCTTGTTTTTAAATGTTCCTAAGGATACATATTGAATTATAAGCTATTATTTGAAATATCGGTTTTTGGATTCTTTAAAGGATACTTGACCACTAATAAATACGAGTGCTATCACATGACAAAAATCAGATAGTTTTAAAATGCCAGACACTTATGACATTCACACTGCTATATCTTATCAATTTTTCAAGATAAAGATGAAACAAAAAGTGCATCGGAATCCTTATCCTATGTAAAACACGTAAAAATAAAAAAATTTCCATACATAATTTAATTAATTTAGACAGTGAAATTACAATTGAAATTACTGAATATTTAATAAGTTATTTAACACATTGCTAGCTGAGCGTTGAATAAACAGAGTGAAAAATGTCCAAACCAGGGATCGAACCTGGAACACTTGGAGTAACGCTCCAAGTGCTGTATCATTTAAGGTACAACGACGACGCCAGCTTGGCATTTCTCACTTACGTATGTTGGAAAGGCTGAAACTGCAACACAAGATGGAATTACCTACAAGAGCAGACAAACCTGTGGTGTAACACGAGACTCAAAAGAACTCAGCATCGGTGAACACATATAAAATTTTAATTAATTATTGTATTAGTTTTCAGCAGTGAAATCACTCTTGAAATTATTGAATATTTAATAATGATTTATTACATCGTAGCGTCAAAAGCGTAGAGTTCAATAATTTCAAGGGTAATTTCACTGCTAAAAATTAATTGAAAAAAATAATTAAAATTATACATGCATTCACCTATCCAGGGTTCATTTGTGTCTTATGTTATGTCGCAGGTTGCTGTATTTCTGTAGACGATTCCATCTTGTGCTGCAGTTGCGGCCTTACCAACACAAGTCAGAGAACGATGCCAAGCTGGGCATCGTCCTCGTAGCGCACTTGGAGCACTATTCCGAAAGTTCCCGGTTCGATCCCCAACTTGAACATTTTTCACTCTGTTGGTTCTACGCTTAGCTAGCAATGTGATAAACCACATCTTAAATATTGAAGTTATTTTCTATTTTAGTTTATTTGTACATTTTTTAATGAAAAAAATATTTATTTCCATCTATTTGAAATAAGTTGATGGATGAAGCTTAATAATGAACTGGGTATTGAAATTTGTTCATAAATACAAATTTCTTAGAATAACAAAACCATATTTAAAAACAGGGTAAGTCTAATTTGTTTCTACAAAATAAGGGCGGTGAAAATACCCATATTAACGAGCAATTAGTACTGCATAACATCGATCGCAAGCCACTTATTTAGCCAAATAAGTGGTATTTCATGTTAACTTAAATCTGTTTATGGGTAATATTTTGTGAAAAAATATTAATAAAAATATAACGATCACTTTTGATTTGTATGACATGTGATAATATCACAAAATGGTTTGAGGAGAGTGATACTTCATTCAATCAATGTTACCGTATGAATGGATCATCACAGTAAAAAATGAGAAGCAGCAAATTCTTACATCAGGCACGTGTAATGGAAATTTCTGCCATTTTTTCATATTTACAACAAATATGACCATGTCTATTAAATTTTTCATTGTAATATATTTCATTTTCCGAAAATTATTATTGTCAAACAAAGTTGGATTAGGGTGCAACACCTTGTAATTTTGATTAAATAGGTGGTTTTCGACCCTATTTTTAATCGTGATTATTGTTCGTCCAAATGGGTACTATCATCCCCCTTATTGTGTAAACAAATTTTTAAATAGCCCTGCACATCAACGTTTGAGGAAATAGTGCTTTTGGAGTCCGAAATGAAAATATATTAAAATTTTGCATTTTCAATGTAAAAAACAAAAAAACGATTTGAGATAAAAATGCTCGGTTTGCTGCGTTGTTATTAGAAAATCAATAATTTTTTAAAAATACACTTTTTTAAATAGTTCGAATTTCGGAAACAGGTTGTCGAAATTCAAATATTACTCCAGTCTTCATACGCATGGGAATGTTGTCTTATTTCTCAGAATCGAATCTTAGCCGACATGTTGAATCGATTCCTGCAGAAATAGAGTTTCTTGGATAAAGAGAGATTTACATAAAATAATATTTATGATTGAATAATGTCTATTATACTGTCTATATAACAAACATAGTTTTTTATAAGCATTGACTTTTCACACATTTACCATAAATAAATTGTACTCAAAAAATGTTTTTGTAACCGGTTAACTGATTCTCTTTTCACGTACGCTAAATTGAAAATATGGGAAAGACCGATTTTTTTAAGTTAAAAAAATCGTAATATTTAATCTTAACATTTCTTTCATTAAATAGTATGAAATTCTATTTAAAAAATTAGTGGTGTCAAAAAAGTTTAAGAGATGGATCAAACAAACTCTTCTTACCTGTACTTCGTACAACGAAATCATTGAAGTGGTTAAAACAGCGGTACGCAAATAGTATTGGCGAGTTCCCTGTCTAAAAAAAGCGGGGCAGTGACTTATAAATCGGCACATAAAACTATATTAAACCTTAGAATAAAGGTTCGTCTACAACAAATCCTGTCTTAAACATAAAACATTATTGATCACAATGGACAAAGTAACATACGAAACTTTCTGCTAAGATGGAAACCTGTCTAAATTGAAATATTGTTCATTTTTCCGAAAATCAAATTCATTCCTACATTATATTCATATTCTGAAACTTAACATGCATGAAAATTTAATTACGATAAACACGAAAGAATTTAAACTGCTTTTCATGCACAACCCTTCCCTCTCCTCCCCCTTACTAACGCATTTAAGCTGAAATGGAATGATGCTTAAGGTGCCTGACTACGTACGCGGCAATTTTTCCAAAAAAGATATTTAATTATTTTTTTAACTTTTCTTACTAAGATTATGACTAGAAAACGTGAAAAAATTAAAAAATATAATTTTCATTGATAAAATTTTGGTAAATGGAGGAATTTCTAGTAAATTTAGCGAAATCTGGAGCAAAACGCTCTAAAGAAAATTCTATTTTATGTATCTTAATTTCCTTTTTATACTTCATATTTATGACATTTATGAAGGCAATGTACTAAAATATAAGAGATTCTTTAAGTATTTTAAAAGTTATTGCATATCGCACCTGTTTGCATGCTAATTTTCATAAAATTCGTCGATGTCATTCCACAAAAACATCCATAAAACAAAAGAATATTTATTCTAAATTTAAATCTTTAATTCATTCTTTCACAATAGTGTAAATAACATATGTTTTAAATTTCATATTGATATTCTTATAACTTTTTGAGAAATCATGTTTTGCGTATGGAATTTTCACCAAAAAATATCTAAACTGAACTTTTTTATAAACCATACTTATTTTTTTTAAGTTCTGACCCTTTCTTTATTTGTAGATGGTCATATTCCCCCCCCCCCAATTTTTCAACAAACCAAAAGGTAACGTTTCGCATCGAAAACCCGTTATCGAAAACTCTATGTTCTTCAGTTTTAAGTGACCTGGATTGTTTATAGTTTATTCAATGCCTTTTTTCGCCAGGATATTTTTTCGCCAATGACTAAGTAATATGACTAAGCATATGACTCTCTTATTGTCCAACAATATTTGAAAAGTTGGGTAAAATTGTTCAAATTTTGTTCCAAATAATGCGTATAAATTAATAACAAACAACGAATATATGTTCGCTCTACATCAAAGTTTGCTGTAACACAAGATCAGACAACAATATTTATACGCATATGACTAAGTAAAATGTCCAAGGAAATTGCCTGTCATCATTCAACAATAGCTAAAAAGTGGAATAAAATAGCTCAAATTTTGTACCAGAGAGTACATATGAATTAATCAAAAACAAAAAGAAAATATGTTCGTTCTACATTAAACTATGCCGTATCAGAAGAAAGAGTAACAATATGTATTTGCCGATATCTAAGTAAAATGTCCGAGCAAATGTCAAACCTATTGTTCAATAATATCGGAAAAGTGGGGTAAAATAGATCAAATTCTGTTCCAGATAATGCATATGAATTAATTAGAAAATATATCTATTAGTTCTATATTAAAATATAACGTATCAGAAGAATTTACAACTTATTTACCAATACCTGAGTGAAATGTCCGAGCATATAATTCTCTTATCGTTCAATAGTGACTTAAAAGATAAATGGTAACTTATTGCTTCCTTTAACATTTATTCTCAACTTTTTTAATTCTGTGACTCGAATACTCATCTTCACATTAGAAATCTGTTCGAAGTTATTGTAGTTTCCGATAAAATATATTAGAATCAATATTTTAGAAATCTTATTTTGATTTTAATGTGTAAAATACGTAATTCTACAAAACGTTTATATTCGTGGGATTTCTTTTCTAAGTACATTTATGACTGACTTATTTAAAAAAAATTTAACATTCAATATTTTTAAGTCTTTGCATCTAAAATTTTACTCTTAATCAAAGTATCAGTGATTGTAGCTAATTATCAGGATAATAATAAAAAAAGCTAATCAACATATACTTGATGTTTCTTAGAAGAAACTATTTACATCTTTAGCTAATATTACTGAAGTTACACTTTTCATTGATTATACGACTGAAAAGAGACAGTAAAAGGAACTCATACATCAATACGTTAAAAAAAGGGGGTTGGGGGTAAAATATCTCAAATTTAGTTGCAGTGTATGAATAATAATAAATCAGCTGCAAATAATAGATTTATAAATATTCATTACAGGTTGAAATACACTTTATTAGAACAAATTTTTTTCCGTCAGCTTAAAAATCAAATGCTAAAGCTTCATTTTTCATCATTTTGTAATATCTGAAAAAGATTTCGATTCATCGATTGTTTCCTTACAATATCTGTTCTATTTTTTTTTTACAATTTTTAATATAGTTTGTAAATATTTGTGATCTCGGTCTGCCTATCTGTTGTTTCTCTTTCTAGTTCTCGTAAACATATTCGGAATATAATTTAATTGATAATATTAATTATATTTAGCATGACATGTTCGAAATTGAATATAATGTGTGGTATGTATAGTATGTAACATTAAAAGTTCATTTACAGAGTCCCTCAAAATAATTCCGATACATTATGATAAATTTAAAAAAATCATTTACAGGAAACTTTTATGACATTGCGCTTTTTCTAATTATTGAAATTGATAAAAATTGTTGAATTTTCCCACATGATGGTTAATTATTCTAGAATAGGACATAACTAGCATTTATCATCGAATAGGAAAAAAAACAGATAACTGTTTACAGTACCTTCTTTAATCAGTAACTGTTGAAAAACCGTTCTCTGTTTTGGTGAGTACTTTTAAATGTAACTGGCTTTTTGAATGTTACTCGTTGTGTATAAGTTCAATACTTTGAACACAAGGTTGCTCAAAAAAATTACCTCCCGTTCCCCTTATTAGCGGAAATAGTTGAAGGGGGATATTTAATTGTGGAATGCATTTCCTTAATTATGTAACTTTTTGTATGCATTCACTTTATAGATACACATTTATGCAGCGTTACTTTACAGACACAAATAAACATTGCATTACTTTCTAAATAAAAATATACATAGCATATACAAGATAATTCAAAGAATTAGGATAGTTTTCTGACTCTAGATAGGAATTCCTGAAGTTGTGATTTTAAATGTGTTAATACATTTCTAAATGATTCCATTAGACATCCTATTCCAAATTATTAAATGGCGAAGCTTTAATGCATTATTTTAAATGTGCTGGAAGGTATTTCCTAATCACATAATCGCTGCTTGGCGCATGATTTTATCTCTCTTTTAAGGTGTGTCCGTAATTGTGTAAAGACGAACACCTATTGTCCGTCCGTCCGTTAGTATATAACAATGCAAAAACTACCCAACTGAATCATTCGAAATTTGAAATGTATAATATTTTCATATTTTTTTCTATAACTTTCAAATTTTATGAAAAGCGGATACATAGTTCAATTACAGGGACAATCAAAATTACTCCGTTTC
Source organism: Maratus speculifer (assembly GCA_964019185.1). NCBI lineage: Eukaryota > Metazoa > Arthropoda > Arachnida > Araneae > Salticidae > Maratus > Maratus speculifer. The sequence goes on from OZ025289.1 coordinate 265,908,454, forward strand.
ATTAAGACCAATGGAAAAAATAGTTTCAAGTGCAATTTTATAATGATATATTTTTTGGAACATAATAAAAGAGATATATGCTTGTATGATATATACATATATAGATATTAAAATATACATTCTGTGCAAAGAGTGGTGCAAAAAGTATTTGTTATTTTTTTAAAGTCACATAAGAGTATTCCATAACATAATTTTATAGGGGAAAACATTGTTTGGGGCGTGTTTTAATTATATTAAACTAATTCACATTCTGTGAAATTGATATACGTTGTTGATGTTTAATACAAGTTACTTCCTTTGTAACGTTACATGCATGCTGAGTGTCATTTGTAACGTTTGGTTGGTCGTGGTGGAGGTTAAATGTAGACATACTCAGTAATTAGGATAAAACAACAAAGTTTATTAAAGTGATGAGGGCTGAAGGGAAGTGGAGCAAGTCTTAATTTTACACAACTGAGAATACTATGAAAAAGCTAAACGCATACTCACAGGCTTCGGCCTAGCTCAATCGTGGCACCTTCTAATACTTCGCACTATCTCTTGGCTGAGCTACTAGATAAAGCTTAATTAGACAGCCCGTGGCTGTATGTAATTCTTTATTCACAAACAAACAAAATGAAACTACTATAAATTTTCTTACCACGGCAAACTCTCAAGTCAACTATCGAAACTCCTTTACACTTCACTGAAAGCCCGCTGCTACTTTCAATCGGCTAGCACTTCGCTGAACAATATCTCACTTCGCTATCTAACGTCAGAGATCCTCACACTCGCTGGCTAACGCCACAGATGCTCTCTCGCTGGCTAATGCCAGAGACACTCACCACACACTCACACCCAAGCTTTTATATGCTGCAAACTGAGATACTTCACATTAACATATTACTAATAACCGCGAGCTAACTGCAGAATCCGATAGAGCACACACACTCTAGAAAGTTAAAGTAAAAGAGAGGATAGATGTCGCTTTTACGCTTACACATGTTAAATTATTGACGTCACGATCTCAGAAATACTAGAGTGCCTTTATGACAAAGGTCACTCCCTCACAACCCCCCCTCGGATTCCGCAGAGAAAAAGGACTGGGCCAAATGCATGCCCAGGACATTCTCTTGCTATAAATTTCGAGCCGTAAAAAAAACACAGTGATGGGTGAAATTTAGAACCAAACATAACTTTTAAAATATTAACTTTAACCCATCACAACCAAAAAACCTCAGTTTGCCTCAAAAATTCACATATTCAATCCAATCATTCTTCTATCTTACAAATAGCCTGCGTAAAACTTCCAAAAACTCGTAAAACTTTCAAAACTAATTACTTCTTCTTTCAAAACAGCCCACTCCACTGGGAGTGCTAAAATTTCTCAAAACACTAAACTTCCGAAATTTTCCTCAATATTGCAATACAACTATAATTTTACCAAAAATTTCTCCATAACTTTCCTAATACTAGAATTCGCACCAAGTCCAAAAAACCCAATGCGCAAAAATTTTCCTCATCCAAATTCCGAACTCATCTAAAGTTAAATTTACTTCATACTGAAATAACCCTGCTACTACGTAATACCTACATACCCGTTAGCCAATGAACTAACTCCCAAAATTCTTCAGAACTTAACTCCACTTTAACAATAATTGGGGCACATACGTACAGCGTCACATCGCTGTACTTATGCAACAATAAAAAAATATCAAATTTACAAAATGACGTCATCATGCTCTTCATCTGTATTAACTAAAAGAACTAGTTGGATGTGTCAATCCCAAAACTTTCTTCTATCTCATAAGTACATTTTAATATTTAAAAAAAAAATGTGATGACCCCAAAGTTACTCACTATCAAATTTCCTCGAACATTTGACCTAGCCTAATGAGATTCTGGCATCCGAAAAGCTTAAAAAGCAAAATTTAATTAATATTCTGAGAAAATGAGCTTAGTAGTGCCTCATGTTGGTAATTTATACTAAAACCTTATAAGCATCTATTTATATCAAGACCTAACAGAATCTGAAATTTGTGAGAATTTCGTCCATTAGTTCTTGAGATATAGTTACAACAAAAAATTTGCAAAACGTAGCACAGCAACACCATATCTTGGGAAATTTATGCCAAAACGTTAAAAAGAGTCTAATTATGTTATGGTGTAAAAGAATCTGAAGTTTGATGAAATTCTGTGCATTAGTTTTTGAGATATAGTTAGTTTAAAAAAAACCGTGTAAAATATAGCACAGCAGCACCATCAGTTGAAGGATTTGTAACAAAACGTAATCATCGTGTAATTATGTTATATGTTGGTATAACATATTTTGTAACGAAATCTGAAGTTTGATGAAATTCTGTGCGTTGGTTGTTGAGATATAGCTATCGGAAAAATCGTGCAAAATGCAGCATAGCTGCACCACCTGTTGCAAGGTTAATACCAAAATGTAATCAGCGTCTAATTATGTTATATATTCTAGTGTAACAGAATCTAAAATTTGATAAAGTTCTCTGCATTAGTTCTTGAGATATAGCTATCGCAAAATTCGTGCAAAATGTTGCATAGCAGCGCCATCTATAGGGCAGTTCATATCAAAACCTTATCAGCGGCTACGTATCTCAAGGTATCGCAGAATCTGAAATTTGGTGAAATTCTGTGCTATAGTTGTTGAGATATAGCTATCATGAAAATCATGAAAAACGTGGCATAGCAGCGCCACCTGCTGGCCAATTTACACCAAAACATAATCAGCGTCTATGTATATCAAGGGTCACAGAATCTGAAGTTTGGTGAAATTCTGTGCATTAGTTCTTGAGATATAGCTATCATGAAAATCATGAAAAACGTGGCATAGCAGCGCCACCTGCTGGCCAATTTACGCCAAAACTTAATCAGCGCCTATGTATATCAAGGGGTCGCAGAATCTGAAGTTTGGTGAAATTCTGTGCATTAGTTCTTGAGATATAGCAATCTTGAAAATCATGAAAAACGTAGTATAGCAGCGCCACCTGCCGGCCAATTTTCACCAAAAACCAATAGGCACTAATTCATATCAAGGTCTAATTGAATATAAAATTTTATTAAATTTCGAGCATTAGTTCTTGAGATAGAGCGCCCACAAATTTTTTGTCACATACAGACAGACAGACTCACAGACAGACACACAGACTCACAGACAGACGGACAGACTCACAGACAGACATTTTCTAAAAATAGTCAAAACGTGTTCAGGACCTTCTAAAACGTATAAATCCATCGAAAACCGGAAGTCGAAAATTTTCATGAATCCAATACTTTCTTCTTGTAAAGATAGAAGAAAGTAAAAATAGCAGAATCAATACATAACACAGGTATACTTCCCTGCAAGAAAATCACATTAACATTCAATTTTAATACAATACAATTTCAAATTCAAACGCAACTTAAAACTTCGCAACTTGCGGAAACCATTCCCAACTAAAGTACAAACACAACACTTAAAACACGAACGGTAAGAAGAAAGTTAATTCATTAAATGTTAGTACAAGAGATAGAAACGCGTGTCAAGGACTTCTTGACCGCAAAACACGTGCGCGCCTGAACCGCGGCGCGTGTACAAAATAACCCAAATTACTATCTGTACTTTCTGAAAATTTAAACATATATTAACATACATTTTATAACACATGAACAATATAACAATATAATAACATTTTTAACAGATAACATAACAATTTAACAATAGATCCAGAATTTTTAAAAGCAGTTAAGACCAAAATCTCAAACATACATAAAACTAACAATTTTGCAAACAAATTTTGAACACAATTAAGCACTAATCGTGAGTCCGTCAAAAAATTCCAAAAATGGCCAAAAGTACAAAACAGTCTCTCTGCTTTCTATTCCTTCACATTGCTACCACATATATGCACTCTAATAGAAATTTAATAAAGAACATTATCACCCAATCATAGAGATGATTCGCTGCTGGCCGGCTTCATACTACAGGATGGCTTTCTCCTCTTGTCCCAGAAACCTTGTACGAAGGATCTTTCGTCATCAGAATTTACGGTGACGCCACAGTTGACTGTCGTGCCTGCAGCCTGGTTCTGAATAGATGCCGTGGGATACTTGTAGGTTCCGCTCGACGGCTCTGCTCTGGCCGGTTCGCTGGGGTCCCTCCCTGGCGAGATTCACACTGTTGATGCCAGTAATCTGAGCGTTGTCTCCTCTTTCTAAACGCACCCGAAGTTACTGAAGATCCTGGTCGACGTTTCTTTCCGGACCTATGCTGTTTCTTATTAGGCAAAAATTCGGAATTTAAGGTTCTTTTAAGAGTTCGACGAGTGTCCATACGAAATTTTTTCCGGGGATTAATCACTGAAGATGGTGAACTATTAGATTATGTTTGTAAGGTTGCTGTCTAATAAGTGGAGGAACGGGATAGTTTATAATCTTTTGTCTTTTATGGCACACAGAGTCTGATGTATTTGACACTGTTCTCTTATTTTTATTCTTATACTTTGCTCTCGGATTGCTAGGCTTTCGACTTTCAATAACAGTTTTTGGAGCTGTTTGACCAAATTTTCTTCTTGAATATTGATGAAAAGAATTAGATGAAGAAGTGCTGGACTCAGGACACTCAATGGATCGGGAATTTCGCGAAACACCACTCGACACATGAGAACCTTCACTACCATTTTCTCTAAACTTATAAACTCTAACCTGATCCAGATTAACACCATTGACATTAACAATCAAATTATTATTTCGAACTTCCAAAACCTCGAACGGACCTACAAACTTCGGACCAAACTTAGCTACTCTCTTTTGACGACTTGAACTCGACCAATGCTTTTCTACCAACACAAAATCTCCAACTTTCACTTCTAACTCCCTTCTACGCATATTATAATACTGAGCTTGCTTTTCTTGCGCTTTTCCCATCTGAACTTGAGCTTCCTTAACCAACCTCTCAATATCCTGGCACATGTACTGACTTTCCGCATCTGACACCATAACTAACCTTTGGAATGGAGTAATAAATTTTCTACCCAAAAACAATTCAGCTGGCGTTTTCCCCGTCGACTCGTGAACTGCTGTATGAAGTGCATACGCAAAATGCTGAAGAAACTGGTCCCAATTTGAAGGATGCGAGCCAACATAAGAAGAAATCATTTGAATTAATGTACGATTTACACGTTCAGCCATGTTAGACTGAGGACGATACGGAACAGTAAAAGAATGATCGATCTCCAGCTTCTCACACAGGGCCTTAAATATATCAGAAATAAAACAAGGGCCATGATCGCTCACTACCCTAATTGGTGCACCATATTTAGAAATATAATTATCGAAAAATGCATCGGCAACTGCAGGTGCAGAAGCCTTCCTAAGGGGGACTAACTCTACCCATTTACTAAAATAATCAACTATAACTAGTACAAATCTATATCTTTTAGGATTAGACAATGGATAAGGACCGATTAAATCTACACCTACACATTCATTAGGAAAATTTACTTTAATAGGAATTAATTTGCCAGCTGGACTTACATTTTTATCATTATAACGTTGGCATGTGCTACAGCTGGAGACATAAGCGCGCACTGCTTCCCGCATTTTAGGGAAGTAGCAGGATTCACAAATTCGAGCATAAGTTTTCCTGATTCCTAAGTGACCTGCTAATGGATTATCATGAAATTCTTTCAAGATGGCCCTACGAAGACTAGCCGGAATAAAAACTCTTAATTCACCACGTGAATTTACAATTTTAGAATAAAAAAGAAGACCATCGATAAGCTTAAAAGATTGGGACCATTTCTCAAACATAGGCACATCTGCGCTCGGGACATCATCAGGATTTTCCAAATAACGATACAAACTACCAAACTCTTCATCTTGCTTCTGTTCCCTTATCAACTGCTCTCGTGACCTTAACACCAACGAAGATAATGCACAACACTTAATTTCCTCCGTGACCTCTAAACCACCATGCGGGTTTCGAGACAAAGCGTCCGCTACCGCATTTTCCTTGCCAGCCCTATGTTCTATAACAACATTATACTCTGCTAACTTCAAACACCATCTGACCATACGAGACGACAAACCCTTTCCATTAGTTAACTTTGTCAAAGCTGAATGATCCGTAATGACTTTAATCGGTATATTAGTGAAAAAACAACGAAATTTATTCAAAGTCCAAATTACTGCAAGACACTCCCTTTCCGTAATCGAATAATTCCTTTCCGCTGCATTTAAAATTCTCGACGCAAACGCTATAGGTCGACCTTTCTGTGCTAACATCGCTCCAACCCCCACTGCACTCGCATCGCAATACACTTCAAACTGAGACGAATAATCGGGGTGAGCCAAAACAGGAGGGGAAACTACTGCCTCTTTTAATAACCCAAACGACCTCTGAGCCGCTGATGACCATACAAACTTCACCCTCTTCCTTTTTAAATTATACAACGGTTCACATAACTCCGAAAAACTTGGAATGAACTTGGCAAACCAAGCCACCATCCCTAAAAATGTCGCCACTTCCTTACTATTTTTTGGGGGACTCATTGACGTAATTGCCTCAATTTTCTCATTATCTATATTAATACCATCACGCGTAATTTTAACTCCTAAATACTTTATCTCTTTTCTCAAAAATTTACATTTTTCTAACTTAACTGTTAACCCAGCATCTCTTAACAACGTAAATACTTCCCTCAATAATCTTAAATGCTCTTCAAAATAGCTGCCATTATAATTATGTCGTCCAGGTAGACCAAGACACCCTTACCAAGCAAAGGTTTAAGGATATTATTCAGGGCCTTCTGGAACGTTGCTGGCGCTCCTGATAAACCAAAACTCATTCTCTTAAAAGCAAAACAACCGTCCCGAGTAATAAACGCAGTCTTAGGTATGTCCTCCGGCTTCATTGCAATCTGAAAATAACCTGACGTAAGATCTAACGTTGACATATAATTCGTACTCGTTATATTAGCCAAAATGTCATCAATAACTGGAATAGGATACTTAGGGTAATTCGTTATCGCATTTAACTTTCTATAATCTACTGCAAACCAATATGCCTCTGGATTATCTAAACTTTTCCCATTATTTTTACGACATAACACTACTGGCGATGCAAAAGAAGACTCGTCCGCTAGCATTTTTTGAATATGATAATCAATTATACCTTGTTTAACTTTATCATAACGATATGGTTTACTAGCAACAGGTGCTTTTAAACCAGTATCAATCTCATGTCACGCAACATGCGTTAAACCCGGTTTATCAGAAAAAACCTCTCCAAACTCATTCAAAAACTTATTAAATTCCTCCTCCTCGATTTCACTTAACCCCGACTCCTCCAAATTAACTGACACTGAAACATGCTCTTTCTTACTCACATTCTCATCATTATTCACGATTAACGACTTTCTAAAGAAATCCAAACTAATTCCTCTATCCTTCATATGATCCACACCAACTATACAATGCACTGTTAATCCATCTAACACACAAAACTCCCAACATGTCTTAACCGAACGAATTTCAACTTCCAATTCTACTGAACCTTTATTATCACAAGCTACTCCCTGTGCCGACTGAACCGCCAGACTTGACCTCTTCAACTTCTTATACGAAAAACATTTCCGATAACAATCAAAAGAAATGAACGACTTATCTGCCCCTGTATCGAAGACATTTTTAACGACAATACCATCTAACACAATTAACACTTCAGGTAACTCAACCGGATTAATAGTAATTTTATTCAAACACACAGAAGGCTTTTCCGATTTAATCTGTGACTGCATACCTTCCGAAATACAGTCACTTACAAGTTTAACTGACCCGACCTCCTCACACTTCTCCTTTGCACTGATCTACCTTCAAAATTCTCATCCGAAGTTAATCTCCTTACTTGCGAAGAAACATTCCTGTCCCGTACTCCCCCTCTCCGATCATAACCACTATTCTGTCTATTTCCATACATATTTCTCTCACCACTTCTAAAATTATTAGCACCACCACCATTCCTGTTACCAGTATTCGACATATTACGACCAAATCCATCATTTCTATTACGCAAATCATTATCCGGAAATCGCTGTCCCCCTCTCACAAAATTACGTTCCCCCTCATTTCTCAAATTACTATCCGCGACAGGTCTCTGACGAGGGCTACGCAAATCCCGTTGATCCGAGCTATGCCGAGTCTCATACTTCGATAATATCTGATGCATTTCTGCAAAATTCTTCGGTGCTCTAACTTCAATAAAGTCCTGTATATTTGGATTAAAAAGAGGAAAAACAATGTCCAACAATTCCTCAAATGTGATATCTAAATCTAATTTATTTTTTAGTTCCAGCTTACGAAGATAAAATTTTGACGCCGACTCATAAATATTCTGCCTGTTGCAATAGAACTCTTTTCTCAAAATACTCTTATCTTTAACGGGAGGAAATGCCTTCTTTAACTCAATCACAGTTTGTTCAAATCTTTTCGCTTCATCAGTAATCAAAAACTTTCCTATATTTTCCAACCACAAAAGTGCTTCGCCCTTCAATGAGCATTTAAGCACTACGTATCTACTTTTCTCAGGTATATTATTGAACAAAATATAATCATCTAATTTAACTAAAAATTCACTAATATCACCCTCACCGGTGAAATACACACGTGGCACAATCTCACAATGTCCGATGTTTCGTTGGGCGCCATTTGTAACGTTACATGCATGCTGAGTGTCATTTGTAACGTTTGGTTGGTCGTGGTGGAGGTTAAATGTAGACATACTCAGTAATTAGGATAAAACAACAAAGTTTATTAAAGTGATGAGGGCTGAAGGGAAGTGGAGCAAGTCTTAATTTTACACAACTGAGAATACTATGAAAAAGCTAAACGCATATTCACAGGCTTCGGCCTAACTCAATCGTGGCACCTTCTAATACTTCTCACTATCTCTTGGCTGAGCTACTAGATAAAGCTTAATTAGACAGCCCGTGGCTGTATGTAATTCTTTATTCACAAACAATCAAAATGAAACTACTATAAATTTTCTTACCACGGCAAACTCTCAAGTCAATTATCGAAACTCCTTTACACTTCACTGGAGGCCCGCTGCTACTTTCAATCGGCTAGCACTTCGCTGAACAATATCTCACTTCGCTATCTAACATCAGAGATCCTCACACTCGCTGGCTAACGCCACAGATGCTCTCTCGCTGGCTAATGCCAGAGACACTCACCACACACTCACACCCAAGCTTTTATATGCTGCAAACTGAGATACTTCGCATTAACATATTACTAATAACCGCGAGCTAACTGCAGAATCCGAAAGAGCACACACACTCTAGAAAGTTAAAGTAAAAGAGAGGATAGATGTCGCTTTTACGCTTACACATGTTAAATTATTGACGTCACGATCTCAGAAATACTAGAGTGCCTTTATGACAAAGGTCACTCCCTCACACCTTTATCATAAAAACAGATAATATTTACAGAGACATATAAAAGTTTTCGGATACTGTACTGTATTTATGGTTTCTTCTAGTATTACACTGATCTAAAATATTTTTAAAACTTCGTTATAGTACGAAAGCAACTCATTTGCTATGTTTAACGCGCATTTTCTGACTTCTCTTTAAATTAATGACCCATATATCAAACGTTATATAGGAGTTATTCTGGTTACAGATATAATATATATTTATATGATAATCGTTTTAGCTAGCTTGTTTTATTCTTACAGGGAAAACAAATGGTTAGGGTGAAGAAATTTGCATGAGTGATTAAAAAATATATATATTTTCATAATTATTTAAATTTTCGTCTACTTTCTCAAAAATCATTCGTTACTTTTTTAAATGAATTATAATGATTGCATTTAAAGTGTCTAAGTTTATATTAGAGACCCTCAGTGACTATCGTAATTTAAAGATAAACACTACACACTATTCATAAACCAAGATTCTGATAATAAAATTGAAAAAAGAAATGTTTTTTTATTAAACAATGTTAGAGTAACTGTTAAAACAAAGTACTTTACTTAGGAAAAGACATGTTTTGTATCTTTTATCTTAATTTTACATAATATATATTTTTGTAAAAAGTAAGAAATATCAATTTAAAAAATATTTGTTAGTTAAAAAGTTTGTAGAAAGAGCACTCTAGTTTAAATTTTAAAAAAAAAGTTTTTTAGTTACTTAAATATTTTAAAAATATATTTAGCTTATAGTATAAATTATAAGGAGATAAAAGTCTGAGAAAATCTATTTTGTTACAGTACAAAGTTTTTTCTTTTGTTTGTTTGTTTTTGTTTGCAATTTTTAACTTTATAGTTTATGCTTACAAATTTTATTTCCCCTTTTTTCAATATTTTAAAGAAATTGACTCTTCAGAAAGTTTATTGGAGATTTAATAAACATTTTTTTTAATAATATTACTTTATTACTTTATTCAAAGTTTTAATACCATTTTTTAACCCTCGATATGCTATTTCTTTCAGGCAACAGTTAAGTATTCAAGTGCCGTCACTAAAGAATAACATAACGTTACATAAAAGCCAGCTGATGAAATGAAGCGTATGTTCATTGTGCGGTCAAATACTGATGATCGCTACTAAAAATTTAATCTCTCACATTTTTAATTTTTATAGCTGAATTTGATTGGACAGTGCTTTGGGGCCTATAGCTACTAGGTCTGTCGCCTCGATTGATCCACAATACACAGAAAGAGAGACAATACAGAACACTTATTTATTACAGAGATCCAGTACATATATTTATTACACTACAAAGGGATAACACAGACATCCATGCCGCTAGCCGGACTCGAACCGGGAACCAGCGGTGTGGGAGCAGTTGCCGCTACCTACTACGCCACTGGGTCGGCAATTTTCATAGCTTCAGGGAGAAAAATACATTAAATTGCAATTTGTTTGAATAATGCATCTCAAATTATTTTGATATATTATTATTATTGTTATTATTGCTTATTAATACCATTTATGAAATCGTGATAACCGAAATAAATTGAAAATCGTAGGAAAATAGTAGATTACTATAAATATACATATATATATATTGTTTTGTTTTGATAACCATTTAAAAAATAGTTGTTGCATTCGGTCTAGAGATATCTGAGACATACTATCTTAATCCTTGTGATGTGCGGATTTTCTTCGTTTTCTGATAGGTCCATGTTTATGTTTAATGTACAGAAATTTAATGCTTCTGTTGCCACGATCACAAAATACATTTTAAAAACTTTAAAAAATCCATTACTCAAGAGCAATTGAGATACAGATATCAGTCAAATTTCACTGAAAAGTACATTTTTTTATGTATACGACGGTATAAAAATTAAAAATCTGCGACGTTTAAAAATTTTCTGTACCGAAATTGTAAAATAGAAATTTTATTTAAAATTTGTTGATGATTAATTCAGGAATATTAATGTTTAATCTATGGCAGATGTTATATATCACTCGTTGTTAAATAAATCCCGTTTTGATTATCATAAAAATTATGTTTATAAATATTTTTTAATGTAGAATTTACTTATAAATTTAAAATTTTAGTTTTGGAAAAAGGCTTTTTCCAATTAATCGTTGTAATATGTTAAATTACATATTTTACTTTATTTTTTTATTTTTATCATTTTTTATAATAATTGAAAAACTTGTAATTAAGATACAAATAAAATAATATTTTGTGTCGACAAACAAAGAGAATTATTATTTATAAAACAAAAATTTACAATTCGGCGAATTTTTACTTTTAATTACATTTATAAATGCTTGCGTTTTAAATTAATTACTTTTTTAAACACTGATATTCAAGGCTGGGGTAGCACAGCTTAGCATTATTATAACAGAGCAAAAAATGTCCAAACTAGGGATCAAATCTGTACATTCTGCCCTGCCTTTCAAATGCTTTACCTAGTTATTCAAACGGTAACTGTCTCCATCATCCATTTGTCATTTGTTGGATATGGTTTTGTGCAGTGCTAGTTTCTATTCTAGTGCATTCCCATCTATAACTAAAAGATTTACATGATGAAATTGTGTTATTCCACGGAATTTCCTGCACTGTAAAAAAAGGGTCGATCTATTAAAAAATTTTTAGTAATCCTTGTAATTACTAAGAAATTTTTAGTAATCTTACTCGGTTACAAGGAATCTGTAAGAATTACTAGAAAAAAAGCTAGCAACGAATAGAGTTAATAGTTTTACATTTTTTATAGATATTACTAAAACTCACTTGGTGTGTCCGTGATAGTCTTGTGGTCATAGCACCGAACTCAAGGCTGAAAGTACCTGGATTCGATGCTGGACGCCACCAAATATGCACCGAATGTATGCAATGTAAGTACTTGTTACATGAAGGGATTATGAAAATCCTGTCGTAGCAGTTACCATGGGTAATGATCTCGGAACTTTCCCTTCCCATTAGAAACGTGTTAAAATAGAGCAGGTAGCAATGTTTGGTGCTGCCATCTATTGCGGCTTTACCGAAAATTTTCCGTTTCAGAAGTCTGTCTTTTTACCCACTGGATGCAGCTCGAAGGAAGCTTCTGCCCTTCGGGTACACGTAATGGTTACTGAAAATAATTTTGGAGCTATTACTAAATTTTGCTTGGTGGCTCATACTAAAAAGTTTTAAGTTAGTTATACAAAAAAATTCTTTTGTTCAGTTTACAAAAGAAATGTTTGTTTCATTTGCAAAAAAAAGTTCCTAATGGTTACTAAAAAATTCTGTGGAATTCAAATTTACTAAAACATTTTTAGTAACCTCTTGAATTTTTATTACAATGTGTATACCGTGTTGTTAGTTGATAATAAAGATATTGTTGTTTTTCAACTGTATAAAACTATCGCTTCCCTTCGGAGCTGTATCCAGGAAATAAGATTGATTTATGACAATCTGGTATTGTCCATATAGCTTAAAAATTTAAGCCTTGGGTCGGCAAATCAAGATATCTAGGTTCAATACCTATCCCGATATTTTTATCTATTGAAATAAGTGTCAACTGTACTACGAACTCTAGCCTTCAATATTATTTGCGATTTATATTCAATATTTTGTGATAAAAGCATATGCCAGTAATATGGTTGGTTGTTCCCTAGACCCAAATATTTTATTTTTTGCAAATTTTCCGTTGTTGTAATTGATCATATTTTCCGTATTGTTTTCAGTCTATTATATGAAGGGGGTGCGGGGCAAAAGTCCTAAGCTTCTCTTTAAACAATGAAAAGTCCCAATCAAATTGAAATAATAAACTACTTCTTCATGGTATTTTTTATTTTTATTTAATTTTATTTCTAAATTCTAATATTTTGGAAATATTATTTTTATTCACAGCATTTTTTAAATTAAAACTGATACATTAATGTGTGCATAATAATTACTCAATTAATAAAAAATATGAATAGTAATAGCTGTAATGAAAGTTTACTGGAAGGCCAGCGGTAGTGATGGGCGATTTTGGAAAATTTGAAAATCGATTAAAATCGATATCGTATAAAACAATATCGATCATAATAAGAATCGATTTCTCAGTTCTAGAATCGATACTAGAATCGATATTTCGATATTCAGATTCACACAGAGAAGATCCAAATTACTAATTCCAAAACTTAGACAATCAGCAGGACCGTAATTACCGCCTCCCACCTCCCCATCCCCATTTAGGGAGGCATAGAATTAAGCTATTGCAGATTTTAGAGTCGGATAATAAGAATTTTAAATTTTAAAATGACTGTCACTTATGATTGTCACTTACACAAAAACTTGGAAAAATTTGAGAGACATAACTCAACTAACAACAACACTGAGTAACTTGGCATTAAACCGAGGATAAAGAGTGCCAAGAGCGTGTAATACGGATGGAGAACAAAAAGTATAGACCAAAAAAAAAAAACTTTTTTTTTCTAATGCCAACCAAATGTTGCACGAGATAGTTTGGAAGAACAAAAACTATGCCCCATACCCAAGGGGGCAGGTAAACCCCATTCTTGACGGAAGGACGACCATAGCCTAAATGTATCTTTTGTAGAAGTTTCAAAAAGAGGATTTACAATAAAAATAGAACGAGAATTGGACATTTTAAAAATTGCATGCATACTTTGAACGGCCCATTTAGTAAAGATTGGCGAGGAAGGGGGGGGGGATTAAAACGGACGAACTTGGAAAAAAACATAATAAACTAATAACCCAAATAACTGAGCTTCTAAACAAAAATATAGTGTTTAACTTAGTGTTGAATTCATGGGGTGGCCCGCAGGGAACATGCACCCTTTGAAACTATAAAAAGTGTCAAGAGCATGTAACTAGGTGAAGAGAGGGGTAGTAACAGAAAAAACGAGGAGATAAAAGCTTTATAACGATATGTTACATGAGATGGTGTGGAAGAAACAAAAAATATGTCCCCACCCAGGGGGAGGCAAGGTAAATCCCAAACGGACAGAAGGGCGACCCCTGCCCAAATGTATCTTTTGTTGAGGTTTCAAAATATGGATTTATAATAAAATAGAACGAGGATTAGACTTTTTTAAAATCGCAGTCATCATTTGAACGATCCTGTAAGTTAAGATTGGTGAGGAAGGGGGGGTGGGGTTAGGACGGGCGAACATGAAAAAAAAAAATTATGGCACTCTGAGGGTGCCAACAGAAGTGAAACCTTGAACAATTGCGTGTGTATTTTTTGAATCGTTAGAATATATAATGTTGAATCGTCAGGAAATACTTTTAAAAGAAAAAAAAGGGTCTATAATATTAAAGAACATATCAATATCTATTAAAAAAAACGCACGATACCATATGTTCAGCTATTGTAGTTAACTTACTATAACTACTTTTTTACATTTTAAAACGCGATAAATACAGCAACCAAAATTAGACCATACTATCGATACCTTAATCCTTATCCAAATAAATCATTTTGTATTAATGCCTGTTACAATATCTGTAGATTACTTTTTGAATTATTGAAATCGGACATTCCATTCAAAAGATATTACGAATTTAAAGATGACAATCTAAAGAAATAACAGCGCTGCTGAGTACTCGGTGGCCAATAAGCTTAGGGATTACGTGTGCAATCAAAAGATTGCGGGTTCGAACCCCAGTTTTGCTGATATGTATCAATTTTTTTTGTTGTTTGTTTGTTTTCTTTTCGAAGAAGTTTGAAAACTTAAAATTTTAACACATTATGGGTCTGTAACGTGACTTGAAATGATGGGAGAAAATTTCTTATGCTAGATTTGTAATGTATGAAGCATAAGCTTTCAATAGGCATATTGTATCAAGAAATGAGAAAAAACCCCTCTGCTCCCCCCAAAAAGGTCCTATAGGGAAAATCGGGAAACTGGAATAGCAAAAAGAACGGCGAGAAATGGTTAACTATACTAGAATTTTTCTCCCCACTGTAACTCCTATAGAAGCAGAAATAGCCTTTTAAAGATTGAAATGAAGTGAAGAAATAAGCAAAATTAGGTGAGTGACCGACAGGGGGGGGGGTCCACAGCTCTAGGGGGTACCATGTAGCTTAAACTTTTAAGTTAAAAATGGTGGAGAATTAAATGATCGAAATTTTAAGGTGTATATTGGGGGAGAGTGCAAGCCTCCCCTCAACATTTTTTTTTTGTTTCTTTTGAAGAAACAAAAAAATATGGCCCCCGGCGGGGCGCAGATAAACCCCAAACGGGCGGAAGGGCGATCCTTTATTTATCTTTTGTCAAGGATTTAAAATGTCGATCTAAAATAAAACAGACCGAGAATTGGACATTTTCAAAACTGTATGCATATTTCGAACGGCCCTGTAAGTTAAAACTGACGCGGAAGGGGGGGATTAGAAGAGACGAGCGTGAAAAATAAAACATTATAAACTAATGCTTCAAATAAATGGACTTCTAAACAAAAATATAACGATTTAACCTAGTGTTGGATTAATGGGGTGGCCCGCAGGAGATACTCCCCCTCCCCCAAGAAGTTATGAGATTTTATGCTTTCTAATGCCAAATTGCGATTCCCCCTCTCTTACAGAGCTGTAAAGCATGATGTCTTCCTCCGGAGTCGCAGGAAAAATACCTGCATTCAACACTAATTTAGCCTTAAAAAAAATCGAAATCGAATCTAAAGATCGATATCGAATCTAAAGATCGAAATCGAATCTAAAGATTGACATCGAATCTAAAAATCGAAATCGAATCTAAAGATCAACATCGAATCTAAAGATCAAAATCGAATCTAAAGACCGATCTTACGGGCAGAATCGATTTTACATTTTTACTTTCTTTTGTAACTTTACAAGAAGAGAGTATTAGATTCGTGAAAAATTTCGACTTCCCGTTTTCGATGGATTTATATATTTTAGAAGGTCTTTAACACGATTTCATGGTTTTTAAGAAATATCTGTCTGTGTGTGTGTCTGTCACTCTGTGAGTCTGTATATGACAAAAATTTCTGACCGTTCTATCTCAAGAACAAATGTACGGAATTCCACAAAACTTTAGATTTAGTTTGACCGTGATATAAACTGAATCTAATTAATTTTTGGTGTATATAGCCTAACAGGTGGCGCTGCTATGCTGCATTTTTTGCGATTTTCGCAACAGCTATATCTGAATAACGAATGCACGGATTTTCATCAAATTTCAGATCCTGTTAGTCCTTAACATGAATTGATGTTTTTTTGCATTTTGATGTATATCGCTTCTCAGATGGCGCTGCTATGCTGAATTTTTCATAATTTCCATTCAGCGCCATATGAAAGGAGGGGGGCGAAAGGAGGCGGTCGTTCCCAGCACGGAAATTTAAAGGGCGCTAAATTTTTACTTCTAACATAACTTCTAGCCTATCACAAGAAAAAGTTAATAGATGGGGGGGGGGGCTAAATTGGAACTTTGAACCGGGCGCAGTTCTCTTTTCGCACGCCCCTGTTTCCATTTTAGCTTTATCTCAAGAACTAATGCATGGACTTTCATAAAAATTTAGATTCAGTTAGTCCTTGATATTATTTGATACTAATTATATTTTGGTGGAAATCGCTTAAGAGATGGTGCTGCTATACTGCATTATTCATAATTAACGCCATAGCACTATCTCAAGAACGAATTTTCATCAAAATTCAGATTCAGCAAATCCCTGACATAGATTAGTGTTATTTAGTTCTTGGTGTAAATTGCACTACAGGTGGCGCTGATATGCTGCATTTTTTATGATTTTGCAGTAGCTGTATCTCGCGCTTTCATGGATTTTCATCAAAATTGAGATTCAGCTGGTACCTGATAAAAATTGATCTTGATCAATTTTTGGTGTACATCACTCAACAAAAAACCCTATTTTTCACGGGGGGGGGGGGGGGTTCTGAGGTTTTTTTAATTCATCTATCTTAGAAACTAATACACTGAAATTTTGGAATTGGCACATCCGACTATTTTATCTTCGACTTTTGAAGGAAAATGAAAATTATATTACCTTCAGAGAAATCGATTAAAAATATTAAAGTATCGATTAAATCGACTTGGCCGTAGTATCGATTAAATCGATTTAAAAAATCGAAAACGCCCATCACTAGCCAGCGGTCACGAAATTTCTCAGCATAAAATCCAGTATTTATGTACAAATAGGTGAAAAAAGAAAAAAAATCGATCTGATTTAATTGTGAGAAAATATAAAACTAATTTTTCTGTAAACACATACTAGTATATTTCTGAGAAATTCCGTGACTGCTGGTTATCTTGTTTAGCTCAATAATAAGAAGAAAGCAAAGTGACAAGTTAAATTAAAGACACTGAAATTCAAATATTCATACTCTTGTGAATTTTAATCATATTTAGGTCTATTATTCATAAAATAGAAATAAATCTTTGTGAGTAAAATGGTAAATAACCAGGAAATCACTGTATTAGAGTAAACCAGTATTCCAAATAAGAAGCAAATATTATAATTTTGCATAAAAACTCAATTATTTAAATTAAAGGAAGGATTACACTCGCCCGTTTCCCAACCTTTATACTTAACCAATGAACCTAAAATCTAGTCAGAAGAGTACCTTATGAGAATAAACCGGTAAACTAAAATTGATGCAAAACGATTAATTCATCATGAAAAACCCATTTATCTGCATTAAGGGGACTCGCTTAGCCCCATGCATTTTTATATATATAATCAAAGATATTCAAAATGTAATCAGTATTGTGCCTTATTAGAATGTTTCAAATTTTTAGCAATTCGAATAATTCTGCATGAAAAACCCATCTATCTAAATAACCTTTTATACTTAACTAGTGAACTCCCAAAAATAATCTGGGAAGCACTTTATCAGAATAATCTATAAAGAAATTAAAGCAAATCAGATATTTATGTCTAAAGTTATCGTGATATACATGCATATATACATACGACTGCACATTAGAGATGGGAAATATAGTTATTTTTGGTTAACAGGTTACATCGTTCCACTCTTTTACAGGTAACAGGTTCCAACAATCTGTTATTTTTATAACAGGTAACTTATGATATTTTAATTAGAAGTCATTTCAAACAAAATGTTTTAAATAATTTTGTGACGTAATTATAAATACTATTTTCTACGACGATGAATCAAAATCAGTTTGGGATTAACAATTTAATTAATTCACTTATTTTAACTCCGAAAGTTTCGAGCATGCAAGAATAAATTTTTATTGTTTTATTTGTTAGAACGTGGAGAAACTTTTTCTAAATAAAGCTTATAGAACAAGTCATTGGCGAGTGATTTTTCAACATATTCCATTACATACCATAATGTAATGGAATTCTTTTGAGTGGCCCTGCAAATATACCAAAAAAGAAAAAAAAACGCACTCCCTTTTTAATACCGAACATGCCATACTTAATCCCACTAACATATACATCCATTTAATGACAATCGGACTATACTTACGCAAGTTAGAGCGCAGGACAGACAAACCGAATTCATAAACATTTTTCAACTGCGTTGGTAAGTAATAAAAAAGAAAAATTTGATCCGCGACTTAATATCAGCGATGTCTATCAACGCATATTCAAAAGGGCTGTCCATAAATGATTATACGGTTTTTTTTTCAATATTTTTTGTGCCCCTTCCTCCCCTTTGTCGCAAATTGCCACACTTCACCTTACCCCCCCACCTCTTGTTCTTGTCACATGTCACGATATATTACATAAACGTGTACTTCAGGTTCAGAAACAAAGCACTACGTTATAGATCATATTTCAAACTTTATTTTTTAACTGAGTGTTTTAATGATATTCATAACCATAACAATAAAAATGATTCATGTACTTTTTTTGTTTCAAATAATGTTAAGATTCACTACAAAAACATGAATAATATAGAATAGCAATAAAATATTAATATGAAAGAGCAACTGAAAATAATAGCATTTTAAAATTTGAAATAGAATTTAATATATTAGGTTTTTTAAATCATTTGCTAACTTTATGAACACAAAGTACTTTATTTTTAAAACAACTTCTAATTTAATCTGCTTATTTTTAATGCTTTTATTTTAACCAAAATGTGTGACGTCACATTTCTTCTTACCCCCTCCCACCTCCTAGTCACAAACTGTCATAGTTTCATGAATTCCCTAGCCCCCCCCTTCCCCCTCCAAGCGTGACATCATTTGTGGACGACCCCAAAGCTATTTGCACAAGAACACAAAAATATTATTTATATACTTTTAATCGAATGCAATTCACCGAAACAAATTTCGTTTGTACAAATATTCTTTTCAAATTAATTACAACTCGACCAAAATTAAGTTATTTCGCAAATTGTAGGAGACTATTATTTTTTTTTTCTTTTTTCTACCCAGCAAAATAAAATAACAGAAATAAAATCTTTAAACACAAATACAAAACAAATATAATAAAAATATTTGGCCAAAAAACAAAATGTATAGTGCCAAACCCCCCCCCCCTTCCTCTCCCTAAAACAAATCTCCATGAGTAATATCCCTTTTTAAAAATTCAAATACGACCTAACTTCCCATATCTTTCATTCAACACTCGCAATATCAACACATAATCTTTCCCTACTTGAAATCATTTCGTACTACTTTCTTCATTTAAATACCATAATGCGATAATTTCATCCCACCAAACCATAAAGAATAAACAAACACTTTTAATCAAATGTCATTCACTCAGACAAAAATTGTTTATTCTGTTATATTTATTATCAGTTTCTTTTTTCAATTTGAAACGCTGTTGGATCAAATGTTACAATGACTGCAAAAAATATTTACAGATAAATAATTGCCAATATGTTAAATTATCTGTTTTTTGTTGGAAGTTAGCCAAACGATAAAACTATCATTATCTATTAAGAACCAGATTTACTGCTGCGACCTGAAAATATATCAGAATGAATGGAGGAATATTAAAAAATTATCTGTTGTTGATTTTCAGTTGCGGAAATGCAAAGGAAACGATTCAGGACATTTTTAGTGAATATTGCGCTATTTTAATGGTACGGAATTGATTTCTTTACTGAGGCAAATGAATGAAGAAGCTGTCATTTAAAACCATATGTTATTTAATTAACAGGGACTTTTCAATAACATGTTAATGCAATATTAGGTTCCAGCACAGTAACAGTGTTTTTTATCCTAATACGTTAAATAATGCCCATTTCTAGTGCACATACCGAACCGGTGGTCACATTAGCTCTCAGTCTTTCATAGCCTGTGAGTTAAAATCCTACAAAACTCAATGATTTAGTAATACTGAAATTACGATTCATTTTTAAAATGTCAAAAGACACGTTAATGAAGATATGTTTTTTATTGTGTAAAATATTTATTTTTAAAACTAATTAACCTGAAAATATTTTAATAGTGCAGAAAAAAAAGCTTAAAAAAATTCCCTGAATAAAATAACTTTGAATTCTGTAGTATAAATATCGCTGTAAAAAATAATTTCATTTCAAACACAAAGAAACAAATTTACTGACTCTGAAAAATGTAATCCTACATTTAGTTAAACAGTTAATTATTTTTATTTTTTAATACCGATCATTTATGAGATTGAAAAAAAAATCAAATTAACGGAAGAAAATGAGATCGTTACTCTTCACCTCATACTTTTTTTAAATTGGCAAATTTGGGGGATAAAAATAAAACCAATTCAAAAAGATCAAAAATTCACCTTATCGTCGAAAAGAATTCGGAGAAAAATTTAATGATCCCTATTGTGATGAAAAAACTACGTAATTACTTTATGCAAGGTATTTTTTTTATTATTATTGGGTGTTTTTTAAGGCTAAGGTGCAGATGAAAAAAAAGTTAATGAACCTCAGATTAATCATGAACGGAAAATTTTTTCAATAAAGATTTGAAGGATAACAAACATTTAGCTAAAGGAAAATCTCATCCAATTATTTTAAACTGATAGTAGCTGAGTGGCATATTGTATATAATGTTGCTGTATTAGATATTTCCATTATGATACATAAAAATAATTTTAATATAATTTAGCATTTTAAAGAAGAGATACAAAATACAACAAAATTTGACACAGCTTGGCAAAGTTTAATAATTAATTACACTAGAGGATCCAGCTGGGATTTCGCTAATAAAATAATAAAAATGATTTTTTTAATTGAAAATTCTGGTGTAGTATTTTACATTTACGTAGGTGATTCAGCTGTTATTGTCCGTAGTATATGCAAAATGTTGGTACTGAGGTAGGATGATGTGGAATATTGAAGTCTAATGTCTTTGATGCCTATATGCTCAATTTCAAAACCGTAGCAGATATACTACCATATTTTTGGTGGAAGGGAATAAATGGGTAGGATGGTATTGAAGGACTAGTTTGGAGCTTATAGGGCTAGATTCACGACAGTGGATGAGATGCGGCCAATGTCGTTTGGATTCGGGATTATAGTTATATAGTTGCGTCTGGTTCACTGTTCTGAATCTATCCCCATAATCTCCAAATCAACCTTTCACCCTCAGCCTCCTCCCTTAAGGGTGTTCTTAAATCAAAAAAGGCAACTTTGTGACACATGCTTTAATATATTTTTGTTCGGAAATGCATGAAAATAGCAGGTGTTGTTATTCAGAAATTATTTAATTACACTCAATTTTCTGTTTTTTTTTTTTAAACACAATAGATCTTTTATAACAAGCCTTCAAAACTGACGTTTTTGAGCACATTTCCCGACGAAAGCAGAAAAACCGGTCGAAAAGCAGGAGAAAAACGGGTGATCACGTGATCGAAATAGCTTAGAACTGGATAGGTATTTTAATTATCATAAAATGAAAAACTAAGTTCGATTCAAAATCGCTTCCATAGTAAAGCATTCCAATTTTATAACTTTTTGTTAAAATTGAATTTGTAAATGTGGCAAAACGTTTTGCGCTTGTTGCACGGATCAGTTAAGAACACCTTTAAAAAAACCTTTAAAATAGGTCTTTAAAACTTCACTCTTCCCTACAAAGATGTGTTAATATAGGAGCAACATTTCAAAAACTGAGCATATAGGCATTTAACACATTGGACTTCTGCACCAATTACAGCAATACGAATATTTTATATACACTAGGGACAATAATCTTAGAACTACCTTACGTAATATATATATATATTTAAATGTGCACCAACAAATTTTAAAGAAATTTTTATATATGAAACATCAATTATGTATTTAAATAAAGTATTGTAATACATTAAAAGCGTCACTATTGCATTAGTGGAATTCGAGAAGTTATTGGTAGAAGAGATTTCGCTACATGCAGAAAGTTTCGGAATCCAATAATTTATGTTGTTTATGCGCCAATTTCGATTAAATGCCTGTTACAAGATGCGTTTTATTTATTTATTTACAATGTTTTAATCTCCGTAAAGAATATTAACTGGAAAATTTCACTGCGGCAACGTTAGTACATAGAATAATAATAAGAGTTATTAACGCAGGCAGATCGATTAAATGTCTGTGGAATATATGTATTATTTATTTATTTATTTTTGAATTTTAGTTTCATTAAAAAATATTGAATAAAATATTTTATTACTTGCAACAACGTTTGTTAATCAAATAATTTCGGATGTTCAATCTCGTATCTCGATTAGACGACTGCTCTTTTAAAAATAAAGGTGACAAACCAGTTGCATTTGGTGCCCAGGGGTGAAAAGGAGTTACATTTGACACCCCCGGGCTTGAAAATGTGTTTGGGGTGGCTTTTGATCCCGCAACGGGTGATTCACGCTAACAAAGGTGCCACGCAATGCATACCGTTGGAAGATTTTGAACCCTTTGTCATTTGCGCGTTCCTCTTCAACTCGTCGTCACTGGTGGATCAAAATAGCAATTTCTCTCTACGGAGACTCTCACCGATCGTTCGCTATCCCAATTACGTTTAAAACTTAGGATGGCTAACTTTTGGTGAGCTTTTTATAAAA
Organism: Maratus speculifer; assembly: GCA_964019185.1. NCBI lineage: Eukaryota > Metazoa > Arthropoda > Arachnida > Araneae > Salticidae > Maratus > Maratus speculifer. Next base: position 265,931,862 of record OZ025289.1, read on the forward strand.
AGAAACCTTTGAATTTTAGGACATTTGAACATTTCAAGGAGACTTTGAAGGTGAGCTCGATGGTCGAGTGGTTAGAGCGCTGAGCTTGCAATCAGGCGTTGTGGATGCGAATCCTTCGCAGGCCAAAGTCGTTTTCGTAATTATTTTTTATTATTTCGCACTCTGGATTAGGGGTGCTATCTTTTCACCCTAATTAAAGGTGCCATTTTGGTTCCCGTAGGGGTGTCACCAGTGAGACAAGCCTTTCATCCCTAAAAGGTGCAATGTGTCACCTGTAGTTTTAACAGTGTGTTAAATATATGTTTTAGACATTTATTTATGAAGTATTATTTTCCATAAGGACAATTAACTAGAAGGTTTCAAAACTTGCAGCAATGCTTGTAATTTTAATAATATCAGTTCTTTATACGCGTAGTTTCATTAAATGTCTGTTAAATATCTATTTTATTTATTTAATATTTATTTATTTATGAAAATTTATTTTCCTTAAATAATGTTAATTGGAAAAATTTGTAAACTCTTTTTATTGTTTTAAATGCAAATAATTAAAAGGTTTCATATCTTTTTTAAACTATTCATAACTAGTGAAAATTAATGTGATTACAAGCTCTAGTAATATTTTAGATATTTATTGAAATTATACAAATCTCTATAATGTTTTGAAACAATATTTAAGGCTTAATAAAACGTTAAAATAAACATTTATAATACAATATAAATTACAGTCCAATGAATATTTAATTTTTTTTTCACAAAAACTATCGCAACTTGCGCGTTAATTCAATACAAATCTCTATAATGTTTTGAAGCAATATTTAAGGCTTTATAAAATGTTAATATAAACATTTATAATATAATATAAATTACAGTCCAATTAATATTTAATTTTTTTTTCTTAAAGACTATCGCAACTCGCGCGTTAATTCAATTTTGAATTGATATCTGAAAATAAATTTTATATTAAAATGACCTCAAAACTATATTTTATAGAATGAATTAATATTGTCGTGATAGCTAAATATTTTCTTTTTACTTAAATAATTTTTTAATCCCAATTTTTCAAATTTAATTAAATGTTGTAATTAGTTTCTGCCACACAATTCATATATCGTTAATTGATTGTAGAAAAATTTGAAGGTCATTTTATAAAAAATTTTGTATTCATATACATACTCTGCATTATTTATTCTATATGTTATTCATACATTATTTATCAACACATTTTTCTTATAAAGAAGACATTTTAAAATCATTACAAATAATCTTAGAAGAAATTTTCCTATCTTAGGTAATACCTGTTTTAAGGAATTGAGAATGGTTTATTTTTAGGCTGGATTTTAAATTACGAGCTTGCTCATTTCGCCTCCTTTTCCCCATTTATTATTATCAACGGTAAACATAGTAGCGACTTGATTTAATACAATCTTATTTTTTCATTTAACAAATTTAGTGTTTATCTATACATTAAAGGAATATCATAAAGCCTACACTGTTAAAAATAAAGGTGACAAACCGGTTGCATTTGACGCCCAGGGGTGAAAAGGTTAAATCACTTGGCAAAAGCTGGCTTGGAAATCTGTTTGGGGTGCCGTTGGGTGTTTCACGCTAATTAGGGTGCAGCGCAATGCATACTGTTGGAAGATTTTCACCCCTTAGTCATTTGCGCATGCTCTGTAACGTGTATCCTTGCACTTCAACTCGCTGTCACTGGTGGATCAACGCAGCAATTTTTTCCTACGATGACTATCACAACTATACACTATCCCAATTTTGTTTAGAACTTCGGATGGCTAACTTTTAACGAGCTTTTTTATATAAAGCAACCTTTGAATTTCAGGACATATGAACATTTCAGGGAGACTTGGAAGATAAGCTTGATGGCCGAGTGGATAGGGCGCTGAGCTTGTAATCAGACGTTCTGCATTCGAATCCATCGAGGGCCGAAAGTCGGTTAGTATATTTTTTATCATTGAGCACTCTGGATTAAGGGTGCCATCTTTTCACCCTAATTAAAGGTGTTATTTTGGCTCCTTTAGGGGTGTCACCAGTGAGACAAGCCTTTCACCCTTAAAAGATGCAATGTGTCACCATTAGTTTTAACAGTGTATGCTCGTAAGTATTTCAAGGTCAAAACAATTTCATTGCTAAAGTGTTGAATTAATTTATGACACCTAAATTTAAAAAAAATAAATAAATAAGAAAAGGCTACATTTAACGTAGCTAATAAATCGATATTTCTTACTAAAATTCTAATGGCTATGAAGAATTTTGGAATTAAAAATTAGTGATTTCATAAAAATACTATGCCTGAAGGGTTACAAATATTTTTCTTCTTAAAAAACAAATTTATAAAAATTAGCGCTTTATAAATATACAAATATATTAAGTTATTAAACTTACAGAGATTAAAAAAAGTCTTTTCGTTTCCAAATATCCATTTCTTCATCTTTGGCTTTGCTTAAATTTCTTCGCAATGTCAAATTTGTCATAGCATATATCCATTTCATTTTATTTTAAGAATTGCAAAGAAATTTCTACAGTGTAACGAAATATATACGTCTATATTTTCAAGTTCAAATAAGGAAAGTGATCTTATCCAAGAAATGGGGAAGCTATGGAATTTGCCATTTGAATTGGAAACCGAATATATCTATTTTTATAGATTCGTGAAATTTCACAACTACTTTTGTGGACCTTCGAATGTAAAAGAAAATATTTTAAAAGATATTTCTATAAATCAAGGTATATATATATATATATATATATATATATATATGTGTGTGTGTGTGTGTGTATACATATATATATATATATATATATATATATATATATAATTAAGATTTCAATTTTTATTGTCATGTACAATCTGAAAGCTTTTTTTAAAAAAGGTTGTTAATAATATCTACAACAAATTTTATTTATAAGTATGATTTATCATAGAAGCTTTTAATTGTTAACCAAAAGAAACTGTCAAGTACGAGTATTACTCGAGCTCAGAGAGTCCCGTACAATAAATATATGAATTATTAACTATATTATTAAAAAATTCGTTGCTAACAGAATAATAAGATTTGGGTGATTCTCAAAATAGGGGACAATTTATGTCTTTCGGCATACAAAAAAATTGAGAGATTTTCTGTCATGTTTTTATACTTAGATATGTTTGTCTTAATATTATTCATTATTTGCACTCAAGATTTACTCACTTTTTAGTTAAAAAATCTTAAAATAACAGAATAAATGTTCAAAATGTCATTAGCATGGATGTCCACAGCAGCTGTGCCTTGTGTATACTAGCATTTTTCAAGAGTTAATGTCATGTTTATAAAATAAAACAACTGTTGTTATTTCTTTAAATTAATCAAGGAGAGGATTTATCCAATAAATTTCTTTTTAAAAATAAAATTGTAGTATATAAAAAAAGAATTAAAGTTTGTCCTCCATATTCCATTTTCAAAACAAGGTCATACTATAACAGCTAGTTATTAATCAAAATTTCATTTTCACATTTATGAAAATAGTTTGAAAATATAAAGTTTCTCCATGGCAACAAGTGGCCATTTTATCCCAGCCTGAAAATAGAAGCATGTATTGTATTTTAAGAATAGAAGTTGAATATTAGGGGCGTACATCAATTGTATGTCATTAGAATGGATAATAATTTTCATGTTTATTTTATAGTTAAAATTTTTATTTTGCTTATTTGCATAGAACTTTTGTGTTTTAAAAAGCCCCAGAAAGGACTATTGCATTGTGATTATATTATGGCTCATAATCTTATTTAAATTAAAATTATTCATTAGCATGGACAAATATCAGTGTCATTAGCATGGTTTTTCTGTCCATGCTAAAGACTCTTATGTGCATAAATGTAACCAGTGCTTACATTGTATCCTTTATAAAGTTTAATTTTACATATAAATGTAGGTATTACATTTATTATCTCTAAAATATGCATTAAACTAAATATGCTGTCAGAAAACCACTAAAACAGCTTCTTACATATTTAGTGTCAGAATGTTGCTCATGTAAACAAAGTTTACTCTTTGGTAATGTTTTTATTCTCCTTATATGTATATATGTAAAAATGGAAACCATTTGCTGAAAAGGAAGGCTAATAAATATAGAAAAAATATTTAAACAGGAAGAAAATAGAAATTTCTTAATATATTTATTCCATGCAATTTGTTTTGTCATTAGCATGGCTCTAAAAATTCTAATTATTTTCTTAAGTTAATTTTTAAATATTTAGCTCTGCTGACTACATGTAAAGTATACCTAATACTATATTAACAACATCTATTTTTTTTCAGAAATTTTGCTAACAGTAATTTTTTTAAGATTTCACTTTTGAAAAAGTCTCCTATTTTGAGAATCACCCATTTAATATACAACGTACTGCTGTGTATAAACAAACTACAGTCTTTTACTATCTAAAAAGATTGAATGAGCATACCATAAAAGTTCAAAATATAGCCCATCATCACCCATTTAATATACAACGTACTGCTGTGTATAAACAAACTACAGTGTTTTACTATCTAAAAAGATTGAATGAGCATACCATAAAAGTTCAAAATATAGCACAAAGATATTGACGAACATCCTACTAGTATTGGCAAATATTTCGAATGTCAATGATGGTCTTTGCATTTTGGTCAATGATTCCAGAAACACTGTATGCTGAGATATGTATGCTTTTTCGCCAAGACAGATATCTTCGCGCTGATACCTACAATTTGTGTGGTTGCAAAAACATACAAACTTTCAGCAGTGCAATACATCACAACTTACTAATCAATGTTCGTGACGCTATTCTCGAAAAATAAAGAAATTATATCAAAATGAAAATGTTTTTCTTTCATCAAGATGACGCCCAGCCACATGTTAGTTTGATGACCGAGTGGACGCTTTACAATCAAGAGTGGGATTTGATACAACATCCACCATACAGCCCCGTCATGATTGCTTCGGAATTCCATCTATTTTCAGATCTGCAGCTGAGGCTTGATGGCGAAATCTTTAATTCAAATGAAGAGGTCATAAATGAAGTCGATCTCTTTCTGGATTCGCTCTCGCCACTCTTTCTCACAGAAAGGATTGAAAAGTTTCCAAAACGCTATCAGACGAGTGTAGATTTGAATGTAAATTGTTACTTTCATTAGTTTTTATGTTTTCACGTGTATTTATCAATTAACAATAACAAAATGTTTTGGCGGAAAAACTTTTACTCAACGTAATATATAGCATCTTCTCAATTATTTTTGGAAATTGAGAATGTTCATTAACAATCGTCATATCTGCAATGTCTTCTTTTCTATCCTAAAGCAAACTGAATCATTGTAGATTCGTTAAAATATTTTCATCAGTATTATAGTTATCAATGAATATTGAAATTTTGTTTGGAACGAGATTTTGTTTATTTTTCCATCAAATGTCCAATACAAATTTTTTATCCTATAGACGTTTTATTTTCTTTCATTAGCTTGATTGCTTTTTTACTTTGGACAAATATTTTAGATTTATTCTATTTAATGGCATAGTTGAATTTCAGATATTAAGCGCGAAATAAATATACCACAGTGTATTTAATAATGTATTTTACATAACAGAAATGTATAAAAATTCTTCCTTTAAATTGTTTAATTTATTTTATAAGTATTGCAAAACTATTTTCAATATATATATGTTCATTTCAATATATATATCTTTTTTGGGGTTGCTTAATTTTTACTAACCTCTATTCCAATCTCTGGGGTTACATATCAAACTGTTACACTTTCTAAAAAGTGTTGTCATAAACTTCCACAAATCACTAATGAAAATTTATAATGAATTATTCCATAATATTAATACACATTTGTTGCTATTCTCGCAAAAGAATCAATTAAACATGTTGCTATTAACCCATTCAGTACATTAAAGAAAATTATTAATATAGATAAATAAATGTTTTGTAGTAAAGTTAAGTTCATAATTTTATAATTTTGAAAGGGAAATTTATTTTTGCAGGCATGCAAAATTTCAACTATTAAGTAGATTCCTAAAAATTTTACATTAAAATTTAGTAAACAATTTTTGCAAAAAACTCAAAACAAAGAAAATAATTTCATATATATATATTTGTATTGTTTATTTAGAACTTCAAGTCTCTGTTCAAAGATTTACATGTAGTGAAACTAATTAAATTAGCATATTTTTAATTTTTATCTATTTAAATTAGAAAGTTGAAAATTCAAAAATTTTAAGGATTTTATGCTTAGTAGATCTTGATTAGATACATTTAAATGAGTAATAAAATAGTCTTTAAATCCAAATTTTAATTCATTTTTCTGCGCATTAAAGAAAAAAAAAGTTTTTGGTTTTTTAAATAATCCATTCAGTAAAACCACGAAATTTTTCCTTATGGTGTAAGCTTGAGAAATAGGTTATATATTCAGGAGAAAAATTCCTAAAGCAATGTTATTTTTGTTTTATCTGCCTCACATATTTTGTTTTACAAAACTTGAAAGACATTTCAAAGAATAAAGGAAACACGAAGGATACTATATATTTAGAAAGGCCGAAAGTTGTTTTGAACGATATAAATAAAAAAAATGTTCTGTACTAAGCCTTAGCTTTCTGAGAAAAACATAGAATTGTTTTTGAAAAACGGAAATAGGAGACAAATCTAGCGTAACAGTTTTAAAATAGATATATATCATTTAAGATTTGCGGTATATAGAAAATAACATTACAATATGAAGGAAACATTACACTGGCATATTTAACTGTATTTTTCCTGTACTATCTCAGAAACTGTGTAGTGCATGGCATTAAATATTTTTTTTTCTTTGTTTTATTATTATTCTACTGATGCAAACATGAATAGAAAATCGCTCGTAAAACATAGATTATAATAATTTTTTTTTTTTTTTTTTTTTTTTTTTAAACTTTCTCAATAGTTAACAAAACTTTACACTTTAATAAGGAGAAAAATGATGTATAAATAAACAATTTAGTAAACGCATATCCATAATGCATTTGAAAAGAAAACATCTGTGATTACAATGAATTGTTGAGAAAACGGATGATTTGCTTACGTGCAGCCCATTACATGACCTACAGATTTGCCTGCATGCTACATAGTACTGATTCACTATGGCTGTAGGAACTCCAGTTGGCAGGATGCCAATCCGATTCCATTCTCACTATAGGGAGAATAGCCTCTGCGGCTCAGCAGCTGAGATATCTTCTATATATTTATGAAAATTGTGTTCAATATTGTTTTATATTTTATATTCTGATTAAAGTTTTATTTTAAATTAAATGTATTGTGTACAACTATTTCGTCTCGAACTAAGCCTTTCCGAAATACATATAATGTATTTATATATATATTCTACATTTTAGTGAATTTTAATAAAAGCATTTTTATTTTATTTTATTTTACATTTAAATGTATGTCTCAACTGCAGATTTAACTACTGCTTGGAGTCAAATTTAAGGGCTAACCGATAAACTCATCAATTTTATCAATTTAAATATTCAGATTCAGTGTAAGCAAATAATATAAATAAATAATGTAACAAAATAATGTAAAAATAATGTAAAGATTAATATAAATACGTAATTAAACAAATAAATAAAAAAACTGCCAATTTGACAATTTTCTTAAAATTACGTCAAGCTGTCGTTATAGTTAAAAAGATTAAATTACACTACATTGTGAGATATTTTTTTTTTCATTTAGTTGAAAATCATCGTGGTACCTACCTATCAAACGTTTCTATCAAACGTGGTACATCATACATTGAAAATTTGTAGAATTAAATGCATAGAACAGATAAAAATTTCAATTCAGAAATTTCTGCCAATTGTTGAGAAATTTTTTCAGTCGTGCATATATCTACAGAAATGATAAACACCAAATACTTGTTACATTTGAAAACACAAATTACAATGGAAAATGCCCTTCCAACAATTTTTGTTAGTAGGTTTCAGTAGTTAAATTAGTGTTCATTTTGTTTTGTAGTCAAGTTCTTTCATGTTCCTCTGTAAATGAACGATCTGTGAACATAAATTAAATACACACAATATTTTATAATATGTCTTGTCGTACACCTCAGTGATATATGACAATATCAATGTGTTTAAAATTGCGTAATATCATTAAAATAAATCAAATACGATTTTCCCCTATAAACTGCAATATAACGGATTTTTTTGAGTGTCAGTGTGGATTACTCGCACATGCTACATACTAAATTTAAATACCGAACATGCTATAGTAAACTTTAATCGCATATATCAATTTCATGACGATAGCATTAAACTTACAACAGTTAGAGCACAGATAGACAAACTGAGTTCTCTAACAGTGTTTAACTATTTTGGAAAATATTAAAATTACATTACATAAATTTGCTAAAATATTTACATTTTTTAAATGTGAAATTAGATTACTAAAACATAATGATAATAAATGAATATCTTGTTTGAATGAATTGATCTTACTTGAAAATTCATGTATCTATTAGAGAATTTTTAAAAAGACATTTTTTAACTGGTTTTAAATATGGCTAAAAGATAAAACTAACATTTATAAGGATGCTAAAAGATTCCTTAAGGAAGAACGAAGAATCACGTTTCACAGATTGACTCTGAAGCACTTTTAAATATTGAGAAAATTCTGATACTAAATTATCTTTTTTGTTTGATGTTCGAGAGAAGATCTTAAATAAATATATTAACCCAGCAAAATAATATGTATATATATATATATAGCTATATATATATATATATATATATATATTCATATATTTAAAAATTGTTTAGCAATCACGACGCATTATTTGCAAAATTTTTTTTAAAGAAACAAGATAATAATATAATGCAATAGTCCAACTATAAATATTTACATAGACTCATAGTCCAGTCATTACGTTTTTAAATAAATATCTAACATTATGTATAACTCCACTAAGACATGATATGGCGCAACTGAAATCTCTGGCATCACATTTATAGTGATTGTGTTACTATTGAATAATCATATTTCTACTCTTACTTTCATTATAATAAATTGTCACTGAAAGTAGCTAATTGGAAGCATTTGATATTATTCCCTCCTTATGTAACTATTCGTTGATTTATCAATGTTTAGAAATATAGACGTTTAGAATCTAATATTTTTTAAAGTGAAACTTGGCACATTCTCGAATTTTAACTTCTTTATTAACCAATTTCACAACTCCTTCAATCACATACAACTGTAAATCTGCATTTAAAATAATAACATACAATTCATTTGGAGGATGATCAACTTTGATATTCTTTATGCATAAGAAATTTTTGTTCAATTTTAAGTGTGTAACATTGCTGTAAAAAGTTTTTTTATTCTCTAGCCGCTCACAGATGCTCATAAAATCGACAGTGCAGGTAGCTTTATATATCGGAACTATAAACATTCTTCCCCTTATAATACGTTTTAAAATTACAGACTTGTCTAAAATAGAAAGTTCGAAAGCTAAAATCATATCGCCAGGCTGTGTTTCTGCCTTGATTTATGACACAACTCCGTACAATCAACATGGGAACAAGATTTATATACATAATATTAGATCAACCTTATCTTCCTCCTAACAAATAATGTACTTTTATTACTGTAATCTGTCATATTATTGTCTTTCTCATTATCTTGTTTTTGCTTTTCCATAGAAGACTTAAACAAGGTATATCAGTATATCCTTTATTTTAAAAAAGACCATGTTCGTTAAGAATATATTTAATGGTATATTTAAAGATTATTTTAAAGATATATTAAACTGCTTTATCACAGAGGACTAATTCTTTTTATTGACAGGGTGTATAAAATTACAAGTATAAAAATCGAATTTCGGCTCAAAACTAATTTACGATGCTGTTAATCGAACTTTTGGCGATGAGTTACAGGAACGTTTTACTTGAGTTTATGTTTTACGATTAAATTTCTGCTATGCACGACTGGAAGAGAAAGAACTTAAGTTCATTTTATAAACTTCGTCATCATGCCTTTTTTCCCTCTTTTTACAAATCAGTATCTTAGCCCCTACCACATGTCCCTTTTTCTAATTAATTACATTTTATGTAAAATTTAGTTTATTTGTACGTAACATTATACGTATTTGATAATTTCAAGCTGTATCTTTTTGGTAAATTACAGATATTATACGCAATTCAAAATTCTTACTGCCTTTTTCAAAATAAATAATATAAAAAGCTTATTTGGCTAGTTCTTAAAAATATGGATCAATTAGTTCTTTTTTCTTTCATTTAGTATATAAAATATAAAAGAAAACCTCGTGATAGCAACAAGATTATCCAATAATGATTAATGATGTCCATATCAGATTAGAATGATTTCTTTCAGATAGTTTTCTGCAAAAATGTAGCCTATTTACGCCTACATAGCTGAATTTATCCGTTGGTATGTGTTATATAATTCAATTAAATGATTGTCCAACATTATTAGTATTTTATTATCGTATAGTATACCATCGATGACAAAAATACTTTTAGGAGATATACTGCTCTTATATATTAGATTCTCCCCCCCCCCTCCGAAGATTAAAGTTAGCGGGTTTTTTTTATCTATTTTTACTAAGCTATTTTTACTTCTGAATACTTCTTTAAATACACTTTGCTTTAAAAAAATTAAAAGTAGAAAAATTTTCGATATTATCAACTGCTGATATTATCAAATTTTTAGTGCGTAATTTTATTAAACGTTCTTTAACTAAGATATTATTATAACTAGTTAAAAAATAAAAGAATTAAAATGGCAGATGCTGTTTATTTAGATTAAAATAGTCCAAAATTATTCAAACAACTGTTCGAAACTATGTTAAAGCTTAGAAAAAAACGCATCAAAAATTGTTTTCATAAATATATTTTTTTAACGGCGAAAAATGTTGAAAAACAATAAAATTTAAAATAAAACAACTTTATGAATTTTTGTCAGTGAAAAACAGATTTCTTTAACTACATTTTTCTTGCGAATTTTGTATTTCTGCTTTAATCTGAGATTTAAATTTTGCATCTTATCAGAACTTAGAGGACCAAGCTGTCTAGATTCCATCAATAGTGACTCTTTAAAAAATTATTGAAGGTGGTTTTTTTTTAGATGTTCTTTTATTATTATTAAAACACGAAAATTCTTGTTTCGATTTGTCCATTTCCCTCAAAATACAATCAATCAAAATTCATTAATCTAATGTAAAAATTGAGTTAAATTTCACTACCGTCAAATCATAGGGATGTATACATCCTGAAACTGTACATGTTACTTTTGCATCAGAAGCCGAATTTTTAGAATTTCCTCGAAAACCAGAAAAGTTCACGAGCTGAATCTCACTTTTTCCTTTTTTCTTTCTTTTTTTCTCGTTTTTTTGTTTATTTTCCAATTAAAACATGGAAATATCTTCAAATGATAGGAAAATCTGTTTCAACCTTAGATGCTTTCCAGTAATGTACTGCTTTTTTTTTTTTTTTTTTTGCATTTAACATTTTTTTTTTTTTTTTTTTGAGAGTGTACATATTAATAGTTGCACTTTTTGAAAAATGCAACAAAATGAAAAGATAAAACGCAGAATTTTTAAATGGCCATTACAGTCATGCAATCACTTATTATTTAAATCGTTTATTATTCTGGTTAATTATTTAAAATACTCTAGTTCGACTAATTCATTTTCCAACATTTCCTTATAGATAAAGTATAATTCACATACATTCAATACGAAGGAAGGAAGTAATTTAATACAGCGACCAAACGTGATAGAACAACAAGGAATCGGAAGAACTTTCCAATTTAGACAGGTAGCATGCATAGAATCTTAGAAAGTATATTGTTCCTTTATAATTGCATTGTACTGTTTAGCAGATATTGCGAAAATGTTTAGTTAAAAGCATTATTCCGATACATTTTTCTTATTAACAGGTTTTATTTCAGCGCTGACTGTGCACTGATTTTCAAGCGCCTATACCACTTTTTTTGTGATACTAACTCTGAATACACTTCTTACAAGCCAAGTTCAGGTTAGCCCAATTTTACAAAAAGAAAGTCTAAGCTACAATTTTAGATGGAAAATTATGTATTCAAGTATGAATGAATCAAGTTACATGTTTTTTCTACATAAAGATAGAATTGTTATTAGCGATATGACTGCAGACTATTTTTCCTAACTGTATTAAATTACAAATCTTTTTTGTATCAAGTCGGATTCAGCTTGAAGAGTTTTGGTTTAGGCTAAATAGAAAGCATATTGTCAGGTTCAAGTTGGGTTTTGGATCGACGAAAGCTTTTTTGGTTGGTTTGAAACTAATTTTAATCGGAATGTTCAGGTCGTGTATAACACACAATGCACAGCTAAATATTTCAGATGGAAAACTACGTATTTAAAAAGTGGATGACTCTTTACATTTTTATTTTTCTACATAAATGATAATATTAATTTTGGAGATATTATTACAGGCTATTTTTCCATAGTTACAGTATATAAAGGATCAATTTCCTCTCATTGTGCGTTTCAGGATGGATTGGAAATAATTATTTCAGGTTCAATTGGGTTATGGATCGAAGGAACATTTTTGATTGAATTCTAGGCATAAATTTGATTTTAAATAAAACTTGCAAAGCTGTAAATTTTATTTATGGAAAAAAAACCGGAGTATAAATACAGTTCCAGTCCTGCCCGAATCAACAAAAAATATGGACCTGGAAATGTTCTGAGAAGAATTACGTTCATGCACGGACCAACATTTCAAAAGAGAAAATTTGGCCAGAGATTGTACCGAGTTTTCAGAGCAAATTAAACTCAGTCCGACCTTAATCAAAGATACTTTTACCGAGCTCATGGAATCCTTCAATAATATGAATACACCCGTCGACACGGTAGGAGATACGAGCCCCTTCTACTCCCCATTCGGCAAGTATTGGCGCCGCCCCTGTCAATAACTTTAACGAAATAACTTTTTTGTGAAATAATGTTTAACTATTAAAAAATTGCTTTTTTGGAAATTTCGCTTTCATCATCGCCATCTTTCACGAGACAAATGAAGCTCATACTTTACAACATCATCAGCAAGTAATTTTTTTTTTTCGAAAAACATATTTAAAACGTACATTTCTGACACCTATTGAAATATATTCTCATCATTTTCTATTTGAGGTTTTATGCAATTTTTGAAAATTTTGGGTTGCGTGACGTTTCGACCACATTTTATAATATAAGCTAATACTCAACCCAAGTAAAGCAATGTATTTTATATAAACCACAACCTATATACTTTTTAAAAGAGTGACTCTTTCTTCTCATACGAAATTCTTTTAGTTTAGTTTTTGAAATAAAAGTAAACTTCCGAAATTGCCTGTCACGACAGAGCATTCGGTTTAAAGTAAACTTTATTCTCATGGGGACTTTAAAAAAGGTTTGAAAACTTTATGTTTTCCATTACCTATAATTCTATATTTAAGTTTCTGAAACTTCATCAATAATTTCTTTTCTTAGAAATCCTGTTTCAAGAGCTGATTTCTAAAAATAAATATAAAAATATAGAACATTCTATCTACTTTACTGAATTAAGCTAGTTTTTATTTAAAACAATTTACGTTAAAATGGATCAAACAATCAATTTCTCTTTTTAATATTAAACTAGAGAGCTACGCCCGCTAGCTGGGCCACTTTTTCCAAACGAACCTCAATATTAAGCAGTATATAATAAGCAAAAAAATTCATTTAATAAGCAAGTCTTGGTGTTCGAATCCTCAAGCACAAAAAAGTAAATTAAAGAGCTATGACTAAATAAATAAACAACGTTAAAGAGCACAAATGTCTACTTATAATAAAAAGCGTCTTCAGAGACTGTAGGAACGATTCCGGCATAAGCCACTCCAAATTGGATATCGACTGCAGCTAGACGCCACGTTAGGCTTAGCTGAAAACAAATGCTAAAATGATTGTTTTAAAATTTCTTACATTTGAAATAATGTTTGTTCAGCATATTTTCATAAAAAACCCAATTATAATACTTAAAAATAGCAGCGAAAGTGTGAACTGATAAGTTTTTAGTCATTTAAAAGTATGATTGTATATTATCGGCTCAAAGCGCCGTTTTACGCTGATCTTACAAAACTTTAGTGCTGCCATCTATGAACTAACAAAGAACTCGCAAACCTGTTTTTAAACCGTTGTCCTACATAGCTATTGCGGACTTTTTAAATTTAGTTTTATTAATTTTTTTAAGATGCTAGCATAAGACGCTTATTGTTTTAAATTTTGTTTTCAATTATAAATAAAATAAGCTCCCCACCCCCCCTTCAAGTTGTAATGAATATATCACATATTATCATAGTTGCATTAGTATAATTAAAAATTATGCTTTCCACATCCTCTTAAATCAAAATTTTATCTGCTTTGATGTAATTAATATATTTAGTGCATGATATGGAATAGGTGACTTATAGATGTGCACCATAAATTTAGCGATTTTTTTCGCGCCAAAGAGCCGTTTTCGAAAACTATCGGCAAATTCAAACTGCATGGAAAACCCGTTTTCAAATATAGCGATCACCTTCAAAACTCCAGAAAATTTGCATTTTTGTAAATATAAAAAATGAATAATTTACACTATGTCACACAGCCCCTTAAATACCCCGTTTTTTATTTTTATTTATTTATTTATTTTTTTATTTATTTTTTCAGGAGAAAAAATATAAAATATTTAAGTGATCGCCATATTCCAAAACGAATTATTTTGCTAATAATAACGTTTTATTTTGCAAATTATTATTATTGTTGTAATAAATACTGCTCTTGATTTTGAAATTAAAATTTGTTCAAAAACTAAAAATGAAATAAAAAATAATAATAATAAGTTTTTATTATTTGTATTTGTAGAAATTTATTGCTATCTTTAAAATGTGCTTTTCTACAATACAAACTCTTCAATAATAAAATCTTCACTCTGTTTGTTTTAATGAAGTATTATGAAATATTTTATCTGCTTTGATGTAATTAATATATTTAGTGCATGATATGGAACAGATGACTTATAGATGTGCACCATAAACTTAGCGATTTTTTTCGCGCCAAAAAGCCGTTTCCGAAAACGATCGGCAAACTGAAACTGCATGAGAAACCCGGAAATAACGGAAAACGGGCTGCCAAAATTATTTGTTAGTTATGTTGTTTGTGATATTAATGAAATTACTTATTTTTTTTTTTTAATAGTAGTCTTTTGCAGTTTTTAATCCCGAAACTTTTTTTCGCGTTTTTTCTTAAACCATCATACAGGCAGTTTTTAAAGTAGATGAAACTCATTACATATTCAGAATCTGCGTAAAAGTCTGCTTCTGAGGAACCAAAAAATACGAGAAAATGTCTTATGGGCGCGCAGCGCCAACCGTGCAAAACCAAATATTTTTAACGGGACGATGGAGACCATGGAGCGTAGCGCCGGTGGGTGGTAGGCCGGTGGGCCGCCTTTGCACGGTGGGCACGCAGCGCCCACTGTGCGAAATCACATATTTTTAACGGGATAATGGGCGCATAACAATCATAGCTCTTTAATTTACTTTTTTTGTGCTTGAGGATTCGAACTCCAAGACTTGCTTATTAAATGAATATTTTTGCTTATTATATACTGCTTAATATCGAGGTTCGTTTGGAAAAAGTGGCCCAGCTAGCGGGCGTAGCTCGCTAGTCCGTGCGCCTTTGTCTGTCTGGTTGAAGCCGATTACAGTTCGCAACGCGGGCGAGTTGGAAGTCGCGAGAGGTGTCTTTCGATTGGAAATATTCCGGGGAAGTCATTTCGGGCATTTTCGAGACCGTGGGACCAAAATTAAAAAAGTTATGAATTAAAAACCCCTTGGGAATCGGAACGAAAAATGTCCCAAATACCAAACGGCACTCAAACGGAGCTCCGAGGCAGAACACTGCGCTACCTTGCGGTGAAGAACCTGAACTTTTCCCTTTTGGCTAAAAGAAGAAAAAGCCGAAAATCGCTTTTTCTACCGGCGCTAATTGCGTTTTTTTGCGTGTTTTTTCTTAAACCATCATGCAGACAGTTTTTAAAGTAGAAAAAAACTGATTACATATTCAGAATCTGCGTAAAAATCTGCTTCTGATGAACTAAAAAATACGGAAAAATGTCATAAGGGCGCGTAGTGCCCACCGGGAAAAACCAAATACTTTTAACGGGACTATGAGCGCGAAGCGACCATAGTTCCGATCCACAATCTTTTTTTTTTTCAAGTGCACGTGGCCCACAGTGCGAAATCACATATTTTTAACGGGACCATGGCTCTTTAATTTACTTTTTTTTGTGCTTGAGGATTCGAACACCAAGACTTGCTTATTAAATGAATTTTTTTGCTTATTATATACTGCTTAATACCGAGGTTCGTTTGGAAAAAGCGGCCCATCTAGCGGGCGTAGCTCGCTAGTCTATACTAATAAAATCCGTGTGCCTCTGTGTGTCTGTCTGTCTGCTTGAAGCCGATTACAGTTCGCAACGCGGGCGAGTTGCAAGTCGCGAGAGGTGTCTTTCAATTCGAAAAATTCCGGGAAAGTCATTTCGGGCATTTTCGAGACCGGGGGACCAAAATTAAAAAAGTTATGAACTAAAAACCCCTCGAGAATCGGAACGCAAAACGTCTCATTTCCCAAAAAGAGCTTCCAAGCAGATACACTGCGCCACCTTGCGGTGAATGACTAGAACTTTTCCCCTTTGGCTAAGAGCGCAAAAAGAAGAACCAGCCGAAAACCTCTTTTTTTCCCCGCGCTAAGTGCGCTTTGTTCCG
The DNA here is from genome assembly GCA_964019185.1 of Maratus speculifer. Lineage (NCBI taxonomy): Eukaryota > Metazoa > Arthropoda > Arachnida > Araneae > Salticidae > Maratus > Maratus speculifer. The sequence goes on from OZ025289.1 coordinate 265,948,681, forward strand.
CATCAATTTTTTTTGACTTGCCGTCGATTATTTACCGTAGTTTTCGCTAAAATATTGAACTTAGAAATAAAACAGGCCGCCGCAGAAAAAATATACCGAAACTTTTTTTTGCGTGTTTTTTTCTTAAACCATCATGCAGACAGTTTTTAAAGTAGAGAAAAACTTATTACGTATTCAGAATCTGCGTAAATGTCTGCTTCTGATGAACCAAAAAATACGAAAAAATGTCTTATGGGTGCGTAGCGCCAACCGTGCAAAACCAAATATTCTTAACGGGACGATGGGCGCGAATCGACCATGGCTCCGATTCACAATCTTCTTTTTCAAGTGCGCGTAGCGCCCACCGTGCGAAATCGCACATTTTTAACGGGATAATACGCGCATAACAACCATAGTTCTTTAAGAAGGGGGGATTGTACTTTGTGCTTATATATAACTAAATAAATAAACAACGTTAAAGACCAGAAATATTATAAAATAAAAGATGTTAAAAGCATACATGTTTCGGGACTTCTTAAGTCCCATCATCAGTGCTAAAAAGTGTAAAACGCAAAAGAAAGTCACATCGTAAAATAAAATAAGCCGTGTAACTGAGCTCACCGCTAAGGCGAACTGACTAAGAAACGTCGCAAACAGTGTGACCGTTTTTTCAAGCAGGCTAGATTTGGATTGACAACAAGCTAAAAATAAATTCGATGGTCCTGCCATCTATACGAGAATCTGTTAATTTCGAATCAATAGACTGACAACTATCTTTTAGCCTGAGTTTTTAGCTTGATTTAGCTTGCTGTAAGTCCTACAACAGTCCAGATTTCTTACAACAATCCAAAAACGGTCACACTGGTCGCAAAGCAACAGTAAAAATAAGCTGGCATGCGCATTTAGAGGAGACCAATCATATGTCACATTTCACTGGACGAGTCCAAACCAAAGAGAACAGGAGGGGGAGGGGGAGTGAAATTACAGGAATGGAAACTAGACATCAGAAAATCTTGGAGTACTGGACATGTCATTAACTAAATTATTAGAGTTTTTCCATATATGATAAGCTTCCCAAAAGTCTAAATCATAAACAGATGAACAATATTGTATTATTGAGGCTTCGGAAAATTTAAAGTTATGACTATTGGACCAGCAATGGCTGTCGATAGCGGGACGTTTTATTTCACAATTTTTAACGTTAGCACTGTGCTCTCGCACACGCTTTTTTTAAGATACGCTTCGTCTGACCGATGTACATTTTATCGCATTCGCAAGAAATCTTATAAATACCCCAATGTGAAAAATCATCTATTGGATCTTTGAGATTAGAGAATTTAATTTTATTGAAAGGAGTAAAGGTTATTTTAAAATCAAATTTTGACAAAATTTTGGAAATTTGATGACCGATTTTCGGAAAATATGGAAGAATAATGTATACTTTTAACATCTTTTATTTTATAACTAGTATATAACCCCGTCAAAAATGACGGAATTTTCACTTGCATTTCATTTTCATAATACTTCATACAAGCAAACAAAATGAAGATTTTATTATTGAAGAGTTTGTATTGTAGAAAAGCACATTTTTAAGATAGCAATAAATTTCTACAAATACAAATAATAAAACCTTTTTTTTATTATTTGATTTTTATGGCGATCACTTAAATATTTAAAATTTTTTCTCCTATAAAAAAACGGGGGCTGGGAGGGGGGGAGGGCTCTGCCCTCATGACATAGTGTAAATTATTATCTTTTATATTTACAAAAATGCAATTTTTCAGGAGTTTTGAAAGTGATCGCTGTATTTGAAAACGGGTTTCTCATGCAGTTTCAGTTTGCCGATCGTTTTCGGAAACGGCTTTTTGGCGCGAAAAAAATCGCTAAGTTTATGTAAATTGTTATGTAAATTGTTATGTAAATTAGTATTAATCGCGTAAATTTTAGGTTACACAATATTCGTATATGCTACCAAAAAGAAAAAGTATGAAAATAAACCGTGTTTAACATTTTTCACCAATTAGTTCTTTTTCAAAGAACCGAAACGAAAGAAAAAGTCGTTTTCCCGGGAGAAAAAAGAGGTTTTCTGCTGCTTCTTCTTTTAGTCAAAGGAGAAAAGTTCAGGTCGTTCGCCGCAAGGTGGCGCAGTGTTCTGCCTCAGAGCTTCGTTTGAGCTCCGTTTGGGAAATTAAACGTTTTTCGTTCCGATTCCCGACCGGTTTTTAATTCATAACTTTTTAATTTTGGTCCCACGGTCTCGAAATTTCCCGGAATTTTTCGAATCGAAAGACACCTCTCGCGACTTCCAACTCGCCCGCGTTGCGAACTGTAATCGGCTTCAAGCAGACAGACAGACAGACAGAGGCGCACGGATTTTATTAGTATAGATGAGGGCCTGTTTAATTATTAATATTTTTAAACGTCATTTTTACCCACATGGTAATTATATTTCGAGATATCCTAAATTTTGTTGATATTGCAGTGCGCTTTACCCTACGCAATGAAAAGTTTAAAAATCTCCGTGTTCATGCTCATGTCTTGATGGCCATATTAGCTTAAATTCAAGATTTAAAATGGTAGATATTTGTATTTGAGATTGATGTTTAAACTTTTTTGTTCTTTTTTTTACATGATAGAACTGTGCATGGAAGTGGCTCATAGTTTTTTTTTCTTATTAAAATAATGCATGTATGTAAATCTTTTCTTTTTTAAGGTAACACTTGTTTGTGAACTATACCCTTATGCGATTTTTTTTCAAGATTCTGAGGTGAAATGTTCTATGAGCAATGTTTCTTTAAAATCCGCAAAAAGTTTGTAGTTAGGAAAAAATTACAAACCAATACGAAACAGCCGAAATTTGCACATGAAATTTTACGTTATCGTATATACGTATATCGTATAACGTATACGTATAACATATATCGTATATACGTTATCGGTCATACATATTAGCCAAAAGTTCATTTAATTATTTGAGCTTTCTGAGATGGAGTCTAAAAATAACGCGTCTTATTACGCGTATGTGCAATTCTTAAAAAGACAAAATTCATTATGGAAATAAGTTCATTGTGAAACATGTTTTTAGAAAAATATTCCCAAACGAACTATATACGTTGCTCTAAACCATTCCTAGAAGTGATTTAAAACCAAAAGGCAATCCGGGTCGCGTAGGGAAGGATCAAAAACTAACCAAGCCAAAGTAAACGCAGTGAAAATGTATGGTGACAAAAACGACTTAGCATTAATCCATTGCTCAGCTGCAAAATCAATTTTCATCCTGTTACTTACATATAATAATCACCAGGAAGCTCAACATCAAATATCACAAGAAAAGGATAAGAGTAAAATAAACAGAAAAATAAACGGCTGACGCGAAAAACGAAGTGTGGTCGCTTGTTTAACAAATTCCATCATTGTAAAACATTTGTGTAACGTTACTCCATAAAATTGGTGGCAGCCTTGCTGCTTCCAATTTTGTGGAGTACTTTAACCGATATAACTGGTGTAACATTGCGAAATTACACCAGTAATATATGTTTAAATTACACCATTATATAAGGGAAAAATTACTTTGTAAAATGGAAGTCGTAGCTGCCACCAATTTTATGAAGTAACGTAACACAAATGTTTTACAGTGATGATCGAGGATTCATATTAGATTACAATTCATATTTCAAGTTCACTGACTCTTATTTTAATGATAATGGTTAGTGTTACTCAACTGACGTCTCCATGACACAACTTATCATCAGTTTCACTTCTAAAGAAAAATTCGAAGACAAAATCCTCTTTTGGATTGCAATGGGTCCGAAAACATAAACTTTCGATTAATGAAAACTTATTTACAGTTTACTTACATAAAAAAATAATATACTTATTACTCTCAAAAGAGAGTTCAATTATTACCGACATATTTCGGTTCAGTCCAAATTTACGCCTACAAGAGACAAATCGTCTGTGAATAACAACAAAAAAAAGTTTTGTTGGCCCCAGCAACTAAGTGACAATATTTGCTAGCAAAACAAATGAGGCATTCTTAACAACTTAATTCGTCTTGTCATCCGAAAGTCTGCTCGCTGCCATGAGACAATGATATTTGAATAAGTGCATTCGACATCGCTTCATCTCCCATATCCGTAGCAATTACAATGGCGGTAATTACCTCTTCTGACCAGACTTGTACAGCGGTTATTTCTACAAAATCGTTCATAGCTACTTCCACCAGCAAAATATCACTTTCGTAGAGAAGTCCGACAACCCGGTTAATGCCCCCAAAATTCAACCAATTGAGAGGTTCTGAGTGTATCTAAAATCCAATGAGTAAATTGAAGGCTGAAAAGGAGATAACGTCTAGACATTTTTCAATCGAATCAAGTACAGTCTAATATTTATGGATCTACGTTTTGTACGACGTCTAGCAAGTACAGTTGAACATCGTTAACATGAACTTCAAGGTGAATCAAAACTTTGTTCATGTTATCAGTTTCAAATCTCTGTATTCATTTTACAGGGGACTATGAAAACAATTCATGTTAAAACTAATTGATGCTAAGCGTGTCTATGTTAACGAGGTTTGACTGTACCACCAAAGGGAAATCGATAATGTTTAACAAATCGGTTTGATTGAAGACCGATGAAAGTATTACAGAGTAAAGTGGTAATTAAAGATTTTTTTACAGTGCTCATTTTTGTTCTTTATTTCGTTTTGTCAAATCTTTCAAAGCAAAAAAAATTCTATGGATCTTTAGGGAATAGTCCATACTCCATAGTTGGTAAGAAAACAAATTACCTATTATCTGTTGTATATACTCTGGATCAAAATAAATTTTAAACAGAAAAAACTTTTTCTTTAACATTTTTTAATTTGATCCTCAAGATATTTTAAAATTTTATTCCATCAATAATTTATATTCACTCGTAACCTTTTAAAAAATCTTTTTTAAATATAAAAATATAAATATATATTTTTTAATTATAAATAAGCAGTGTTAAAATAAAAAGAAAATTATTTTTTTAAGTATTCATCGATATTTTTTTTTTCTAAAGCGAGTACTTTTAAAAGAAAATTGGGATTCAAATTTCATCTTCAAAAATTGTGCTTGACTGATCTTTTTATAAAGAAGTTGAAAAAAATCTTATTATTTCTCAACTAATACCATATAAAAAAACGTAAGCTTAGTTTTTTTTCAAATATCTGGAAAAAAAATATTTTTTTTTCTCCTTGGTTAAATTTTAAACTTTTTTTGACGAAACATTTTTAAAATAGATGTTTTAGAGTTGAAATTATTATGTGATATTGTTTTTACATTCAACTTGATAAGAAATATTTATATAAAATATTAAAAAGTGTGTTATTTTTATACAGATAAAGAAATGAATATTCATAAATTATATATTGATTTTTTACAATGTATAAAAATTGGAAGAAGTATGAATTGCATTGCTTAATGAAAACAATTTATGTTTCTTATATTTCTTATTAAATAATCCGTATGCTATTTCTTATCTCCCTCATGTATATTCATGCACTACAAATATTGTAAAGTCAAACCACGTCGTCTTAAAATTATAAACTTTTTTAATAATTAGCTGATTTGTCGCAAATAAATTAGATATGCCTATCTTTTTCATCTCATTCTAGCAGTTGTAATACTCATGGAGAGAAAAAAGTATCTATTCATATCTGCAACATCCATTTACGTTTCATTAGAAAATTAATCGAAATCTTGCCTTAAAAATCTATTTTTGATATGAATTGATTTTATTGCAAACTTTGTTAGTATCTGAAGAACCCAAAGATTTAATACTAATAGTTGGAATCACCATTAAATTAAAAAGATCGGTTTTATACAAAAAGGAAACAAAATCATAAAAATGGGGAATTTTGACCGATGAGTTTGACCTTACAATAAAGATATGCATTATAATCACTTTGTAACTAATAGAAGTTTTTAGACTAAATACTCATTTTGGTAAATATTAGGCGTTACTTAATGTTTTCTTTCTTTTTCCCTGAGGTATATGTTTACAGATGTTTTAAAGGAATATTAACCAATTATTAACGATAGATTTCTGGCATTTCCTCTATACACTAGCCCATAGATTTTCAAATACAGAGACACATTACATCCATGAATTGCCTAACTTAAATCAGCAAATTTAATAGATTATGATTATCACAGTATTCAGACGAGACAAAAAAAAACAGTAACAAAATTCGAAAACACATCATTTACGAAACAGTAAGGGAGGGTGCTTCATCAATACCATATATACACTGGGTTAACTAAATTGATGTATTGCCATAACATAGAAATTAGTGCATAAACTTACATAATTTGTAGCTTGTACCTATTGGTTACTTGTGTGACTAACCGTGCAGCTCTATCTAATGTACTATCATATTCTGAATGTGATTCTTACCTCATTTTATGAATCATTAACCCATCGCCTTGTTTCGCCATTTTCGTAAACCTTGCTTTTTCCATGTACAGTGCTTTTGTAGTTTTACATATGTTTGTCGGTTAGATAAATCTTCTCTCCCTTTTTTCTTTTTACTTCACATAATGCTAGGATGTCTCAGTTGATTTTTTCTGATTTTTCAAATTCCTATAAACGATTTTCCTAAGTTAAAAATCGTTTGCCATACGTTGCCACATTCATTAACTTATGGTAGCCAAACCTGGCACTTTATGTATATTTTGTTAAAAAATGCGCAGTTGCCTCTCCTCATTATTAAATTGCTATTCCTTATTTCGCGTTTGACAGCTATACTTTTTGAATTCATTGATAAGGACTGTAATGTAAAAAAAAGTATTTGCAGTTTTTTTTTTAAACGTAACAACCTCATATTCAATTGAACACTATATAAGCACTTTATCAGTAATTTACTAAGTGTTGCATTTAGTTTTTATCCAAAAATTATGATTAGTTTTGTTCTCCTTTTAACTAAAAACAGATTTGGATGTGGATTCAAAAAAAAAAAAAAAAAAAAAAAAATTCCAAGCAAGATAATTCAACAGTATTGCACAAAACACTGCCCACATAGTGAAATGCGATTGAAATTATGGAAACATGTTGATTAAGTGTTTGGAAAAAATACTGAATGAGGTAAAATGTTCAAGTTTGGTCCGAACATGAAAGGACACACAATTATGCCAGTATAAACATTGTTTTGTTGTAAAAGGAAGCCTTAAAGGCAGCCTGGAAAAATTTGATAATATCTCCGTAGAGTCTATTCATTTATTAAAAATAAACATCTGCATTGAGTGATTCTTACAGACGTCTATGACACTTTTCATTTTGACCAAATATATAATATGGATTTTTAAAAATGAAGCAACGTCCCTTTCTGGCGATTGCTGTACTTTTGGGAAACTGGTCAGTTCCTTGCACTGTTAAAGTTGATGTAAGAAAAAAGATTTTTTTTTTTTTTTGTTTACAATCGCATGCAAAATTTTTTTCACTTAGCTAAAAACAGTTCTTTTTTCAATCCCCAAGGAAATAAAAAAGAAAACATGTTTTAAAACTTCTCAGTTTATTTAAATTTAAATGACATTATTGTAACTTTAATAAAGAAAACAAATTATAAAAACAAAATTGAAACCAGCAAAAAATTTTAATTATTCTTTAAGCCATATTGTTTTATTAATATATTTTATCCCTTTTTTACATACATTTTTAAAAGATTTGTTTTTAATAAAATGGTATGCATGATATAAATCAATCTAAAAGACTCGTTCTTTATACTTCATTTTTATTTTAAAATAAAGCCATTTTTATGTTGTAATAAATCAATATAGATTTCATAGTGCTATTATAATACATTTTATTTTTTTTTAAATTTAATCTAGATATTTCGGAAAAATAAATCATTATTTCTTCAAATACATTATTTTAACAGCCAACTGGCCCGGTGTTTATTACAATATGCGATCAATATAACCCGAAGAAAAATGAACACAAAATATGATTTCTTTAAGATTGATGTTATATACTAAAATCTTCCTTAAAAACCATAAAATAACATTTTTCTGAATCTTTTATCATTTAGACATATACCTATCAAATTTATCCTTTCTGCGTTTAACATTCAGACAGTTTTATAGTTTTTGAATTCTACTTTGTCATTCTTTATAACCCTTTTTAAAAAAAAGCTTTTTAGAGATTTATTTCGTTTTATAACACACAGGGGGTTTATTTTTTGATTTATATAAAACTTGAGATCGCGTACTATTTTTTTTCTTTTAAAAAATGCTTTCTGTGTTCATGTTTTGATTCAAAACAAGCGTCTTTTCTGAACACTTTAAATAAAAGTTATGTATTACATTCTGATGTTAGCTTGAATATCTTAATAGAAATATTTGGCAATGCAAAATCCACAGCAAAAGTCAAAATTCTCTATAGACCTGGTTGTGGCAGTAGAAACAATCACTTCGTCGAGTTTACGAATGAAATTCTACGATTAGTTAAATGTCTATTCGCATATTAAAATTCAATCGGTCTTATCGGTTATATCTTGCTGAAAAACAACTGAAAACATGATTTTAGCGGTTGAGCCGTAGGTATGCCATTATGTTTTTTTACTCCTATTACTAAATGTTTTCCTGTCTCCCAGTGCAGGAGAATACGAATACTTAATCCTTTCGGGTCTGGTCTACTATTACTAGTACAAGTCTTTCAATGGAATATTATTTTATTTTAAGGTATGTTTTTACTACAATTTTCATGTAGTAATGTTAGTATATGTCTGTGGATTTACTATATGACATCATTTATGTTTAGGCATTTACTAATAATAATAGTTATTATTATTTGCTTAATTCTCTTTGTACCGTTTGCGATTCTTTTATTTTAAACATATTTCACTCGGTAACTTTAAAATAAAAAAGTTACTTTCCTGAGTGAATCATTTGTAATAAAACACAAAAAGTATTAGGAGCTCGTAATATAAGTTAAACCTTCTCGTAATGCAATATTTTCCAAACATCTCCAAAAGTTATTCCTTAGCCTATTGTCATATGAATATTAATTGTACAGAATGCAAAACAACAACATTCGTTATGTTTTAGACAATGAAATGCTCATTGAACACTAATTAATTTATTCGGATAGCTAGTGTTAATGTCATTCACGTAAAAGTATTTTTTTTCTAAAAATTGAAAAGAAATTCAGACCCGAAAGGTTTAAACACGATTACCAAATGATTGGGCATGTAAACCTATCAGTAAACCTCTAAAATCAGGTATTCAGGTGTTTTCCACCAAGATATAACTTGCAGACAGATTGCGTTTTAATATGTGAATCAAGATTTAAGAAATCCTAGAATTTCATTCTTGAACTCGATGAGGTGACTGTCTGTGCTGCTGCCTTCTGGTCTAATAGGAAGGATAACTATGATTTGAACGAAATTTTAAGTAGAAGTACACTGCTATGAATAATACAATTACACCAGTATGGCATAAAGGGACTGGAACAAAGAAGATTCATCTTACTGTCCAGTATATTTATTTGAGACATAATTTTGAAAACGTTAATATTCTTTCTTTCTAACCGATGACCAGGCCCCTACCTGCCGAGTTATCTCAGCTTAACGGGTTAGATACCTGGTATCGGGGCGGACGAACACCTAATTGCCACGTAGCGGCAATAAACTTTCCTTCGCATGCTACCATTTCTGCAGTATTTCCTTGTCGTTGAACATACTTTGTTTCGCCGGTTAATTAATGGTACATCCTGTTGTTTGAACTGAAATGGCTTCGCAAGATGGTCTCTTAATTTAGAGCCTTGATCAGATGACGAGACCTTCACCTGGCAAGGCACCTCCAGAGGTATAATTCACAGGTAACTTGGAGATCTTTGCATAGTTATCCCACGACGGATTTTATATGCACCAGGCACCATTAGCGTACATGATAGAATTTTAGCCGGCAAAGTGGAGGCGATCTACGCAGACAAGTGCCAAGGTCGGCTGATTGTGGCTAACGGTTGCTGGACTGAGTAGTTTATTGCCTTTGTGAATGTACTGAGTTTGGCGCCGCACATCACTCCCACTCGCAGTGCCAGGTGAAATGGGGCTGGAGTTAAATTTTTTTGAGCCGAAACGGTGGCATGTCCTTAGCAGACAACAGGGGGGACAATTTTGAGGGAGATTTAGAAAAATAAATAACCAAAACTAAAAAGGCCGAAATGCTAAGTAGTGCCAGAGAAGGGAGAATTTTTGGGCCGAAATGCAAGGCAGTCGAATCGCTGCTGGTGGTGACGTGATCCCTCCTTTCTACCGTACCCATGAAATAAAAAAAAGTGCTCCATGGGCTGTCCCATTGGAGGGTCCGGTAGCTCGTGCGGACAGAGTCCAAATGCACCTAATAAAGAGGCTTACTGTCACTAGAAAAAACAAGGGAAAAAGAAAAACCCCGAACACGTTTCGGAGCGCACAGAGTCCCTTGAACCTCTGCGTCGATAAAGTCAACGTGTGCGGTTCGGAGTAAGTGGACTAGTAGGTTGCTTCCCATTGCTTTCGGTCCGCACAGGGTCCCGTGGGTCCCTGCGTCAATAAGGTCAACTTGAAAGCCTGAGAGGCGTTATACCACTAGGGGAGGGGTTCCAGAACGGTGACGGACCGGGCAGAGTCCCTTGAGTCTCTGCGTCTATGAGGTCAACCTCTACGGTTCTGGTGCAGTGGACTTGATTGGTGCTCCCGAATCTCTTCGGACCGCACAGGGTTCCTTTAAGTCTCTGCGTCGATTTTGTCAACTTGAAATTTTCGGGAGCCAAGTCCTAGGGGAGGGAATCCTGGAAGGGAATCCTGGTTAGTAACACTGCTATTGTTTAAAATTAACCAGAGAGTTCACTTAACCCAAGCACTCCCCGTGAATTCCCTTTTGATTTTTTTTTTGTAATATATTTCTTATGTTGTGTAGATCTATGCGGACAAGCAGTTAGGCGGGGGTGGATAAAGCTTTTTGATTTGTCATAATGTGCAGCTTGCAGATCCGGAAAACGTTAATATTCATACTTCTACTAAGAGTAAGACCAACTTTAGTGAAAAATGTCCAAGCCGGGGATGGAACCCAAAACCCTTGGAATAGCGCTCCAAGTGCTCTACCATTTAAGCTACGAGGAGGATACCCAGCATAGCATTTTTCACCTCATATGTTGGTTAAGCTTCAAATCGCAGTACCAACATATAAGGTGAATATATGAGATGAAAATGCTAAACTAGGCATCGTCCTCGTAGCTTAAATGGTAGAGCACTTGGAGCGCTATTCCAAGGGTTCCGGGTTCGATCCCCGGCTTGGACATTTTTCACTAAAGTTGGTCTTACGCTTAGTAGAAGTAGGAATATTCACGTATATAGAATTTCAGGCGTAATTTCACTACTGAAAATTAATTGAGAAATTGATTAATATCATAAATATAAATTCTGAAAACTTTTCACAAAGTTTCTATGGATGCAGCAATACAGAAATTAATTATATTGGACAGATGAATTCAGATGTGGTAAGTTCATATATAGCTACAGAAAATAAAACAATTTAATAGAATTTTATGATGCACCAGGTAGTTCTTTATATTAAGGCCTCAGAAACTGATGTTTCGCTAACAAAAATTCGGGATTCAACGGAAACTTAAATGCTCATTTAGATGGTGGTTATCAAAGGAAAGTTTTTGATCTCATCATCCATTAAAATAAATGAAAAGCATATTTTGTATACAATCGGTCAGTAAACTGAACTACTACATCAGTTTTCTGTTTAATCTAGAAATGTCTGCTGGTTTGGTTCTTTATCCTGCTGTTCCACAATTTGGAATTTGTATTTATTGAATCACTTGAAATAATCTAGGTACAAATGAAGAAATTGATATTTGTCTGTTTTACGCTAAATATTAAATTTTGCGATTTTATGATTATTGGATCATTCAATTTTTCAAATATATGAAAATTTTTTTAATTAAACTGCAATAGAAAGTGTCATTTTTGGTATGTCAATATCCCGTAACAATTTTTCAGCTTAAAAGTAACAGAAACTGAGTCACAAAAATGAAAATCAAGAATTTGCGTACTTTCCATTGACTGAGATTTGTAGCATTTCAATACAGTATAGTTGAATATGAAACTCTGACTAATGTATCCTTATATAGCATAATACATTTTATTTATTTTTTTAATTTAATCTAAATATTTCGGAAAAATAAATCATTATTTCTTCAAAGTACATTATTTTTACAGCCAACTAGCCCGAGTAATTTATTACAATATGCGATCAATATAACCCGAAGAAAAATGAACACAAAATATGATTTATATGATTGATGTAATATACTAAACTCTTCCTTCAAAACCATAGTACAACGCATCGATTTAATAGGCATAATTGCACAAAGTCAATAACGTACAAAAAATAAATTAACGCAGTCTTTAAAATGCGTACTATGTATAAATACTTTGCTACGCTTTTTAATGCCAGTTCTAAGGAAATTAATGTGAGCTAGATTCAAAGTATTATCACTACAGAGTTAAAAATCTTAACCTAGTTTGAACCAAATTTTTGGGTTCAGTTAACTAGCGCCATCAGATGGTGAAATCGTGTAGCAACATTTAGAGCTTCCTATTGCAATGATTATCTACTATTGGAACTCGGAGACCACTGAACAGGTCCCTAGCTACCAGGATTCTACCCAGTTTAGAGGGTTTGGTTGTCTGGACAGCGGAAAATCACCTGATCGCCCTATGGGGCGATCTACGGTAACAAGTCGGCTGTTTGAGGCTAATGGCTGCAGGTCTGAGTTGTTTATTGTCTTAGTTAAATAACTGAGTTTCTGCGCCGCACACATCACTCTCACTCGTCATGCTGGATGGAATGAGGCTAGAGCTAACTTTTTTAGAGCCAAAACGGTGGCACTTCCTTAGAAGACAACAAGGGGGCAATTTTGAGAGAAATTAAGAAAAAAACAAATACCAAAACCAAAATAGCCGAAATGCTAACTAATGGCCAAAGAAGGAGAAATTTCGGGCCGAAATGAAAGGCAATCGAATCACTGCTGGTATTGACGAGAACCCGCCTTTCTACCGTATCTCACCGGGTAAAAACTGGCTCCGTGAGCTGTCCCATTGGAGCGGGTCCGGTAGCCCGTGCGAAAAGAGTCCAATTGCACCTAATAAAGAGGCAAACTGTAAAAAAAAACTACTATCGGAACTCACATTAAACCAGAGCTCCAAATGTTGGTACCAGGTTTTATAATCTGAGGGCGATAGCTACTGAGCACCAAAATTTGGTACTAACTAGAACAAGATTTTTAACAGTGTTTGTACAGGTTTCGTAGGCAATCAGGGGATTCCTGGGATTTTATGTAACTCTGCACCAGAAAATTCGTGAATTACTGATTGCGATATCCAAAAATAAAAAACACCGCATTAAATATAGCAAATATTATTTTACAAACATTCTGGTAAAAGATCATTGAAGCGTACGAATCTTGTTGTAAGAACGCATGCAAAAAAAGTACTATTAACTTATAGCATTCATATAACATGCAAAAAAAAAATAACGTGTACTATAAATCGTAGCAGTTACATTCTCTGTTTAATATTTTAATCCATTCAAACTTCATGAACAATGTTTCTTTTTAATGCATCCAAAAATCACCAATTGGCTTATGAAAAAGCCCAATTAAGGCTAATGTTATTATGCATTGTTCATACTTTTTCATTTCCATCTATTTTATTAAAAATCGTTTTCTCCGAGTTCCAAATATTTTATATTATTGAGACTAATTTTAATAAAGCATGTATTTCGTTACTTTTTTCCGTAAAATGAAGAAAATAGTTTCCTCACACTATTTCAAGATTTTTTTGTTTTTTCTCGGATTAAAATGTGAATGAAACTGAAACTGGAGTTCCAGAAAATATCGATATATATTCCTTTTGAAAGGTCTTAATACTTCCCTTTTCACTTTTCTCATTGTCGGCAAAGTTCTAAACTTTAAAAACTTTTTTCTCTAAATTTCTTTTTTACAAACTCGTTTTATGAACTTCCGATATCAGAGAAAACAATTTCCTGAAACAAGAGATGTATGTTGTTTTTCTTTTCTGCTGTTTATGAAAATAGCACAAATTTCTAAAAACAAACAACTGCAGTATTTGTATTTTACGTTTATATCAGAAATGCTATTGTAATCCTGCTTTCAGCAGACTGTTAAATGTAACAATAAAATATTGATTTTTCGATAATGTTATCGAGGAAAAAATGCAAGAATTTTAGAATATCCCTTAAAAATTTAATTAATATATATATCATCAATATATAATCAAAATTCTACGAAAAAAATAGATTTAAAAAATGCAAGAATTTTAGAATATTCATTAAAAATTTAATGAGAATTGGACAATAGAATTTGTTTGTAATTTTACAATCACAATCTTTGCATTTTAATCCAATACATTCACAAACATCAAAAAGTACTCAGCTATTACAGTTAAAAAAAAGTACGATTTTTCATTCCAGTTCTAAAGAAAATAATGCGAGTGACATTGTAAGCACTACCGCTATGTAAGCACTACCGCTAAGTATGAACGCATAAGAAAAAATACACCTTTCATTTATTTCAATTATATAACAAGCAAACAAAAAATACTAATATGTACCAAAAGTTAGAGCAATTACATACAATATGAATGATAACTTAACTTAATGAACAATATTTTTAAAAATGTGACTTTCAAAATCACCAATTGGCTTATGAAAAAGTTCAATTAAGACCATCGTCATTATGCATTATTCAGACTCTTTCAATTTCATTTATTTTATTAAAAATCGTTTTCTCCGAGTTTCAAATATTTTATATTATTCAGACTATTTTCAATAAAGCTCGTATTTCGTTACTTATTTTCCGTAAAATGAAAAAAATAACTTCCTCACACTCTCAAGATTTCCTTGTTTTTCCTCGGATTAAAATCTGAGTGAAACTGAAACTGAAGTTCCAGAAAATGTCGATATATATTCCTTTTGAAAGGTCTTAATGTGTCTCTTTTCACTTTTCTCATTGTCGGCAATGTTCCAAACTTTAAAAAACATTTTTTAATAAATTTCTTTTTCCGAAACTCGTCTTATGAACTTCCGATATCAGAAAAAAACAATTTCCTGGAACAAGAGATAAGTATGTATGTTGTTTTTCTTTTCTGCTGTTTATGGAAATAGCGCAAGTTTTTCGAAACAAACAACTGCAATACTTGCATTTTATGTTTATATCAGTAAGGCTTTAGTAATTCTGTTTTC
The DNA here is from genome assembly GCA_964019185.1 of Maratus speculifer. Lineage (NCBI taxonomy): Eukaryota > Metazoa > Arthropoda > Arachnida > Araneae > Salticidae > Maratus > Maratus speculifer. The sequence goes on from OZ025289.1 coordinate 265,963,938, forward strand.
AGCAGGCTGTTAAATGTAACAATTATATATTGATTTTTCGATCATGTCATCGAGCAAAAATACAAGAATTTTAGAATATTCATTAAAAATTTAATTTAAATATATATCCTCTTTATATAATTAAAATTTTATGAAAAAAGAAAGATTTAAAAAATGCAAGAATTTAAAAATATTTGTAAAAAAATTAATGAGAATTGGACAATGGAATTTGTTTGTAATTTTATATTTATAATCTTTGTATTTTAATCCGACACATACACACGCGGTAAAAATACTCAACTAAAAAAGCTGAAAAAAAAAATACGATTTTTAATTCCAGTTCTAAAGAAATTATTGCGAACTAAATTTTACGCTATATACAAACGCTATATACATATACAAGAAAAAATACACCATTAATTTACATCAGTTATATAACAAGGAAAAAAATAATATGTACATTATATACATTAAGTTAGAGCAATTATATATCCTGTTTAATATTTTGCAATACATAATAAATTAACATGATGAACAATATATTTAAAAAAGTGACTTTCAAAATCACCAATTGGTTTATGAAAAAGTTCAATAAAGGCCATTCTTAGTATGCAATATCCAGACTTTTTCAGTTCCATTTTTTTTAATCGCATTCTCCGAGTTCCAAATATTTTATATTATTGAGCCATATTGTTATATTATTGAGATATTTTTTATATTATTTTTAATAAAGCACGTATTTCGTTACTTTTTTCCCGTAAAATGAAGAAAATAATTTCCTCACACTCTTTCAAGATTTACTTGTTTTTTTTCGGATTAAAATCTCAGTGAAACTGAAATTGAAGTTCCAGAAAATATCGATATACATTCACTTTGAAAGGTCTTAATGTGTCTCTTTTCACTTTTCTCATTGTCGACAAAGTTTCAAACTTTAAAAACTTTTTTATCTAAATTTCTTTCTCCCAAACTTGTTTTATGAACTTCCGATATCAGAAAAAACAATTTCCTGAAACAAGAGATAAGTATGTATGTTGTTGTTTTTTCTGTTGTTTATGGAAATAGCACAAGTTTTTCAAAACAAACAACTGCAGTATTTGTATTTTACGTTTATATCAGACAGGCTACTGTAATTCTGTTTTCAACAGACAATTAAGTGTAACAATAATACATTGTTTTTTTCTATGATGTCTTCTAGGAAAAAATACAAGCATTTTAGAATATTTTTAAAAAAATTTAACCAGAAATGGACAATAGAATTATTTGTAATATCAATTTATAGTCTTTACATTTTAATTCGAGATATATACATACCTCAAATTTTTTCAGTTATTACATTTTTATTTATCTGTTAAGTGAAAATATTTTCTAAAGATATATGTATATTTTAAGTCAATAGTACACACATATACAGGATGAGTCATAAATATCGAAACAATAGGCTATCTTCTCAAATAATGCCCCTAGACCCATGCTTCCAATTGCAAAAATTCATAAAAAAGGGTGAAATTTCTGATAAGATAAGTTGCAACTCTATGGGAGGGTCTATTTAAAAAAATGCGAAAATTAAATTTTTATACGTCCCCCGTAGGGCGAAATTCCCAATTAGGAAATTATTCCTTATCCATTCCAAAATTGAACAAAACAAATTTCATCTTCGTATCTAAAAATCCCACAAAGATATTAAATCCCAAAATCCTCAAAAATTCCTGACTTACACCACTTTTCGCTGCCTCCAAACTGTGCTTTCTTGACTCAATTTCAACGCTTGCTAGGGAACATTCACAAATTGCAATTTTATAAAAATCGGTTTAAGATAGCGCTTTTTCTTTGGACATAAAGTAGCAGCGTATAGTTTTTACGCTAAATTGGTATACCAGACACGTCTGCCCGGGTCAAAATATCTAGGTCAGGCCCCAAACCGACCCATAGGGAAAAAAGTTCGGCATGGCCTGAAAAAATGTCAACATCATAACCCGGACCGGTCTGGAAAACAGTTTAAATCATAGCCCGGTTCAGTCGCAAATTTCTACATAGTTTTTTAATTCGGCGTGGGAAAAAAATGTTTCATATGGAGGAGTTCTGACCAAAAAATTCTTTTATAGCTTTTCGTTTTTTATATTTATACTTTTTATTATTAAAGAAGCGCCAAAGGCTGTAATATATTTATTTTATCAATGAATCTCTATTTATATGTAAATGTTTCACTTATATTTTAATATCGTTAATCCACATCCCATGAGTTGGAGACTCTAAAAAATTTTATACACTAAAACTTTTTAAGACGGAATCACATAGAAAAGAAAAAATGTATTATAGACAAATGCTCTCCGTAGAAGATGTAATTTGAGCTTATTTTCTTTTCAGGTATTATTACATTTATTTTGCATGAATCAACATATATTCCGTTTAAGACAGAATTCCGTCATAGGCAGATTTTTTTTCACTGGTTTTATTGTATTTAATTTTATTAGCCTTTAAATAATCTATTATAAAAAATAAATTTTATTTTATTTTATTTTATTTTATTTTATTATATTATTATTATTATTATTATTATTATTATTATTATTATTATTATTATTATTATTATTATTTGTAAAATAAAGATTTTAAAATCTATATGTTTTTCGTAAAAAATTCGATTGAACCGAAATTTATTTATATTAAACACGTATTAATCAGTTAGAGACAGTGATTTTAATACGGGTTTTGTCGAGACCGGGTTTGAAAATTTCATCCAGAGTGCACCTAAGTTTAAAGAAACAGTCCCCTCCTTTATGAAAAGTACTCTAGGCTCGGCCTGGTGGGTCTTCAGAAAAAAGCAACATCTCGGTCCTGGCCCTACCTGGGTCCAGAATACAGATTTTTTAACATCCTCTGGAGGACGATAAAAAGCCTGAAGTTGTCAGAGGTAAATTTAAAAAGAAAAAAAAAAGACTTAATCTGCATCTTAGAAAAAGCATTTTTTAAAATAACTGACGGACATTTAAACAATACACCTCGTTTTTCTGCATAATGAATTTTTTATCCTCTATTTCTTGTCTTTAAACTATTAAATATTAGGAATTTTTTAAAGAAAAAAGAACTTGAAACACGCGATTTTTGATTTTTTTTACATTAGTTTTGTTTCGGGAAATTTGAAAAAATGTTTACTTTGAAAAAATGTTTGCTTTTAAAAATATGATTTTTTTAAAAGTTATACCATTTTTTCAATAAATATTTTTAATAGTTTTAAAATTAATATAAAAAAAACCTTGGAACAAAACTAAAATCAGATTTTCATCTTTAATTAAAAATTGAAATCCGATAAATAATGTTACGAGTTATAACGATTGTCCCATTTAAACCAGTACTAACCACATGAAACTTTTATAAATTGTATGAGAAATTTTAGAATGTGATTTTCTTAGCAAATTATAAGGCTAACCATCACAAAAAAAGAAAAAAATCAAAATTGTAACTCAAGAAGTAGATTTTTTACGCGTTTTCTAGAACTGTTAAAGTAACATTTTTTTTTAACTGCGCCCATTTCAATTTTTGTCTAATCCCTTAAAACCTGATGAATTTTTGAAACGGCTATAACTTTGCGAATTTTGGAGATATGAAGATGCAATTTTTTGTGTCTTATTCAGGACTGAATAAGGAAAGTTTTCGTAATTGGTATTTTTGTCCTACGGGGGCCGTATAAAAATTTAATTTTCGTAACTTTTCAACTGGACCCCCCATGGAGTCGTAATTTATCTTATCAAAAATTTCACATTTTTTTAATGAATTTTTGCAATTAGAAGTATGGATCTAAGGGCAATATTTAAGGAGATAGCCTATTGTTTCGATATTTATGACTCACCCTGTATACACACATACATATATATATAATTAAAATTTTATCCTCCAAAAGATATATTTAAAAAATAATAATTTTATGCAAATTTTAAATAGTAATTTAACAGAAATTTGTGGAAAACATGTTCAAACTGTGAGTATAAAATGAAACGAGAAATTAAACTAAATTAAACTATAAAAGAGAACATATTACAGGGTGGCGAGTGGTCAGGGAAAACGGGGAAAAACACAGTCAAGAAAAGAGAAAATGACCATTATTTTCTTACAGAAAATATTTCAAATAATATAAAGAGATTATATGAACTGAATTTATATGTAATAAAATACTGGTATTTATCATCTATATTGACTGTGCTTTTATCTAACCACTCGCCCCCTGATATATGAATTTACCTAATTAAACAAACGTAAAATTAATTGATAAATCAGTTATTTTTTCAAGAACCAGTATTTATACTTTCCAAGCAAATACTAAGGAACAAGATAATGCTTTAACAATAAAGGTTTTATCTCAGGAGGTCCAAATTATTCTAAAAAAAAGGTTTTATATGCATCAAAAAATACTTTCATAGAGAAAATATATATATGGAAAGTAATCGTACAAAAAAAATCTTAGTCACAACATAAGTTTCATGCAAAAAATAACTAAAAATTTATCTGTAAAAACAGGTTGTGGCTAAAGGTAAAACTGAAGAAAGCAGTTAAAAACATGAGAGGACGTAGTAGTTTTTGAAATAATTAAATTAATAAAAACAACAGTGGATATTAATCAGTATAAAATTATGAATATTAAATAGAATTGAAAATTATTTTATGGTATTTTTAACACAAAATTCATTATTGTGTTATAAATATCATCTTTTATTTATTAAATGAAAAAAGAAATCATGTTAGGAATATTTATAGATTAATACATATAAAAAGGTTAATATGATGTAAAGAAATAAAAAGTAATTAAAAAATAAGTACATAAATAGCAACGTGTAGAAATTTATATATATAGAAACCTAAATTATGTTTAACAACGATAAATATGCATTTTTTTCATATTTTATGATATTTTAATGTAATTTTTATCACACACGTATAGCGGATTCGCATACTTAGGCTCCCCTTTAACAATGTTTCACAAATGAAAAAAAATATTTTTTAAAATTTTGGAAATATATTTACATGTATGTATCAACGTGTAAATTTAGGATTATAAAAAGATAAAAAACTAATTTTTTTTATAATTCTTTGTAAAAATACATTTAAATGTATACCTTAGTTCTATTTTTATTTTTCGAAAAGTGTATTCAAAGGTTTATTTTACCCCTCAACTATACAAACAATCTGACATTCTAAGGGATGATTTTTAGTAGAAAATTGAAATTAATATGCATAACAGATGAAATAATTTTCAGTTAAATTGCTATTTTTCTCTCTAAATAAGTTACTTATCGCTAAATGTGCTTAAATTATATGCTAATCTTATGTTATAAAAGTTTTTAGCTCACAGGCTATCAAAGTCTGAGAGCTTATGTGCCCGCCCGTTCTGTATGTATGTGCCGGGTGTTCCAAAAATGACTGATCGATTTTAAAATTCAGTAACTTGCAAACGGTGACAGCTATTTAAAAAAAAATTGCAGGAGGGTTATGTATAATGTCAGGAGTTTTTTTACCATAATTTTTCATTTTAGTTTGCATCTCAAACAATAGGTGGCGCTGACGGCGATTGAAGGCCAGGTGATCAGTGCTGAGTAAAGCGTCGACCTGGCCTTCAATCGCCGTCAGCGCCACCTATTGTTTGAGATGCGAACTAATATAAGAAATTACGGTAAAAAAAAAAAAAAAAAAAAAAAAAAAAACTTTTGACATTATACATAATTCTCCTGCAAAAAATTTTTAAATAGCTGTCACCGTTTGCAAGTTATTGAATTTTAAAATCCATCAGTCATTTTTGGGACACTTGGTATGTACGTGCGTGCGTACGTTCATACGTAACGCGATAACTCATGATAAAAATATCCGATTTACATGAAATTTTGGATTTAGGTTTATTATGATAAGGCGCTTCCCTGATTAGTTTTTAGAGTTCATTTGGTATGTATAAGAGGGAAAACGGGGGGCTCATGCCCCTCCCCTTAATTGATATAAATGGGTTTTTCAAAGCAGAATTAACAGTTTTCGTTCAAAATTTAGATATAGGATCATTCTGATAAGGCGATTCCGTGACTGTTATTAGGTGTTCATTGAATAAGTATAAACAGAGGGAACGGGGGGCTCATGACCCTCCCCTTAATTGGTATAAGTGGGTTTTTCATGCAGAATTAACAGTTTTCGTTCAAAATTTAGATATAGGATCATTCTGATGAGGCGATACCGCGACTGTTATTAGGTGGTCATTGAGTAAGTATAAACAGGGGGAACGGGGGTTCATGCCTCTCCCCTTAATTGATATAAATGGGTTTTTCATGCAGAATTAACAGTTTTCGTTCAAAATTTAGATATAGGGTCATTCTGATAAGGCGATTCCGTGACTGTTATTAGGTGTTCATTGAATAAACATAAACAGGGGGAACGGGAGTTCTAATGCCCTGCCCCTTAATTTATATAAATGGGATTTTCAAGCAGAATTGTCAGATTTCATTCAAATCTCTGAATAGTTTTGGAAGTTTAATGGTTAAGTATAATAGAGGGGAATAACTCCTCTTAAATTATATAAATGTTAAATGGGTTTTTATTTAGAATTATCCTATTTGCTCTGAATTTTGGCTGTAGATTTTTTATATGATAAATCATGTCCTTGATAGTTTAGGAGGTTCAATGATTAAGTATAAAAAAGGGGAAAGGGGAGAGCTGTTTCCCCTTCTTAATTTCTTTTCGAACGGTATTAACCCTTGAAAATATAAGGCTGTAATGAAGAATTAGTATGCGTAGCCTGTGAGCTCAATGCCATCACTTTATTTGGGCAATACTCTTTTTATTGTTCTGCATGCCGCTCCTTATGTATCGAGAGTCTAGTAACTCGTTTCAAAATGCCAATAGCTTTTTTGGAATGCGTATATCTTGCTATATGTATGTTTTTTACAAGCATTTTATGCAGAGCGTACTCAAAAAAGGTTTTTGCAGCTCAAAATTAAGAATTTTTCAGAGATAATCAGGGATAATTTTTAGCACTTTCCAAAACAGTTAAAAATTGCTTATGCATTTAGTTTTTCTGTCCGTCTATCCGCCAGTCCGTCTGCCCGTCTGTCCACGCTCTAACTTGCGTTGGATTTTCCTACAATTGATAAAACTTTTTTAGGGCCAACATAGGGTGTTTCGTTTTGCATACGAAGTATGTAGAATTAATGGTTCATTTACAGAGGTACTTAATTACGTGAAGTTTCAAAATTTTGCAAAGTTACAGATTTAATATTATGAAATACGGCTTACACATGCATAATCTCTTACTGGTATTTAAAAGAACTTTAATTGATGTAGAAAATTTTACTTAATTTCATTAGCTTATGCAAGCATTGCAATTTCTATTAATTTTTGACTTACTGTCATTAAAAAAAAATAAAAAAAATAAAAGAAGAAGAAGAAGTCAGAAATTGTCCGCCAGACGTAGCAAACAAGGTGCGTCGGTAATATAACGGAGTTTTTAAAATATGCAGCACAATACAGCATCCAAAATCTTTTGCGTGTCCCTCTAAGTACTGAATGCTTTCTATTATAGAGGAAATAACTTATAATAAACCTCAGCAACACATATCAATTTCGCAAAATTTGGAATAGTTTAATTAAATGCTCCCCAAACAATGTTTCTTCCTATGTCATTATGGAATGGAATACTTTTGTAATGACTCTGTATAATAAACGTATTATTTGCACCCCAGGTTTTACAGAATGTATATTTTAGCATATATTTCTTAAATGAATATTAATTGTACTATGTTTGACATTATTAAAATGCACATGCAATTTTTTCCTTAATGTTGGTAATGTAACGGAATAGCTTTGATTGCCCTGAAATTAAAAATATACTTCCGATTTTCATAAAACTTGAAATGACTTGACAAAGTTATGAAATAATTATATATATTAAATTTCAACCCATTTGGTTGGATAGTTTTTGCGTTATTATATGCACGCATACAAACCTATTAATCGATAACTATAGGGGCTACGTATTTCCATAATTACGAACGCACCTAAAATTAATAATAGATTTCTTTCTTTCCGGAGAATTGGTGAAAATTTTAAGACGATACTTATGATCGAAAAACAGTTTGGTTAGAAGTACTCTCTTGCCTGGTTCAATGATTTTATATTGATTTTCATCCCAAGCCAACATAGAAATTCTTACAATTAGAAATAGAATGCAGATTTCAGCATTATACTAAAAAAAATAAAAATGTATATCCAGTACAATAGTAGAAAAATTTATCTCGAAGACTCTATCCAACCGGAAACTGGAATCGGTAGTCCCCTTTATAGCACATGTATTTTCCCCGTCCTCTTATGATCAATTTTGAACTATACGTATGTGCTTTCATACTGAGTGAATATTCTTAAGGCAGTCCAAATGTATCGGAGCATTAGTTATTATTGATGCGTTGGAGATATGGATTACCCCAGAATATAATCTTTTCTCATAGATAGAGAAAGTGTCTTTTTAATATTTTTGCTTTTTTCATATGAGAAAGTAGGAAATGATCAGAGATATATCATATTTACGGTGCAGATACATGCGAAAAAAGACTTGTTCAATGGATCTATAGTATGAAAAGAAAAAAAAATTAAACTGCTTTATTAGAAGTGATAGATACGCTGACGTACTTTGCAATTAAGATTGCGTTATATTTATTTATTGAATAACAAGTACATTTTGCTAATTTATAGAACTTGAAAATCTGGAAAGTAAAATTTCAAACGGAAATCAGCTAAAGTAGGTAAAACTATTAAAATAAATTTCACACGATTCAAAAGGGTATTCCAACATTTCTACTTAGCAGTAAAATCTTAGAATTTATAGTTATGTTCAATTAAAATATTTGCATTTTAAAATTTAGAAACAAAATGTTGCAATTCTACATTTCGTAAACACTTTTATGGCAATTTTTAGGTGCGTTCGTAATCATGTAAATACTTAACATCTACAATCGTCGTTCAGTCCGTCCGTCTCTCCGCATATAACAGAAAAAGAACTACCCAACCGAATCATTTGAAATTTAAAATATAAAATATAAAATACATTTGATAATATGTATTTAAAATATAAAGTGCACTTGAAATTATTTTCACATTGACTGTAATGTAACGAAATAATTTTGATTGTCTGTGCAATTAAACTACATCTAATTTTCATAATATTTGAAATTATGCAACAAAATTATGTAATAATTATGTATCTTAAATTTCAGCCCATTTAGTTGGATATTTTTTGAGTTGTTATATGCGGACAGGCAGACGAATTAAACGACAAATATAGGTGCTACGTATTTGCATAATTACGAACGCACCTAAAAATAATAATACACTTTCTTCTCTGCGAAGACTGCTGAACATTTTAAGACGATACTTATGATCGAAAAATGGTTTAGTTAAAAATACACACATGCTTCGTAAAAGGATTTTACTTTGATTTTCATCCCTAATCAATAAAGAAAATTTTAAGATTTGAAATAGAATGCAGATTTTAACATTGTACTGAAAAAATAATAAAAATGCATATCGAATACAATAGTAGAAAGTTTTATCTCGAAAGACTCTATCCAACCGGAAACTGGAATAGATAATCCCTTTATATCAGAAGTATTTTCCCCGTCCGATTTTGAACTATACGTATGTACTCTCATACGGGGTGAATATTTTTTAAGGTAGTCCAAATGCATCGGAGCATTAGTTATTATTGATGCCTTGGAGTTATGGAGATATGGAGATATGGGTTACCCCAGAATATAATCTTTTCACGTAGGTTGAGATTTTTTAGAATGTCTTTTGGATATCTTCGCTTTTACAAATGAAAATGTAGAAAATGGTCGGAGATGTATCATACTACATATGCATGTGAAAAAAGAATTGTTGAATGGAATAGTTATAAGACAAGAAAAACTTAAACTACTTTATAAGAAATTATAGATTAAGGATACACTGAAGTTCTTTGTAATTAAAAATACGTTATATTTATGTAAATGTGGGCCAATGATGCAATGGGAATTTTTTTTCTCCCATTGACCGTAACATAACGGAATTGGCTTGATTGTCCCTGTACTTGAACTATACATCTGATTTTCATAAAATTTGAAATGACATGGCAACATTATGCAATATGAATATATTTTAAATTTAAAACAATTCGGTTACTTAGTTTTTACGTCCTTATAGTGGACCGATGTACAGAAGGACGGATTAAACGACGACTAAAATTTATGCTTATTTACATAATTCCGAACGCACATAAAAATAGTAATATATTTCCAACTTTCCGAAGAATTGCTGAAAATTGTAAGATGATTATTATGATCGAAAAATAGTTTAGTTAAAAATATTTACTTGCATCGTAAAATAATTTTATGCTGGTTTTCATCGCAAATCAATATAAAAAATTTTAAAATTTCGAATAGAATGCAAATTTTAACACTGTACTAAAAAGTAAGAAAATGTACATCCAGTTCAATAGCAGAAAGATTTATTTCGAAAGACTCTATCCAAGCGGAAACTGGAACCGGTAGTCACCTTTATAGCAGAAGTATTTTCCCCGTCCTCTTAAGATCAATTTTGAACTGTACGTTGTACTTTCATACTGAGTGAATATTTTTAAGGCAGTCCAAATGTATCGTAGCATTAGTTATTATTGATGCCTTGGAGATATGGATCCCCCCAGAATATAATTTTTTCTCATAGGTTGAGACTTTTTAGAATATCTTTTGGATATCTTAGCTTTTTCATCTGAAAAATTAGCAAATGGTCAGAGATATATCATACTACTTTGCAGATACATGCTAAAAAACTTGTTCGTTGGATTTATAGTATGCAAAAAAAATTTAAACAATTTTACTAGAAGTAATAGATACGCTGAAACACTTTGCAATTAAGAATACTGTTTATTTATTAATTTAACCATAAGTATATTTTGCTAATTTATAGAGCGTGAAATGCTGAAGCGTTAATTTCCAAACAGATAACAGCTAAAAATGTTAAAACGAATAAATAAATTTCGCACGAATCAAATTAAAATTTCAAATAAATTCTACTCAATTGTATGAAGTTTCAAAATTTGGCAAGGTTGCAGATTTAATATTAATAAATACGGCTTTTGCATGCAGAATCCGTTTTTGAAAGTTAAGAGAAATTTAATTGATACAGAAATTTTACTACATTTCATTAGTTTATGTAAAGTTTGCAATTTCTATTAATTTTTGACTTACTCTTAATTTAAAAAAAAAATAATAATACATTTCCTTCTCGCTGGAGAATTCCTGAAAATTTTAAGTTGATACTTAAGATGGAAAAGTAATTTGTTAGAAGAAACTCACTTGCATAGTAAAATGATTTTATACTGGTTATCATCTCAAATCAATATAGAAATTTTAAAATTTCAAATAGAATACATATTTTAACATTGTATTAAAAAATAATAAAAATGCATATCCAGTACAATAGTAAGAATACATATTTTAACATTGTATTAAAAAATAATAAAAATGCATATCCAGTACAATAGTAGAAAGATTTATCTCGAAAGACTCTACCCTTCCGAAAACTGGAATCGGTAGTCCCTTTTATAGCAGAAGTATTTCCCCGTCTTCTTAAGATCAATTTTGAACTGCACGTATGTCCTTTCATACTAAGTGAATATTCTTAAAGTAGTCCAAATGTACACTGTAAAAAAACGGACGATTTTATGGAAGTATTACTGGTAATCTAGACGTCAGTATAATATACTGTTTTTTAGCGGAAAAACTTCCGTAAAATATTCCGTTTTTTCAAGTTTTTTCCAGATTTTACGGAAATTTTGCCGTTAAAAAACAGTATATTATACTGGCGTCTAGATTACCATTAATACTTCCGTAAAATCGTCCGTTTTTTTTAACCGACTTCAAAGAGGAGGTTATGATTTCGACCTGTATGTATTTGTTATTCCCGCATAACTTTTTCAAATATCAACCGATTTTGATAATTCTTTTTTTGTTTGAAAGCGTATGAGACCCATGTGGTCCCATTCGAATTTCATAAAAATCTGATAATTAGAACTTTTTTAAAAATAAAAACTTTAAATTTCAAATTCATTTTGAAGCAATTGACCAATTAGAAGTGTTCATTTTGCATGCTTTTATGTTACACTTACATAGACAGACGATCTTTTCTCTGTTAAAAGTTTGAAGTTTTTGCTGCATCGTCACTCCACCACTTTTATGGAATATCTCTATTTTGACCAATGAGAATTCACCATAATACAATGAAGTAATTATTTTCTATAGAAGCGATGGATTGACGATAAAGTAAAAGTTTCATATTTTTAACAGTGTTCAAAATGCAAAATCCTAACTGGACGAGGCCAGGATTCACATAAATTTTGCGCTGTTTGCGAAACGAGATTTATTAACAAGAAAATTTATTTAAAACATTGAAAAATGTGCAAAAATTCAGGCTTCTGATTCGTTAATCTGGTTTCGCTAACAGCGCAAATTCTACCTGGATTCCGGACAAGTTTTCTTATGCAAGAAACCGGAAATATTGCATCTAGGGGATATAGTGTGGAAATCGGCTATCTCGGGGCGTGTTCAGAGCAACTTACAAAAGTAACCAATGTTACCGACCGATTGTAGGGCAGTACGAAAGCAAATTGTGGCATTTCATTTCGTACTTGTCTACAATCGGTAAGTAACCGGTAAGTTGTGCTGAACACGCCCTATGTAACACTTAAAAAGGCACTAAAATGTTCCATTCTTTAAATGTGCAACAATGCTAATATGAAATTTAAAGATAGAAGCGACATCTGCAGGACATTTTCTAAAATTGCAAGAATTATTGCTAGTCTAGATAATGTATCACGAAAATGCCGCAGATGTCGCTGTGATCGACAATTCAGTAGCATCCTTGCACATTTAAAGGACACAAATTTTTAGCACTGCTTGCATTGTAAAAAATTGAACCCTTTTGCTGCATCGTCACTCCATCGCTTTTATAGGACACGATTACTTCGCTCTATTATGGAGCATTCTCATTGGTCAAAACAAAGAAATTCTATAAAAGCGATGGAGTAATGATGCAGCAAAAGGCTCAAATTTTTTACAGTGTCGATAGCAGATTTTCACTCCATGTATTCCAGACTCTCTCCTTCGAGCAATGAAAAGTTCTCAAAATGAAGGCTTATGACTGTTCAATCTTGTTTTCCTTAACAGCGAATAATCCTTCTGGATCCTAACCACTGTTGCAGAGACGCTAGTTTTTTTTTTTTTTTTTTTTTTTTTTTTTTTTTTTTTTTTTCAAAGTACGAAATCTTAGCTGGAACTTAGCTGGATTTCTTATCATCAAAGTGAAATATCCACATCGATCCAGACATGAGAAATCGATATTGAAAAACTGAAAATTCATCTCTGAGCCTTACACGTTAAAGCAAGAGTGTCTGTGTATCAGGGTGCTTGTTATGCCGGATTCACAAAGTGATTAAAGTACATTGCTATGTGCTAGATTTACATTTGGACAAATATAAATGACGAAAAATTTTGATAAGCTTACCATTAAAGTTAAGCTAGTTAACTTCTTTCACCCATAAAACAAACTCGTTCAGGCGACTACCGCCAAGTTCTGGAATAAAAATTCTTAAATTTTCTGTACTTTGGAAAACCGCGTTTATCAAAGAAAATTCTTTTCAAATATTGCTACTTTCATATAAACGCATGTTGAATCATGGTGTGATTTTGATAATATCTTCTTTTTTAGTTTTTATGACTGAAAAGGGTATTTTAATACGTACGAACATTTAGAATTACTTTGCTATACATTGAATCATAGAAGCAACTTGACGCGCTCCTATTGTGTACGCGTACTTTAAACTGTAAAAAATCTGACCCTTTTACTGCATCGTCACTACCCCGCTTTATAGAATATCTCACTAGTCTGTCTCACTAGTAATGCACTACACTAGTCTCAGAAAAAGACCCGGATGTTAGTGTAAAGACTATGGGTGTGTTCTTTTCAAATATTTCGCTCAAATTTTAATATATTTACATGATTTTTTTTTTTTTTTTTTTGCATAGGATAGCCGATGATGATCTACAACCGGCCTAGTTTTCACTTCTTTGATTTTGCTTATGTATGTTTTATATAATTATAGTTTCAATTTCAGAACCATTTAAACCGGTTTTGAAATTTAAAATAATTTTTAAAAAAAATCTGAAACCAAAATTGAAAAAGTAAAAACCAGGCCGGTTGTGGAATATCCTCAGCTATCCTATGCAAAAAAAAAAAAAAAAAAAAAAAAAAAAAAAAAAAAAAACACGTAAAAATATTAAAATTTGAGCGTGATATTTGAAAAGAACGCCCCCATAGACTTCACATTATTATCCGGGTCTTTTTCTGTGACATCAATACCAATCGACATCCTTAAGTCGTTGAAAAGATGAAAATCCTTTAGTATATATTTTGCTCCGGAGGAAAAAATTATCTCTACATATCAATGCAAAATAAACTGCATAGATATGTGTAACAAAATTATCTTTAGATTCAGATTTTGTTACCGGATTAGACATCAGAATGATTTCAGATTTTGTTCATGTCCTCGATGTGATTCCTCGATGGATTCCTAGATGTGAATATGACGACACATGGAGCACAGTATACGATTGATTGAAAAGATTCTGGAAAAAAATGAGTCATCAAGGGGGTCCTTGTGGTCCAGTGGTTAAGACAGCACGCTTCTAATCTCTTGAAAGAGTAGGAGATTGTGGGTTCGAATCCCACTGGCTCCGTTGCACACACTCTTATATGTAGCTCCCGGTTGTACTTTTCTTGTGTTGTAATATTTCCTTGTGCTATCTTGTCCTTGTATGTCCACGAATTTGTAAAATAATATGGATTATGTATTTATGTCTGTGTAAAAATAAAGGATCACTCGGCGTACAATCGAATTCTACCAGGAAATCATCATCAAATTTTATAATAGAAAATGCCTAGCATTGTGATACATTGTTAAAAATTTAACTTTTGCTGCATCGTCACTCCATCCCTTTTATGGATTATCTCATACATACACTGTAAAGAATTTTACCCTTTTGCTGCATCGTCACTCCTCCGCTTTTATGGAATATCTCTCTTTTGACCCATGAGAATGCTCCATAATAGACTGAAAAAATCGTTTTCCATAAAAGCGGTGGAGTGAGTTTCAAATTTTTAACAGTTTAGTTGGGACAAAAACGTCCGTGAAAAAAGTATTTGGGCATCGAATGCAGTCACTTTCTTATAGATGCAGCCAAGTACAGGTTATGATTTTCGAATTCCTCGTCAAATCATCACCGCTCATTGCCGATACCTTTACTGCATTTATAGGAATTAGATTGTTGTTATTTATCTATTGAATCAAAGAGCGATTTTTATTAAAATCTTTCTTTTTGCTTTTTCTGACTGAAGGGGGAGTGCTTTTGACTACACTAGAAAAACATTTTCCTATTCATTGATACATAGAGTCATTTTACTGTTTACTCATATATGGAAGCGCTTTGCCGCGCGCTTATGTGTAAGGAGACTTTACTTGAGGCATTGCCACCTTTCGATAACCACTTCCGATGTCCGTACGATTAGATGTTGACTTTAAGATTTCATGAATGTGGTAGCTTTTCGTCGTTCCAGATCTGAAGAAGTTACCACATCCAGAAAACCTAAAGATTCACAACGATACTAACCGATATTGTAAGTGTCTTTTAAAAAGTTGACAATCAAACAGTGACAAGTAAAGCAAATACATCAGAACTCAGCAAAGTGCGTTCATTAGTAATGCGTTGCAAAGAGCCATCATATGTCAGTACATATAATTATGCATTACAGTATAAATAACTAAAAAATAAGAAATACATTTAACTTTTTCAAAAAAATATATAACCGACTCCAAAAAAGCGCTAAAAAGAATTAAATAATTCTAAAAAATTCTCTAATGACAAATCGTTATCCAATAACCACACATTGACTATCATGTACCGGTATAAAACGGTTAAATTTTATATATAGAATTTAATATCCACCAAACATAGATTTTCCAGAGAATATTTTTTACAAGAGATTAATTTACATATTTTTGATTTAATTTTTCAATATATACATATAAAAAGTAAGGAATTACTTTTTGAAGTTGGTGCCAAACTAGCTTAAGTATAGTAAGAATTGTGTATATATTATGTCTAGTACCATAAATAAAATGGGGAAATCATTATCGATTATGATTGTTTGGCACCAACTTCAAAAAGTAATTCATTACTTTTTATATGTATACATTCAAAAATTAAATCAAATATATGTAAATTAATCTCTTGTAAAAAATATTATCTGGAAAATCTATGTTTGGTGGATATTAAATTCTATATATAAAATTTAACCGCTTTATACCGGTACATGATAGTCAATGTGTGGTTATTGGATAACGATTTGTCATTAGAGAATTGTTTAGAATTATTTAATTCTTTTTAGCGCTTTTTTGGAGTCAGTTACATATTTTTTTTGAAATAGTTAATATTTTATTTACAGTGTATCAGGAGCATTAGTTATTATTGATGCCTTGGAGATATGGATTACCCTAGAATGTATTCTTTTCTTTTAGGTTGAGATTGTTTAGAATATCTATTAGATATTTTCGCTTTTTCATATGAAAATGTAGAAAATGGTCAGAGATGTATCATACTACATAGGCATGTGAAAAAGGAATTGTTGAATGGAATGGTAATGTGGAAAAAAACTTAAAACTTATTTATAAAAAATTATAGTACGCTGAAGTTCTTTGCAATTAACAATATGTTGTATTTATTTACTGAAAATGTATGGGACAATGAGATTTTTTTCCTCCCATTGACCGTAATGTAACTGAATAGTTTTAATTGTCCCTGTACTTGAACCATACATCCAATTTTCATAAAATTTTAAATTACTTGACAGCATTATGTAATAAGTATATATTTTAAATTTAAAATTATTCGTCTGGGTAGTTTTTGCTTTATTATATGAGGACAGGTAGACAGACGAACGGATAAAATGACGACTATAGAAGCTACGTATTTACATAATTACGAGCTCACCAATCATAAATATATATTTCCAACTTTTCGAAGAATTGCTGAACATTTTAAAATAGTTCTCGTGATTGAAACATAGTTTATTCAGAAGTATTGACTTTCATAAAATGCTTAAAATGCAGAAAATTTTAAGATTTCAAATAGAATGCAGATTTTAACATTGTACTGAAAAAATAATCAAAATGTATATCCTGTACAATAGTAGAAAGATTTATCTCGAAAGACTCAATCCAACCGGAAACTGGAATCGGTAGTCCCTTTTATAGCAGAAGTATTTTCCCCGTCCCCTTAAGATTAATTTTGAAATATACGTATGTACTTTCATACTGGGTGAATATTCTTAAGGCAGTCGAAATGTATCGGAGCATTAGTTTTTACTGATGCCTTGGAGGTATGGATTACCCGAGAATATAATCTTTTCTCTTAGGTCGAGTTTTTTTAGAATATCTTTTGGATATTTTCGCTTTTTCATATGCTATAAAAGGAAATGATGAAAGATGTATCATACTACTTGTGCAGATGAGAAACAAGACTTGTTTGGTGGGCTTGTACTATGGAAAGTAAAAATTAAAACTATTTTATAAGAAATTACAAATATTCTGGAGTTCTTTCCATCTAAGAATACGTTATATTTATTTATTGAACGATAAGTATACGTATTTTGCTAATATATACATCGTGAAAAGCTAAAGTGTAAAATTCCACACAGATAACATCTAAAAATGTTAACACGATTAAATAAATTTCGCACGAATCAAAATAAAATTTCAAATAACTTCGACTCGTTATACGGAATTACAAAATTTATCAAAGGTACAGATTTAATATAATGAAATACAGCTTTTGCATGCATAATCTGTTGTGAAATTTGTTTCATGCAGGCAATTTTACTGCATTTCATTAGCACATGTAAGCATTGCAATTTCTATAGATTTCTGTCTCACCCTCAATTAAAAAAATAATAGTTTTCCTTCTCGCCAGAAAATTACTGAACATTTTATGATTATATTTATGATAGAAAAAATAGATCGGAAAATGATTTTATACTGGTTTTCATCCCAAATCAATATAGAAATTTTAAAATTTCAAATAATATGCAGATTTTAACATTGTACATATAAAAGTAATATAAATGGTATCGAGTACAATAGTAGAAAAATTTATCTCGAAAGACTCTATCCAACCGGAAACTGGAATCGGTAGTCCCCCTTATAGCACAAATATTTTTCCCCTTCCTCTTAAGATCAATTTTGAACTTTACGTACGTACTTTCATACTGGATGAATATTCTTAAGGCAGGCCAAATGTATGGGAGCATTAGTTATTATTGAGGCCTTGGGCTTGTACTATGGAAAAAAATTGGGCTTGTACTATGGAAAGTAAAAATTAAAACAACTTTACTAGAAGTAATAGATACGCTGAAGTACTTTGCAATTAAGAATACGTTACATTTATTTATTGAATCATAAATATATTTTGCTAATTTATGCATCGGGAAAAGATAAAGTGCAAAAGTCCAAACAGATAACAGCTAAATATGTTAATAAGGTGGTCTGGTGTAATAACGCCAGGCGGGGAATAACGCCAAGTGCTAATGTTTTGCATAATTATGAAATAATCTGGTAAATGACACCCATGTGCTCTACGCAGAGGGTCTTTGAGTCATACATATCGCAAAAAACAGCTTCAAGTTAATTTGTTTCACTTTTAGGTCTTATTGTTTTTACAAGCAACTAAAATTAACGCTTGATCTAAAATTTGCGAGATACGTTTTGTGATGTGAAGACTATTTTTTTTATCCGGAAAAACTTTGTTAATTACATAAATTTGTAGTACATTTCATGGACTTTCAAAATGTTGTTGAAGATTTTGGATATCTTCTCGAGATAATTTGTAATTTAAAATGTACAGCGCAATAACTATAACGGGGTAATAACGGCAATCCTTGGCATTAATACCCCGGTTGATTCCCTACAGTGGCCGAGCTACATCCTAAAACTGATTCAAATAAACACAGTTAAAACTGTGCAATTTTTCTAATAATTCTATTTAAGCGGTCCTTTTTAAGCAAAAAGAAGCTCACGGTCTGATATTCTTTTGCCTCATCCTTCCCCCCCCCCCCCCCACACACACACCACACTTTATTTTGCTTACACTTTCACAAAAAATTGAACATATTCAATAGCTTAGAATGCAATTTGTCAATTTCTAAGTTTGTAGAGTTTGTATTTTTAGAATTGGGAAATCTATATGCAATTATTTCATCTTATTTCATAGTTTTGTTTGCATGGCGTTATTACCCATATAGGTGGGTAATAACGCCAAATAGCATTGGTTAAGAAATCACGCCATTACATTTTATGATTACATATCTGTTAAATTATTTTTTTATATAGATAGTCAATGAGTTGCTGTATCAAATCATATATTTGTTAAAAAAATACAAACTAAAAGTGAGCCGTGAAAATTGATAGAACCTTAACGTGGCGTTATTACCCCAGGGTACCTTACGATTAAATAAATTTAACAAGAATCAAAATTTGAAATAAATTCGACTCAGTTGTATGAAGTTTCAAAATGGCAAAGTTACAGATATAATATTAATAATTATGGCTTTTGCAGGCATAATCTGCTACTGATAGTTAAGAGAAATTTAATTGATTCAGAAAGTTTTACTGCATTTCATTAGCTTATGTAAAAATTACAATTTCTATTAATTTTTTCTTACGCTCAATTTAAAAAAAATAATACATTTCCTTCTCGCCAGGGTATTGCTTAACATTTTAAGATGATACTTATAATTTAAATATAGTTTAGTTAGTTTTCCTTACTTGCATTGTAAAATGATTTTATATTGATTTTTATCTTAAGTCAATATAGAAAATTTTAAAATTTCAAAGAGAATGCAGATTTTAACATTATACTAAAAAATAAATAAAAATGTATATCGAGTACAACAGTAGAAAACATTATGTCGAAAGACTCTATCCAACCGGAAACTGGAATTGGTAGTCCCCTTTATAGCAGAAGTATTTTTTCCATCCTCGTAAGATCAATTTTGAACAATACGTATGTAATTTCATACCGAGTGAATATTCTTAAGGCAGTCCAAATGTATCGGAGCATTAGTTTTTATTGATGCCTTGGAGATATGGATTACCCAAGAATATAATCTCTTCTCGTAGTTTGAGATTTTTTAGAATATCTTTTGGATATTTTCGCTTTTTCATAAGAAAAAGTAGGAAATGGTCTGAGATGGATCATACTTACGGTGCAGATATGTGCGAAAAAAAACTTGTTCAATGGATCTGTAGTACGAAAAGAAAATATTAAGACTACTTCAATTGAACTGATAGATACGCTGAAGTATTTTGCAGTTAAAAAATACATTATATTTATATATTGAATGAGAAGAATATTTTGCTAACTTATAGAACGTGAGAATCTGAAATGTGGATTTTCTCACATATTTGTATTGATATTGACAATGTATATTGATTTTTATCCTAAATCAATATAGAAAATTTTAAAATTTCAAACAGAATGTATATTTTCACAGTACTAAAAAAATAATAATTTATATACAGTAAAATAGTAGAATGATTTATCTCGAAAGACTCTATCGAATTGGAAACTGCAATTGGTAGTTCCTTTTATAACAGAAATATCTTCCCCGTCCTCTTAAGATTAATATTGAACTATACGTATATATTTTCATACTGGGTGAATACTCTTAAGGCAGTCCAAATGTATCGGAGCATTAGTTATTATTGATGCCTTGGAGATATGGATAACCCCAGAATATAATCTTTTCTCATAGGTTGAGATTTTTTTAGAATATCTTTTTTTATATTTTCGCTTTTTCATATAAAAAAGTAGGAAATATTCAAAGATATATCATACTAAGTGTACAGATACATGGTAAAAAAGACTTGTTCAATGGGTTTGTAGTATGGAAAGAAAAAAATTAAAACTACTTTATAAGAAATTATAGATACTTTAAAGGTCTTTGTAATTAAGAAAATGTTATATTTATTTATTGCAAATGTATGGGTCAGAGGGAATTTTTTCTCCCGTAATGTAACGGAATAGTTTTGATTGTCCCTGTACTTGAATCATACATCCGATTTTCAAAAAATTTAACATGACTTGTCAACATTATATAATAACTATATATTTTAAATTTTAAAACATACTTCGGTGTAGTTTTTGCGTTACTATATATGCATAGATGGACAGACGGACGGATTAAACGACGACTATAGTTGCTACATTTTTACATAATTACGAACGCTTATAAAATAATAATATATTTCCATCTTTCCGAAGAATTGCTGACCATTTTAAGATGATACTTATGATCGAAAAATAGTTTAGTTAAAGCTTACATGCATCGTAAAATGATTTTATATTGATTTTCATCCCAAATCAATATAGAAAATTTCAAATTTCAAATAGAATGCATATTTTACATATTTAATATTGTACTAATAAAATAATAAAAATATATATCCAGTACAATAGTTGAAAGATTTATCTAGAAAGCCTCTACCCAACCGGAAACTGGAATTGGTAGTCCCCTTTATAGCAGAAGTATTTCCCCCCTTCCTCTTAAGATCAATTTTGAACTATACGTATGCACTTTCATACTGGATGAATATTCTTAAGGCAGTCCAAATGTATCGGAGCATTGGTTATTATTGATGCCTTGAAGATATGGATAACATCAAAAGATAATCTTTTCTCGTAGGTTGAGATTTTTTAGAATAACTTTGGAATATTTTCGCTTTTTCACATAAAAAAGTAGGAAATGGTCAGAGATTTATCATACTAGTTCTACAGATATATGCGAAAAAAGATTTGAACAGTAGATTTATATTATGGAAAGAAAAAAATAAAGTTACTTTATTAAAAGTGATAGATACGCTGAAGTACTTTCCAATTAAGAATACGTTATATTTATTTATTGAACCATAAGTATATTTTGCTATATTATAGAGCATGAAAATCTGAAATGTGGAGTTCCAAACAGAAAACAGCTAAATTATTTAATATGATTAAGATACATTTTAAACAATTCAAAAGATTATATCACAATTTCTGCCTAGTAGTGGAAAACCGGAATTTATTGTTATGTTCGATAAACTTTTACTTTAAAAATTCGAAAACAAATGTTCTAATCCTACATTTGATGAACACTTTTATTGCAATTTTTTCAAATGATTTTTATCATCCTAAAAGACTTTTTATGAGGTTACTGAATTAAATTAATATTTCACTTTTAAACTGTATTTTTCCAATGCAATATCGAGTTCCATTAGGATCAAATAGAGAGTAAATTTTAGACATAGGTAAATAACCAAGAATAATTCCAGTATCCTTCTAAACACATTTTTTAGAAAGATACTAATTATGCTTTTAGCTTCGGTTTTAGTATTTTTTAAGATATTTATCGTTTAAAAAATAAATTAGTAATTCATAAATTGTTTTAATTTTTAACAAAAAATTAAAGTTCGGCTAAAAAAAAAAAAAAAAAAAAAAAAAAAAAAAATTCTGGCATGGCTGTTGTTTGTGTAAATTGTTGTTTGAGTCATTCCGATTTGATGAATTGGGAAATGAATCGTTTAAAATAAAACTAATTCTATTTCAAATGTTAGATACTTTATTAAATGTCAAATGTTAAAGAAAATGTCAAAGTATATTTTCTTTATTGATCTTTTACGAACGTTCAAAGGAATATTTAAACGAAATTTTCGATTGAGTTTTTTAAAAGAAATTAAAAGTATTAAATTTTTATAAATTTTATTTGAAAAAAAAGGTTTTATGTTTTACCAAAAACCATTTATTCCTTGTAGGATAGTTTTTAAATAACGTGATCATGAAAGCTTTTTTTTTCTTTTTATAGACATTTATTGTTTAGTAAAAATGACTTACTACAAAACAAAATCTAACAATTTTTTTAAAAAATGATATTTAATAAATCTTGAAATGTCATATTTTTTTACAAATTAAAATAAATATTTCTTATGAATATCAAAATTTAGGTTGTTATTTTACGTACTAGAAGACAGCCCGTCAAAATGACGTGTTTGCATTTTTAAAAGGATGATAAAAAAATTACAACTGTGGTCAATCAGCCACTGTAGGCTTAAACAATTTTTAAAAATACAGCGATTAAACACGCGGGAAAAAATCTTTATAAAAAAAAAGGAAATTTTAACAGAAATTTGCATTTAAAACTATAACAAAACTATCTGGTGGATGGGGGGGGGATTGTAATGAACAAATCGTAAATACATAAATTTTAAAAGAATAAAGTAACGCAAAAAATCAATTATAAAAGATTATATTGTGAAACTACAGCCAAAAAATATATAAAAATACTGAGAGAAAATAATAAAAATAGCTAAAATGTATAAAAAAAATTTCCTATTTTGGACTATTTTTTAGCTAATACTTAACAAAAACACTCTATAAGATCGGAAACAAATGAAAACAACAAAGAGTAAACAGCGCGTGTTCGGGAACACACGCGCTGCGCGCGCGAGCTCATGGATTTTTGCTTCCGAGTACTAAATCCGCTGTAATATTCACTCCATGTACCTGTCTCCTAAACACGCGCCTGAGCTCCCGAACGCACCCAATCATTCCTGAGTCGTGATGTTACAATGGAGTCATTCTAAAGATTCATTCACGGAATTTGTCATTCTTAAATGGCAACAGTATTAACTTGTTTACATTGTTTGTTCTTTTTCGTAATTGCTGGTTGTTTTATTTAGAACTTAAACATTATAATTAAATAGGTTTTGTAGGTTTTAAAGAAAATGCGTAATGAATAAATCTTTTGCATGTATATTTTCATAAGTTGAACAATTAGAATATTTGTCAACGGCTCGGAATAGTTAAGCCTAACGTGGAAGCAATTGCAATAAGTTTCTTTTTCTCGTGAATGGGTTGACCCCGGAATCGTCGTACACGGAGGGGTTTTATATATATAATAGTCATGAAAAAGAGGAATGCTTTTACTATGTCTGTAATAAAACACAGTATAAAAATGACACTGGTAGCGGACAATTAGTAATGCCGTCTACTATTTAAGCGTATATTTAGATTATTCATCGACGGTCGCTTACACATAGAAATTATATCAATTTTTTTAATACCAAGATTTACTTTTAACATCATTTTCTGACATTTTTATAAATCCTACCTTTTCAGTTCAAACGAGAAGTTATCTTTCTAGTACTTTAGAAATTACGCTTATGAAAATTTTTTAAGTCTTAATGTTAAATCATTAAATATGTTTAAATACTGCTAAGGACTATCAAAGTCATGTGGACAACAGTCTTTTAATTTAAACTCAAATTTCTTTACGGATTGAGCTGTATATTTGGATTGACACATTTTAGAAAATGATATCTATTAAATCCTGTATGGCATCAATCACTTTTTTTATACTCGTTTCATATTTTAGATATTCAAAAATAATACTTGAAAAAATACGCTTTGTAAATTAAAAGAAAATATCAGAAATTCCGCTTTATAGATTTTTAATATGTTCCAATCCAAAGTTTAATCTCATTCTGCAAAGTAGGCTTTGAGATATTCCTTAAAAAATATCCACGATACAACCGATTTGTAAAGAGTTAAAAATGAAATTTTAACTGGAGCTCAAAACTTTACATGTTCATAAATATTTAATCGAAAAACTTTTCGTTTGTAATCGGTATTAACTGTTTGTAAATGAATTTTAAATCGTTCAACTTTTGAAAGCATCATTACAATGCTTCAAATGGCTAAAATATTTTAAATTTAATAAGCATTTAAAATTTTCCCTTACACATTTTCTATCTAAATGTCATTTATTGTCCGTAACACTGAAATGTACTTATTTCGGTTCAGTACTTCATTTACTTTGCTTTAATATACCGGGTGATCTAAAAATCAGGACAAACATTAAAAATGAATAATTCGAAAACGAATCGAGATACAAAGATACGGTTTGCACCAAACGGATGTAAAAAAAAAAAAACGGGTTTTGTGTGGCAATGAAAAAAAAAGTTCTGTCGGCGATCAACAGATGGCGCTATACTGATTTAATGCACAAAAATGATTTAGAAATTGAATAAAAAAATTTTGACAACTTACAATTCAGCTTAATTACATTTAATTAGTACTACAGTAAACGTTCAATGTATTGTCCATCATTTAGAAGTACAGCTGTGAGACGAGGCACCTCACCGTTTACAGCATAGAGTAGCATTTCTTGCGTTATGACACACACATTTTGGTGGTAAATATTCTACTCAAAACAGTATTTTCTATTCAATATATTTAAATAAAAAATTCAAGACAAAATAAATCCTATCTTAGGTTATGAAATTTTATGTTTTTTAGATAAATATTACATTAGTTCGAAAGAACTTTAATGCAACCAAAGTTATACGATTATTCATTTTTGATTTCTCGAGATTACATTTAATTCCTTTCGAAGTGTGTATAAATTTGCAGGCAGGTCGAAAACTAAAATACTTGTGTGAATGACAAGAAATTTATTATATATATATTTTTCTGCTTCACTTCCGAAATAAATATGGTTTTGGAAACTCATATGAAACCTGTAAGCTTTCTTAAAGTTTTATTTTGCTTTACTATTTCATACTATTTTCTTTCGAACTAGAGAAATCATAGCAGTTTATTCTTCCGTAAAAATACAAACCGTTCCAATTTCAGCAATCTCTCTTATATGGCCACTGAATCGAAAGACAATGGACATCAAAACTCCACTTCAAATCGGCAATATGACAGCATCACACAATAATAGTTTTAAAATGGAACTTTCAATATTTTGTTACACTTATGTGATGTGAAGTAATGCTATTAAGGTCTGCCATTTTTTGTTCTTGTATATAACTCAATGGATTCTCTCAGATGCTAGAATATATGGTTTCTTTCACATGAAGTGGATTGACGTAAGAACAGAGTGACTTGTAGTACTTCACCGTTTTTCTGTTTATTCACAAAAAATATGGAAACATATCTTGTTAAATAAATATTATTTGTCATCTTTCAATATTTAACTGCTTTTTAGACAACTTGTTCTTGATTGAAATAGCACCGAAAATCTGGCGATAAATTATAATCAAAATAATAAAACATTGTATAAATCACTATATAAAACCACAAAAACGCACAGGGTAAACACGTATTGAAAAGGTATAAGATCACTAATGATCAGAAAAGAGAAATAGGAGAGCTTATAAAGATTGCAAATGGTGGCAGTATCTGTAAGGTAAACACCAATCACAGATGATCACATACAGAAGATGAAAGCTCTGCCACAATAGGGGAAAAATTAACAGAAAAAGAAAAGAGAAAAAGAAATAAAAGAAATAAATAAAATAAAAATAAAAGAAGCTAATTCAAAAATAAATAATCAAATAATACATAAATAGGTTAATAAATATATAAGTAAATAAATAAAAAATAAGAAAAATAAGAAAGACAGCAAAAAAAAAGATTTTCTTTAAATTTTGTTTTTTCTATCAATTTCTTGTTATTTTATTTTTTATTATTTTTTTCAATTATTGTGGCAGCATTTTCTTCTTGCACATGTGCTTATTGGTAATTGATGTTTACCTTACAGCTAGCACCACCTTTCGTACTCTTTTTAAGCTTCTTTTTTATTTTTCTGTTTACTAGAGACCTTGTATAATTCCGTATACGTGTTTACACTGTGTATTCTTTTTATTTTATGTTGATTTATCCAAAGTTTTATTATTTTATTTTTAACTATTTGCTGTGTATATCTGTGCAGCATACACTCTCAAAAAAACTTCCGTCTTTTCACAGAAAATGCACTGGCAGCACTGCTGCCAGAAATTGTCTGTATATTGACGATTTTCTGTTTATTTTTTTCTCTGTCAAAAGACGAAAAATATCCGTCACTTGAAAAAAGTTTGGAAAAAATCAATGCGGAAGAGGCGGGGATCGAACCAAGGACCCCAGGATTACAAGACCAACGCTAATCCACGGCGCTACGGCTGCTCATGATGATTGTGCGTTAAAATAGAACCATTCATTTCATATGGGTGTGGGTTGGTGTATTTCGTTAAAAAGCTTTTAATTATGCAGTTAATCTCGGAAAGATTTCATCTTTAATGAAACTGTGGCTGGGTTTTTTTTACGTTTAGTATTAATATAGTATAAAAATGAGAATTTTAAATATATTACGTAGAATGTTAGAGAAAAAACATGGATGTTCTATTTGTGAGAATGTTTGAACGAATAAAGAAAGTAATTGTTATTTATTTTTAAATTCGAAAACATTTTTGTCTTTTAAAACTAAATTAGACATTTTAATCAATAGAATATTTTTGTTTTTCATTTTAAAAATAAATTCGAACTTATTACTAACAGACCCAATGCGCATGCGTGCTGGATATAAACGGAAACTTTTCCTCATTTTTCGACGCTCGGAATGAACTCACAGAACAAATACGTTTTCTGGGAGAACAGAAATTATTTGTGAAAAAATAACGATAACTTAGTGTATATTGACGAATTTTTCTGACAGTGTATATCAACTGATTAGAATGTAAAACGTTTTTATTTAAAATTTTAATTAACAAACTTTGTCTTTCTAATCTGGAATACATGCTTTCATATCAGATAAATTTTAATTGGATTTTTCCCCAGTAAAAGTACAAAAAATTGTTTTCCTGTTGTCACTGAATTGGATGACTACCAACTTCTAAAATTTGCTTCAAATTGGAAATCTAGTACAGCTCTTTTGAAACGCAACGTTACAAATTTCAACAAAATAGTGTACCTAATGTTAATTTTTCAAGTGGTGTTATTTTTTTCTTTCTTATATATGAAGAAAAATTTTTAATGCAAGAATCTGTAATTTTTCTGAAACTATGGGATTTGACGCAAGAAACAATGAATAAAGAAGAATTGACATATCCTCAAAACAGTAAACGGTCATTCCATGTAACGTGTGAAATAGCTTTACTACATATTTCTCCTACTTTAACTATGTTATTATATTCTCAAATTAAAACAACTACCCTATCATGGAAATTTAGAGTTTTGTGTTATTTTTAATGTATGGTTTGTGCTTTAAAAAATTATAAGTCAATAGATATAGGTATTTATATGTAAGTGTCGCGCTAACGATATTTTGTCAGTTTTTGATGGCATAGCCCGAAAACTGCCAGATTACTTAGGTCTAGATGTGAAAATGTGGAGATTTTTATTATCTGTCTTTTTCATTATTTATTTACTTACCATCATACGTAGTATAGTAAAAGTTTTGGCAACTTTTACATAATCGAAAAAAATTGACGGATTTACACGGAATACACAAAAGCATACAGAAAATTCTGGAACTTTAAATAAATATACATATATCACGATAAATAAACATTCTGTTTTTCCACAAATGAATACATATATTGTACAGTATTCATATATTTGTAAGCTACAGCGATCGAGAATTTCATAAATTTCATTTTACAGAGTGATCCCGAACCTTATAAATATTTTTGCTTGCTCTTCAATTGACTATCGGATAATGTAGCCGTTGACAAATGGGGTTTGGAGTACATTCTTCAAAAAATCCAACAAATGTATCCTTAAATATTAGACAAAATGTTTAAAACTGAAAGTGTTCGCTAATTAATGACCATATAAAGTATGTACGCGTCATGTTGCGAACTTTAAATTTACGAACTAAATCTTGAAGCAAAGTCTAATAAAGCGCGGAAGAAAATATCAATGAATTGAGTACATTCATACTCATTCATATCAATACATTTACATTCCACTGTTCTCGCAAAAATAAATAAATAAATAAATAAAATCGCCACGAATTTTTTAAAAAAGAAATCAGAAAGTGGGGCCTGGCATAATTTTACACGAGCATTAAAAGTAAAACAATATGACTACATGCGTATCTCAAAATTAAGAATTAAATTATCAGAACTAATGTAAGATTTTTCAATCTTATTAGTATTCAAAAATGGGTAGGGTCAGGTGGGCTAGTTATGACCAGGAGTTAATTGTGACCACCGCCATAATGGAGAAAATTGTGTATGGTAAAATTTTGTTGCACACTCAGAAAAAAGTTTTGTTGAATCAACAAAAATTTGTTTGGTCGAATACATCTTTTCGTTTAAGTATGGGTCAAAGGAAATTTTGTTTGAATAAACAAAAAAATATAGTTGATTTTTTTGGTGAAATTTTCATCTGAAATGTGAATAATGTCCGTCTCAATTCGAAAAGTTTTATTATCCAAAAATTATGTTAATCCATTACAGCTGTATAAGTCAATCAAACAAAATTATGTGAGAGAATTATGGCTACTGCACACCAATTTAAATTTTGCAAAAACAACAAAACTTTGTGGGAATTACAAATTGAAAATACAAGACTTAGTAAGTCTCAAATAAAATTGATGAAATTTTCTGAAAATTTTACAAGAGTGTTAACAATAATTTTTTGTCTGAGCAACAAAACAGATTTTTACTTTAACTAAAAAATTCGTTTAAAACAACCAAAATAAACTGGACAAAACACGTTTTGTAGTTTTAATCAATTCCTTTTTCTGGGTGCACGCTTAGATAATGCATTTTTCTGTTTAGATATTCTTTACCATTAATCTGAAGCCTCTTTGAGATCCAATTAGCAGTTTGAACAAAAGCTACCAAAATTTTTGATTAACGAATTTTTCAGCTCGGTGTTCTAATGATCTTAATTACCCCAAATAAATGTGTGTAGACAGATATAAAAAAAGAAATATTGTGGTCATAATTCTCCTACAAGTGGTCTTAATTACCCCCAAACTTTTATGATTGTGAGTTTTTGATGGGGGGAATTATAATCATCTTTTTAACTTAATAAAAAGGGGCTTTGAGAATTAAAAACTTTAAGAGGTGCTCTTTAAGTGTAAAATTTATTTCCTATGTACTAAATGCACCACTTTTCCAAGTAGAAAAAGGAAAAAAAATAACAATGTTGAAAATGTAAAAATTGGTTATAATTATCCCTCCTGACCCTACATTTTGCTTATTTTTAAGTATCCAGATTTAACAGTGTGTCTTTAACAAAAGTTCACTTCATATTAATCCATGATAAATTCGAAACACAGCTAAACTTCGTTAATATGAACACGCTTAGTATGAATTATTTTTAACGTGAATTGTTTTCACAGTTCCTTTTAAAAATGAATACAAAGATTTGATACTGATAACATGAATTTCTGTTAACATGAACAACATTTTGATTCCTCTTGATGTTCATGTTAACGAGGTTCTATTGCATTCTGGCAAAATCGCAAACAATAATATGTAGTAGTTTCTATGTGAAAGTACATCAAAGTTCTAAAAGCTACACTTAGAGAAAATTAAGTTTAAACTTTAAGTTTCTAATATTTATGCATGATGTAAACTAACTGAACGATTGAATTTTTTAAATTAGTATTGCCATAGAAAAATAAATAGGAAATTGAACGTCAAAAGTAGCAAATGACGTAAGTTCGTAATATAATGAATTTTTAAAAATATTTAAATCTTGGTGTAATAGTGTACAATATTTCGTGTACAGTATAGTAGCCAAAAACTTATGTGCATCCCTGTAATTATTATCTACTTTCAATTATTCAAAAAGTAATTTGTAGAAAACCTCAGCAACGTATATCAATTTCGCAAAATGTAAAATAGTTTATTTTAATAAAACACGCCCAAAGCTATGTTTCCTCCTATACGATCACGCAAAGGAACACTTTTGTGTGGCCCTGTAAATTAATAGAAATATTCTTCGTACCAAACATTGTACGGAATGTATATTTTAGTGTATACTTCATAGACGCATGTCAATTTTACTATGTTCGGAAGATTGTGACATTATTAAAATGGACTTGAACCTATTTTCTACATTGGCTATAATGCAATGGAATACTTTTGATTGTCCTTGTAAATAAACAATGCATCCGATTTTCATAAATTTTGAAATGACTCGACAATATTATGCATTATTTATATATTTTAAATTTCGAACAATTCGGTTGCGTCTTTGTCGGTTTTTCATTTTTAAATGTAGACTGACAGACAGACGGACCGAACAACGACAATAGGTGTTCTTTTTTTTACATAATTACGAACGCCCCTAAAGAGTACACTGTTAAAACTAAAGGTTGCATACAACACTCCTAGGAGTGAAACGCTTGTCCCTTAAGGATGCCAGAATTGCCGCCCTAGAGGTGCCGTAGGGCACCACATGGGAGCTCATAGGGTGTCTTCGGGTGCCAAGAGGTGCCTTAGGGCATTCCTAGTGGTGCAATTCCAAATCACTTAAGGGAGTCGCTGACGGGACAAGCTGTTCACCCCTGGGAGTGCCATACGCAACCTTTAGTATTAACAGTGCAATACACTATTCGAAAGATGGAAAATAAATATTTCAAATAGTAAAAAATCACTTAAAGCACTTAAAGGAATTCCATACAATATGCTTTATTTCTAAGCTGTAAAACTCAAACAATTTTAATGGTTTAAACAAGTTAGAAAAACGCTTTATAATTTTTAATATTTTTCTAAATTTTAAAGAAAGAATTTTCCTTTGGTGTTTGTAAAAATGTATATCCTTACATCGTAGCAGTCCGTCCTTCCGTAAAAGTATCAATGACTCAATTTTTGGAAACTTCTTTTAAAATGCCAACTGGATCGGAAGGCAAAGAGAATCAAAAACCTGTTACGATGGAGCAATTTGACGGCTTCCCAAAAAGGCATTTTCAAATGCAGCTTTTCAGATCATAAAAATGTTCTTAAGAGTACTCTGAGATTTTTTTATTTATTTCTTAAATCTCAAGTGATTCTTTCAGATCGTGAAAGCTGTAGGTTTTGAGAATTCGAGTGATTTGATGTGAGAGCGGAAAGAAATGTGGAATTTCTTCGCTTCACTATTGACAGGAAAAAAGTTCTGCTTTAATCCACATTTGATACACCGATGTTGTGTTTTTGTAATTTGTTTACATTATATTTTATTATATGTACAATGTTGCAGACATTTTACTGCTGATTCATAAAAAATATTACACGTTTTAGATCATTTGAATATTATAATGGTGTTGAGTGATTTGGCATGATGTATGAAATCGATCGCCCACTATTTATATTAAAGTTTATGTATGTAATATTTATGTATGATGTAAACAAACTGAAAACGAAGCTGAAAGTTTCCTTTAGTTATTGTTGCCGTTATTGTATAGTTATTGTTACGTTTTAGAAAAAAAAGTAATATACCATTTGAAATAGGCAAAATAAAGGATTCAAAATGTTAAAAAAAAGACTTTTCATAAATTTTACTTCCTATTGCCCTTAAATCAATTTCATAAAATATATTTTGTTTCTAAGCTGTAAAACTCCCACAATATTTTAATGCTTTAAATTCGTTATAAAAATGCTTTATATTTTTTTTATATTTTAATAAATAAAAAAAAATAATTTTCATTTGGTGTTTGCAAAAGTTTATATCCGTATTAGATAAATCGCACTAGTTCGTTCTTCCGTAAAAGTATCAACGACTCAATTTTCAGAAACTTCTCTCAAATGCCTACTGGATCGGAATGCAATGAGCATCAAAAACCCGTTTCAAAGCAGCAATTTGACGGTATCTCCCAAATGACAGTTTTCAAATGCAGTTTTTCAGATTTGATCACAAAAAAGTGCTTAATAGTACTCTGAGATTTTTTTATCTTTTTTAAAACTCAAGTATTTCTTTCAAATAGCGAAAACTGTAGGTTTCAAGGATTGGAGTGAATTTATATGAGAGCAGAAAAAAATTGGGACTTTTTTCGATTTACTGTTTACAGGAAAGATGTTCTTGAGCTATATTTAATCTAGACCAATGTTGTTCTTTTGTAAGTTTTTCTCACATTCTTTGTAATACATAGACTTACTTACTTTTTGTAATATTTGCTAACTAATAATAGTTACATTCCTTTTGTAAGTTTTTTACGTTATTTTTTACTATATGCATATAATGTTAAAGACATTTTACTGTTAATTTATAAAATATTACACGTTTTAGTCGTTTAAAATTTATAACGACGATATGTGATAGGGCATGATGCATGAAATTGACCCCCCCCCCACACACACACACACTGTTTTGATTATAACTATTTTAACCCTCTCATGCATACGGGCCTCATATGAGGACAGATAATTATTGCATTATTAAGCAAAAAACTTTTGAGCATTCATTTTTAGAGATCCGATTTGTTGATAGGTAATAGCTAGCATATAGTGCAATAAATAAATTATTTTATAATGGGTTTTCACTCATCTCAAAAAATGATTTTTAGTCAATAATGCAAAATAATGCAAAATAATTTATGCATGAGAGGGTCAAAAGAATAAGACCTGTTTTGAATTCATATTAAAAAATATATGGAAAATTTATCACAAAAATTATTATTTATAAAAAATGTGAGAAAAAATTTAACAATAGACTTCTTGCATATGCATCTCAATATATATATTTCTGGCTAGATTAAAAATTTCAAAAATTTGATTCAATAGTGTTTTTATAATCTATATTCGTATACATTGACAAATAAGTTGATATTGAAATTTTAAGACATCATATATACGACAAACATTCTTACATATATATGTAAACGCTTTTCCTAAAACCTTTCACGAGTTTAAATTCTTTTATTTAAGAATAGGTAATTTTCTTTGTCGTTTTCCTTAACACATTCAGGTCAGAGTAATGGTGAGAAATCATAAAGATGTGAGATGCTAAAGTTAAAATACTTTATGAAATAAGTTTTTTAAGTTATTATTTTCGTAGAAAAATAGGTATTACACAATACGAAAAACTGAAAATAAAAGATTAAAATTGTTAAAAAAAAGAAGGATTTTTCTTTTCAGAAATTTTATATTTAACTGCCCTTAATCAATTTAATAAAACATACTTTCTAATCTGTAAAACTCTCTCATCATTTTAATGATTTAAACTAGTTAGAAAAATGCTTTATAATTTTTAATATTTAACTAAATAAAAAAATGTTTTTTTTTTTTTTTTTTTGGTTTTTTTTGTAAATGTTTATATGTGTATTATATAAATCACAGAAGTCCGTTCTTCCGTAAAAGTATCAACGACTCAATTTTCGAAAACTTCTCTCAAATGCCTACTGGATCGGAAAACAATAAGCATCACAAATCCGTTTCAAAGCAGCAATTTGACGGCATCCCGAAATGACAGTTTTCAAATGCAGCTTTTGAGATTTGATAAAAAAAAAAAAAAAAAAAAAAAAAAATATGCTTAAGAATATATGAATAATGAGTCTGACATTTTTTTTATTCCTTTCTTAAAACTCCAGTAATTTATTAAAATCGTAAAAGCGATAGGTTTTGAGAATTTGAGTGATATCATACGAGAGCGGAAAGAAATATGGAATTTCTTTCCTTCACTCTTTGCAGGAAAGAAGTTCATGACCTATATTTAAACTGGATGAATGTTGTGCTTTTGTCAGTATTTAATGCGTTCATTTTTTTACATTATATTTTATTATTAAATATATAATGTCACAGACATTTTATTGTCTATTCATAAAAATATTACACGTTTTAGATAGTTTAAAATTTGGAATGGCGCTAAGTGATTTGACATGATTTATAAAATCGATCGCCCACTATTTTTATTTTTAACATTTACGTATGTAATAATTATGTATGATGTAAATGAAATTAAGTGCTTATTTTTTCTTTAAGGTTATTATTGTCCTAGGAAAAAAGTAACACATCATTTGAAAGAGGAAAAATAAAGGATTCAAAATAATAGAAAAAATAAACTTTTTCACAAATTTTACTTCCAAATGCCTTTAAACCAATTTCATAAAATATGATTTATTTCTAAACTCTAAAACTCTCGCAACAT
This sequence comes from Maratus speculifer, assembly GCA_964019185.1. Classification (NCBI taxonomy): domain Eukaryota; kingdom Metazoa; phylum Arthropoda; class Arachnida; order Araneae; family Salticidae; genus Maratus; species Maratus speculifer. The sequence goes on from OZ025289.1 coordinate 265,998,959, forward strand.
TTGAATAGGTTAAAATATTTAGAAAAACACTTTATAATTTTTAATATTTAACTAAATTTAAAAAAAATCTTTTGGTGTTTGTGAAAGTTTATATCTGTATTAAATAAATCACAGCAGTCCGTTCTTCCGTAAAAGTATCAACGATTCAATTTCGGAAACTTTCTCAAATGCCTTCTGGATCGGAAGGCAGTGAGCATCAAAAACCCGTTTCGAAGCAGCAATTTGACGGCATCCGAAAATGGCAGTTTTCAAATGCAGCTTTTCAGACTTGAACACAAAAATGTTCTTAAGAGTTCTCTGGTATTTGTTTTTCCTTTCTTAAATCTCAATTAATTCTTTCAAATCGTAAAATCTATAAGGGTTTAAGAATTGGAGTGATTTGATGTGAGACAAGGAAAAATGTGGAATTTCTTCGCTTTATAGGAAAGAAGTACAATCTTGTTCTTTTGTATTTTTTTTAATTGTATTTAATATATGCATGCGATGATAGACAACTTACCGTAGAATAATACCTGATGATCTGACGAAAAGAATCTTATGTTGATTAATGCGATAAAGGTCATTGGCCACAGGGGAATTTCTTCTAGATTTGGTGGCCCGAGTCAAAGCAGGGGGAGATGTTGTGTATGGGAATTTTTCCAGAAATAATGTAAGAGATCAGTTTTTATTCCAGTCCTTTCTTCTTTTGTCAGTTCAATGAGATATTCCACATTTCAAATAAACTAAAGCCGTCCCCACTTAAAAACCATGGAATAAATCAAACTCACATCTTACAAAAATGTTGTTTGTCCGACTACTTCCGTCGTTAGTCCATTATAACAGTTAAAAAAAATCAAGTGACTTCTCTATCTTAAACCAGTATCATAGCGTTTTAATGGCGGAGGAGAAGCTACAAAACTTAGCATCTTTGAGTAACATGGCGAATCACAAACATTCGAATAAAGTTCGGCATTTGATGTGAATTGTTTTGACATTCTAAAAGGCATTTTAATTCTGTGGCTAACCTCGCATCCGTGCGTTTTCATCGCGGAGTAGTACAGTCTTGCTCGAGCTAAGGCTGATCATAAGCGTTTAACATTCAATAAATGGCATCCGAGTGAGGAAAAGAGGCTTATCTAATTACGCTATTGGCTAGTAAATGAAACGCCATGTTCGAACTCTTTTCAAACTAGCGGAAGCTTGCAAAACTAAACAGACGTAAAAGAACCGTAAGATTGCAAAGCATTGTGGGTACGCAGACGAGATTTAATAACACATCAAAAATAAAACTTCGATAGAATATTTTTTATTCTAAAACGAAGAAATGAAATAATGAAATAGATTAATAGTTAATAAATAAAAGATAGAATAAATAAAAGATAGACATTTTAATAATATATTTCAGTTCTTTTTAGGAAAATAAATAGCATATTATGCCAAATTCAGAAAAAAAAGAGAACTTAGCTGTTAATTAAATTTTAACATATTACTGAAATTTAAATAAAAGTATTCATACGAATTCATTTTTATACGAATTTGGAGCAAAGTCCAAACGGGAGAATGGCGGAAAAAAATTGTTATTACATGTATATATAATGTTACAGACATTTTACTGTTCATTCATAAAAATATTACACGTTTTAGATCGTTTGAAAGTCTGAATGGCGTTACGTGATCTGGTGTATGAAATCGAACGTCCATTGGTTTGATTAAGGCTTACGTATGTAATATTTATGCATGATTTAACGAAACTTAAGTACTTTACTTTTCTTTTAAGTTATTTTTGTCGTAGAAAACAAAGGTAATATACCATTTTAAAAAAAAGAAAAATAAAGAATCTAAAATGTTACAAATAAGACTGTTTCACAAATTTCGCTTTCTATTGCTCTTAAAACAATTTCATAAATACAATATGATTTGTTTCTATGTTGTACAGCTCTCACGGCATATTGGTGGTTTAAACTAATAAAACACTTTGTAATTTTTAATGTTTTACTAACTTAAAAAACGAAATTTCTTTTGGTGTTTCTAATAGTTTAAATACCGTATTAGATAAGTTTCAACAATATGTTATTCAGTAAAAGTATGAATGTCTCAATTTTCGAAAAGTTTACTCAAATGCCTACTGGATCGGAAGGCAATGAGCATCAAAAACCCGTTTCGAAGCAGCAATTTGAAGGCATCCCAAAAAGGCAGATTTCAAATGCAGCTTATTTTTTACATTATATTTATATATATATATATAAAGTTACAGACATTTTACTTTCGATTCTTAAAAATATTGCACATTTTAGATCGTTTAAAATTTAGAATGGCGTTAAATGATCTGGCATGTTGATGAAATTGATCACCTATTATCTTGTTTAAAATTTACGTATGCAGTATTTATGTATGGTGTAAATAACTTCAAATCTCACATTTTCTTTTATGTTATTGTTGTTGAGAAAAAAAGTAATATACTATCGGAAAATGAAAAAAAAGGAATGTTAAAAAAGCCATTTTCACAAATTTTACATCGAACAGTGTTTAAAACAATTTCATAAAATATACTTAATTTTCAAAGCTGTAAAACTCCCAAAGAATTTTAATGTTTTAAACTAGTTATAAAAACGCTTTATAACTTTTATTATTTTACTAAATTAAAAAAAATGAATATCCTTTTGGTGTTTGCAAAAGTGTATATCCGTATTAGATAAAATCACAGCAGTCCGACTTCCGAAAAAATATCAACAATCCATTTTAATAACAATTTTAATTTTTCTTAAGAAAGGTGTTATAGTAAAAATAAAATACATTGACATGTTTCGGAACCGTCAAATAAGTTCCATAGTCATAATATAAATAAAACAAAATTTCAAAATATTTCTCGGACAATACAAATGACACGCGACAATGAGATATAAATAACAAAAAAACACGCGCTCTATTGCAAAAAATTAAATTAAAATATAGACCATGATCTAAACTTAACTAAAAATAAAAATTTCAAACTATTTCACGGTCAATACAAATGACACGCGACAAAGAGATATAAAATACCAAAAAACACGCGCTAGATAAAAATAGTTTGAAATTTTTATTTTTAGTTAAGTTTAGATCATGGTCTATATTTTAATTTAATTTTTTTGCAATAGAGCGCGTGTTTTTTTTTTTTTTTTTTTGTTATTTATATCTTATTGTCACGTGTCATTTGTATTGTCCGAGAAATATTATTTTGAAATTTTGTTTTATTTATATTATGACTGTGGAACTTATTTGACGGTTCCGAAACATGTCAATGTATTTTATTTTTACTATAACACCTTTCTTAAGAAAAATTAAAATTGTTATTAAAATGTTTATATAAAAGGTGAATATTTTAAAATCTGATGATTTAAAAAATCAAATGGATTTAATTAACTTTTTATCAACAATCCAATTTTCGGTAATTTCTCTCAAATGCCTACTGGATCGGAAGGCAACGAGCATCAAAAATCCGTTTCGAAGCAGCAATTTGACGGCATCCCAGAAAGGCAGTTCCAAATGCAGCTTTTCGCATTTGATCACAAAATGTGCTCCATGATTTTGTTTCTTTCTTAAAACTCAAGTAGTTCTTCCAAATCGTCAAAGCTATAGGTTTTGAGAAATGGAGTGATTTGATGAGAGAACGGAAAAAAGCGTGAAATTTCTTCACTTCACTATTTAAAAGAAAGTAGTTTTTGAGCTACATTAAAACTTGACCAATGTTGTGCTTTTGTAAGTTTTTCTTACATGCATTTTTTTACATTATATTTTATTATACATATTTAATGCTACCGACATTTTACTGTCGATTCATAAGAGTATTATACGTATTAGATAGTTTAAAATTTAGAATGGTGTTAAGTGATCTGGCATGATTGAAATATGTAATTTTTCTTTTATTATTGTTACTATTATTGTAGAAAAAAAACAGTATTCGATTTGAATGATTAAAAAAAAAAAAAAAAAAAAAAAAAAAAAAAAAAAAAAAGACTTTTTTACAAATTTTACTTCTAACTGCCCTTAAAGCAATTTCATTAAATATGATACATTTCTAAACTGTAAAATTCGAAAAACATTTTAATGGTTTAAAATAGTTAGAAAAAGGATTTGTAATATTTACTAAATTAAAAAAAAAAAGAATTTTCTTTTGATGTTTGGAAAAGTTTATATCCGTATTAGATAAATCGCAGCAGTCCGTTCTTCCGAAAAAGTATCAACGACTCAATTTTCAGAAACTTCTCTCAAATGCCTACTGGATCGGAAGGCAATGAGCATCAAAAATCCGTTTTAAAGCAGCAATTTCATGGTATTCTCAAAATGGCAGTTTTCAAATGCAGCTTTTTAGATTTGATCAAAAAATGGGCTTAAGAGTACTCTGGGATTTTTTTTTTCTTTTCTTAAAATTCAAGTAATATTTTCAAATTACGAAAACTATAGGTTTTGAGGATTGGAGTGAATTTATGTGAGAGTAGAAAGAAATTGGGACTTTTTTCGATTTACTGTTTACAGGAAAGATATTCTTGAGCTATATTTAAACTGGACCAATGTTGCGCTTTTGTAAGTTTTTCTTACATTCTTAGTAATACACACACTTACTTATTTTTTGTAATATTTCCTTACTAATAATACTTACATACGTTTTGTAGGTTTTTTACGTTATTTTTTATTATATACGTATATTGTTACAGACATTTTACTTTTGATTTATAAAAATATTAAAAATATTACACGTTTTAGATCGTTTAAAATTCACAATTTTGTTAAGTGATCTAACAGGATGCATGAAATTGATCCTCCATTGTTTTGATTAAAACTTTTAAAAGAACAAGCTCCGTTTTGCATTTTTATTAAAAAAGATGTAGAAATTTACCACAAATATTATTATTTATAAAAAATGTTAGACAAAAAATAATAATAGACTTCTTGCATATTCATCTTAATATATAAATATTTCTAGCTTGATCGAAAATTTCAAAAATTTCATTCAGTAGTGTTTTTATAATCTAAATTTGGTATATATTGACAAATAAGTTGATATTTATATTTTAAAACATCATATATAAGACAATCTTTCTTACATATATATATAAACGCTTTTTCTGAAGCCTTTCTCGAATTTATTTTTTTTTTCATTTAAGAGTAGGTAATTTGCATTGTCGTTTTATTTAACAGATTCAGACCACAAAAATTGTAAGAAATCATGTAAATGTGAGATGCAAAAACTAAAATGCTTTATGAAACAATTTTTTTAATTTGTTATTTTTGTGGAGAAATAAGTAGTATACAGTTCGAGAAAGGGAAAATAAAGGAGTAAAATTTTTAAAAAAAGAAGGATTTTTCTTTTCAGAAATTTTATATTAACTGCCCTTAAAACAATTTAATAAAATATACTAATCTGTAAAAATATCTCATCATTTTAATGATTTAAACTAGTTAGAAAAATGTTTTATAATTTCTAATACTTAACTAAATAAAAAAAATTAAAAAAGAATTTTCTTTTGCTGTTTGTAAACGTTTATATCCCTATTAGAAAAATTGCAGCAGTCCGTTCATCCCTAAAAATATCAACGATTCAATTTTCGGAAATCTCTCTTAAATGCCTATTGGATCGGAAGGTAATGAGCATCAAAAACCCGTTTTCAAGAAGAAATTTGACGGCATCCCGAAATGGCAATTTTCAAATGAAGCTTTTCAGATTTGATCACAAAAAAGTGCTTAAGAGTACTCTGAGAATTTTTTTTTTCTTAAAACACATGTAATTCTTTAAAATCATGAAAGCTATAGGTTTTGAGAATTTGAGTGATATGATGCGAGAGATGAAAGAAATATAGAATTTCTTCACTTCACTATTTTGCAGGAAAGAAGCTCTTGAACTAAATTTAAACTGGACCAATGTTGTGTTTTTGTAAGTATTTCATGCGTTTATTATTTACATTATGTTTTATTATTACATATATAATGTCACAGACAATTTATTGTCGATTCATGAAAATATTTCACGTTTTAGATGATTTGAAATTTAGAATAGCACTAAGTGCTTTTACGTGATTTATGAAATCGATCGCCCATTATTTTCTTTACAATTTACGTATGTATTATATATGTATGATGTAAATAAACTTAAGTAATTATTTTTTCTTTCAGTTTATTGTTGTCTTAAAGTTATGTACCTTTTGAAAAAAGAATAATAAAAATTTAAAAAAATCTTTTTCACAAATTTTATTTTCAACTGCCTTTAAAGCAATTTTATAAAATATGATTTATTTCTAAGCTGTAAAACTCTCACAACATTTGTATAGGTTAAAATACTTAGTTTATAATTTTTAATATTTAATTAAATTTAAAAAAATCTTCTGTGTTTGTAAAAGTTTATATTTTGTATTAGATAAATCGCAGCAGTCCGTTCTTACGTAAAAGTAACAACGACTAAATTTTCGGAAACTTTCCCAAGTGCCTACTGGATCGGAAGGCAATGAGCAATAAAAACCCGTTTCGAAGCAGTAATTTGACGGCATCCCTAGAATGGCAGTTTTCAAATGCAGCTTTTCAAACTTGATCACAAAAAAGTGCTTAAGAGTACTCTGAGATTTTTTTTCCTTTTTTAAAATTCAAGAAATTCTTTCAAATCGCGAAAACTGTAAGTTTTGAGGATTGGAGTTTTCTGACATTTGTTTTTCCTTTCTTAAATCTCAAGTAATTCCTTCAAATTGTAAAATCCTTGATGTTTTAAAAATTAGAGTGATTTGATGTGAGGGTGGAAAAAAATGCGGAATTCCTTCGCTTCACAGTTTAAAGGAAAGAAGTTTTTGAGCTTTATTTAAACTGGACCAATCTTGTACTTTTGTAAGGTTTTTTTTACATTATATTTAACATATATATATATATATATATATATATATATATAATGTTACATACATTTTACTGTTCATTCATAAAATTATTACACGTTTTAGATCGTTTGAAATTTAGAATGGCGTTAAGTGGTGTGGCATGATATATGAAATCGAACGTCCATTGTTTTGATTGTGATTTACATATGTAATATGTATGTATGATTTTAAAAAAAAAACTTAAATACATTATTTTTCTTTTAAGTTAATGTTGTCGTAGAAAACAAAAGGAATATACCATTTTTAAAAGGAGAAATAAAGAATCTAAAATGTTAAAAATAAGACTTTTTCATTAATATCACTTCCAATTGCCCTTTTGCAATTTCATAAATATAATATGATTTATTTCTGGAGTTGTACGACTCTCACGACATTTTGATGGTTTAAACTAGTTATAAAAACGCTTTGTAATTTTTAATATTTAACTTTAAAAAAAGGATTTTCTTTTGGTGTTTGTAAAAGTTTATATCCGTATTAGATAAATCGCAGCAGTTCGTTGTTCCGTAATAGTATGAACGACTCAATTTTCGGTAACATCTCCCAAATGCTTACTGGATCGGAAGGCAATGAATATCAAAAACCCGTTTCGAAGCAGCAATTCGACGGCATCCCAAAATGGCAGTTTTCAAATGCAGCTTTTCAGACTTGAACACAAAAATGTGCTTAAGAGTAGTCTCAGATTTCTCTTTCTTTCCTTTCTTGAAACTCAAATAAATCTTTCAAATCGTGAGAGCTATGGATATTAAGAATTGGTGGGATTTGATGTGAGAGCGGAAAGTAATGTGCAATTTCGCTTCGCTTCACTCTTAAGCTTCTTAAGAGGTTCTTAAGCTTTATTTAAACTAGACGACACTGTTATACTTTTGTAAGTTTTTCTTTCATTTATTTTTTTACATTATATTTTATTATATTACATGCGATTTAAAAAACATTTTACTATCGATTCATAAAAAAATATTAGATGTTTTAGATCATTTGAATGAACTTATCTGACATGACGTTTGAAATCGATCGCTCACTGTTTTGATTAAAGTTTACGTACTTAATATTTATGTAGGATGTAAATAAAATGCAATACTTAATTTTTCTTTAAATTATTTTTGCCATAGAAAAACAAAAAGTAATATACCATTTGAAAGAGGAATAATAAAGGCTAATGTTATAAAAAGACTTTTTCACAAATTTTATTTCCAACCGCCATTAAAAGAATTTCATAAAATATGCTTTGTTTCCCAGTTTTAAAATTCCCACAATATTTTAATGGTTTAAACTAGTTAAAAACGCTTTATATTATTTTAATATTTTACTAAATTTTAAAAAAGAATATTCTTTTGCCGTTTGCGAAAGGTTATACCCGTATTAGATAAACCACAGCAGTCCGTTTTTCCGTAAATGTATCAACGACTGAATTTTCAGAAACTTCTCTCCAGTGCCTAATGGATCGGAAGGCAATGAGCATCAAAAATCCGTTTAGAAGCAGCAATTTGACGGTATCTCCAAAATGACAGTTTTCAAATGCAGCTTTTCAGATTTGATCACAAAAATGTGCTTAAGAGTACTCTATGATTTTTTTTCTTTCTTAAAACTCAAGTAATACTTTCAAATCTTCAAAGCTATAGGTTTTGAGAACTGGAGTGATATAATGTGAGAGCGGAAAGAAATGTGGAATTTCTTGGCTTCATTGTTTAGAAGAAAAAAGTTCTTGAGCTATATTTAATCTGTACCAATGTTGTGCTTTTGTAGGGCTTTTTTTACATTCATTTTTGACATTATATTTTATTATATATATATAATGTAAAAAAAATTGCTGTCATTTCATACATTTTACTGTCGATTCTTAAAAATAATACACGTTTTAGATACTTTGAAATACATGCGTTAAGTGATCTGGTATGATGTATGAAATTAATCGCCCACTGTTTTGATTAAAGTTTATATATGTAATATTTATGTATGATGTAAAAGAGCCGATATGTTTAATATGTCTTTTTAGTTATTACTGTCGTAGGAAAAAAAGCAATATTCCATTTGAAAGATTAAAAATAAATTATTCATAATGTGAAAAAAAAAGACTTTTCACAAGTTTTACTTCCAACTGCTTAAGGGCAGTTTCATTAAATATGATTTATTTCTAAATTGTAAAACTCGAAAAACATTTTAATGTTTATAACAGTTAGAAAAACGCTTTATATTGATATTTTACTAAATAAAAAAATAAAAAAACGAATTTTCTTTTGATGTTTGCAAAAGTTTATATCCGTATTAGATAATCGCAGCAGTCCGGTCTTCTGTAAAAGGGACAAAGACTCGATTTTAGAAACTTCTCTCAGATGCCTACTGGATCGGAAGGCAATGAGCATCAAAAACCCGTTTCGAAGAAGCAATTTGACGACATCCCCAAAATGGCAGTTTCCAAATGCAGCTTTTCAGATTTGATCACAAAAATGTGCTTAAAAGTACTCTTAGATTTTTTTTCCCTTTCTCAAAACTCAAGTAATTCTGTCAAATAATGTTAGTTATAAGTTTTGAGAATTGGAGGGATTTGATGTGAGAGCGAAAAGAAATGTGGAGTTTTTTCGCTTCACTGTTAACAGGATAGAAATTTTTGAGCCATTTTTTAACCTTTGAAGATCTTTCTTAACATATTTTAATAATATACAATTTGTTATATAATTTTTATAATACATAATTTGTTTTTTATATTATAAGTTATTATATTACATATAATTTAAGAGACATTTTATTGTCGAATAATAAAAAAAAATAAACGTTTATAAAGATGTCAAATGATATGGCATGATGCAGGAACTCCAACTCACAGTGTTTTGATGATAATTATTTAATTATTTAAAAAGAACAATCTTCGTTTTATAGTTTTATTTAAAAAGATCTAAAGAATTGTGTTTACAAAATCTTGGACAAAAAAGTGATAATAGGATTCTTAAATGTACAACTTAAAATATATATTTCTGATTTTATAAAAAATTTCAAAAAATTAATTCAGTAGTGTTTTTATAATCCATTTTAAGTTTATTTTGGCACATAATTTGATATCGAAGTCATATAAATCATAAGAAAATGTATTAAAATTACTTTCAAGTGCATACATATAATACAAATTTATTTAAAACACATTAAAATGCCCAAAATGTTTTTAAAAATTCCGTGGCCGTCATCAGTATGGATTCAATTTTTTTTCGCATATTTAGGAATGAGAAGTTTGAGCCATTTGTTTAGTTCGTATTTTTGCAATTCAGATATTGCAGAAATTACAGTGGAATTAAATTGCTCAGTCTTATCATTGGCATGGGGCAGGCCAGTTGTTAAACGTCACGTGTATATTCTTTCAATCGTGCGTTTTAATGGCGTTACACTCTTTCGAACATAATAAAGTTAATATGCATCTATGAAGTATGTATTAAAATGTATATTCTGCACAATCTGTGGTACAAAGTATATTTGTTATTAATTTACAGGGCTACACAAATTTATTCCATTACATAATGATATTGCGAGAAACATTGCTTAAGGTGTGTTTTAATAATGTTAAAATATTTCACATTTTATGAAATTGATATGCGTTTCTGAGGTTTACTATAAGTTACTTCTTGATAATAGAAAGCAGATATCATTTACAGGAATACACAAAAGATTTCGAATACTCTCTAGTATCCAAAGTATTGCTTAATATTACACCAAGATCTGAATATTTTTAAAACTCAATTATAGAATAGCTCGAACATACGTTAACGCACGTTATTTGCGTATGAACGCACGTTATATGCCATGCTTGACGTGCAATTTCTAACATGTTTACTACTTTATACAATAAAAAATGAACATTTTTTTGTTTCTTGGAAATACATATCTGAAACTATGGAGCCAATTTTTAAAGTTTTTCAGCACGGTAACTGGTTTTGCGGTAACAGGAGTTAAAAAAATAAGTTGCATTGTATTTTTTGTTTTAGAAACAGTGGCTACAAATGGGTTGGGAAGAAAGTTTTCTGATTAATTCATGTTCATCTAATGTGTACATGAATGAAGTTTACTTAAAAGGTGATTTTCAACATTTTTTTAAAATAAATATACAAACAAATTGCGCTTACCATGTTTTAATAACTACACGCGCCGAAGGTTTTTAAGTACAAAATAAAAAGAATCTTTTTTTTTATTGATACATGTACTTTAATCTTTTATAAAGCCATCCAATAAGTGCATTTTTTCATCTTTTAAAATACATATTCTTTTAGAAGTAGCATATCAAAAGGTATTTGTAAAAATATCTATATTCACAATTATTTTATGTGGGTAAAATAGACTGTTTTCAAAGCATTATCTGTGAAAACCGCTGTTTTATTAGCCACGAAATATTTATGAAAACTACAATTCTCTGCTTCAATATGCTTATTATGTAGATAATACGAATGCGATTAGTAAAGAAAAAAATATTCTACAAATAATCGAATCTTATACATTCCATTTATTCTTTATCAATACATATATATACATAATGCTAAATGTACTTAGATTATTAAGAGTAGACAAGCATAATATGCCCTTTATAAAGCAACGATATTGTATGCCAACAAAATGCATTTTTCCCCAAATGCATAATAGGAACGCGAAATCTGTCTCGCACAGGTACTGGCCATTATAGATTTTATTCTAGATAACTATCTGTCATTGAATATTTTAGCATAATTTCTAGCTTTTTGTGATACTTCGAAAGAACTGATATTGCATTTCCATGTAAATGTATTGATTTTCGAAAATGAGCACAAAAAATACCGAACCGGTATTAATATCAATATTAAATGCGATTTCCAGTTTTAAGTGTCAAATATACTGTTTATATAAATATTTTATGTTATTATGTTAATGGTAAAAGTAAAATAGAGTAATTTTTTTATGCAGGCGAATTTGTTCTAAGCATTACATTAGTTAAGTAAAATAAATATTTTTTTTTCTGGGTTATTCTCATAGAAAAGCCAGAACTATCAAATTTTTTAAATACCGTAAGAAATTTTTTAAATACCGTATATACTAGTGTATAAGTCGAGAAATTTCTGACAACTGAATTTCTGACTGGGAAGAGGGGAAGGTCAAATTATACACGAGTCAATTAAAAACGAAAAAAAAACTTTGAATATTCAAAATTCTGCCTTTTTATGTGTATGTATAATAAAATAATATATAAAATATACAAATAATAACTATTATCATAAAAAAAATTCAGCGAATTTATTTTTATTGGAAATGACAACTTTGGTTTTGAGCAGAATTTAAGTAAAAAAATAATGGATTGGCTTACACACAGAAGTATTTGATTTTTCCAGAATTTACATTCGAAAGTCAAAAAAGTCGATTTATACACGAATATATACGGTAATTAAATTATTATTTATTAAAAAAAATATTTATAATTGGAAGGAGTTATAATAGAAACATTATAAAATATAACCATTCATTACATATGTACATTATTAAATAATAAAAAAATATTCATTTTTTGTGCAGAAAAACGTAGACACAGAACTCAGTAAATCAACGTTCATATAGGTTCTTAGTACATGGTCTATATAACTTAATGGTTATATAACGCTTATCTAAAAATTTATTTTCACGATTCACGTCACTTATTCAGGCCAATTTACTGTCAAATTTACTGTCAGGCCAATTTACTGTAATAATTACTGTCATAAAATTTCCAGTCATATTTGGTTCCAGTGAAAGTTAATAGGTATTAAAATGAATGATAACGGATGGATGGCAAAAGATGGTAACACGATCTTTTAGTGTGAAAATAAAGCATGTAAAAATGCTGATAATCCTATCTGCCAAAATTATTTAATTTTGTTCTACACGAAGAGAAAATCCACAAAATCTGTTCAGTGAACAACCTAAGAACAAATCTAGCAATTCTTACACGGGGTTTTAAGTAAAAAATCAGACTAAGCACTTGAAATCCCAAGAAATACGTAAAATGTTCAACGTTTGTTATTTATATTCAGGAAAGTATAGATAACCACAATCACAAGTATAATGCCTTCATATATAATTTGCTTTAATAAAAATTGTTATTTATTTGATCCAATTTATTTATTTAAATTTCTGATTTAAATTATTTTAATCTAATGGAATTTTTCCAGGTACGTGTATCATTTCCTTTATAATCTTATTTATTCACTTAATTATTTGAATTTCATCTACGGAATAACAAAAAGAAAGAAAAAAAACAGAAAGAGAAATGGTTAACTAATATTTATAAATGTACTCAAATGTACTCAACTTTTTAGTAAATCATTCTTAGATTCTTAAGCTTTCCAAATATCAATTATAACAAAAAAATAAATAAATAAATAAATAAATGACGGTCATGTTTTTGATGCGAGTTTTACGTCTATAAAATATTTCAATGCAGCAAGTTATTTCGTTACTGTTTTCTATCAATAATTGTTCTTTATCACATTCTCCATTGTATTATTAAAAAGAGCTTTTTAATTAATTCAAATCTCAAATTAATAAAAAAATATTTTACTAGTTATTCAAAACATATCCAAAAAAAATAATTATAAATTGGGTTGTGCTATAAGTCTTTTTCCTTTACATATTATCATTTTACTGAGAATATAAAAATACATATTATTACGCAGATAAATATTAAATGTCTAAGGAATTAAAAAGTAATCCCTATATATTCTTTTTCACAAAATTATTGATGAATTGCCGTAAACCTCAGGGTGATCGTAATGGGTTTATCTAGCATTGATTAATGGCGCGCATTACAGATAAGGATTGATTGTTTCCTGATGATTCTTTTCAACAGTATGTGCACTTTTTCATACGCATTCTTTTTTCTTCTGATCCTATTTAATCTTCTTACGTCGATATTTAGATTCAATTCCCACAATGATAAAAATTAAATAAAAAGGCATCGATTGATGAATATTTATAAATCTAATTTCAACTACTTCGCAACGAAAGAATTTTAGAAAATATATAATAATAATAATAATAATAATAATAATAATAATAATAATAATAATAATAATAATAATAATAATAATAATAATCAAATACTCTTAGAGCGTATTATTTTGGGTTGGGGGAAACGTAATTTCGTTTTCTCCCCAATAGATGACTTTAAAGTCGTATATTTCGAGTAGTACTTATTCAATTAATCCACACTGCAAATCGTTTGATAAGTAACAATCTTTAAAAATTTCTAGATATAAAGATAGCGTCATCTGTTTGATTAGTCAAAAGTTATTTCGTTTTAAATTACAGATTCCAGGAGATCATTTTTGACACATTTTGCTTTTTTACTTCCGAAAAGGAAAAAAATGCAGTTCAGGCTCATCGAAAATTGTGTGGTGTTTAGTGATCAATGTTTAAGTAAACGCCAATGTCAGAATTGGTTTGCTCGATTTCGTTCCGGAAATTTCGACGGAACCACTTCCTGGCCGGCCAATCGTTGAAAAGGTCGATGAAATTTTAAAAATATGAAGGTAGACAGACATATATCTTCTCGCGACATTACTACGGACATTACTACCAACTAAACATCGACCATAAAACAGCTTTGAACCACTTACATACGATTAAATACAAAAAGAAACTCGATACTTGGGTTCCCCATGAACTTACAGTGAAAAAAATAATAAACAGTTTCCACTTGTGAGTCGCTACTGTAACGGAATGAAATGAAGCCATTTTTCAAACAAATAATTACGAGTAAGGAAAAGTAGATCAGTTACGACAACAATAATCGAAAAAAATCGCGGTCGAAGCCCGGAGTAGCTTTGCAAACTGTGGCAAAACCCGGATTGACACTAAGGAAGGTGATGCTGAATGTTTCGTTGGATTGAAAAAAAAATTTCCATCATAAGCTGCTCGAATCTGGCCAAACCATTAACTCAACTATCTACAGTGAACAACTAATCCGACTGTAGCAGGTGATTAAAAATACCTGTCAGAATTGATCAAAATGAAAGGCGTTATCTTCCATCACGACAACGCTAAACCATACACATCTTTAATCACTCGGCAAAAACTGAGAGAGCTTGGCTAGAAGATATTGATACACTCACCGTATAGTCCAGATTTGGCCCCGACCGATTACTATTTGTTTAGCTCTCTGCAGAAATCTCTTAATGGTGTTAAGCTGGCTTCAAAGAGGCTTGTGAAAATAACTTTGTTCAGTTTTTCGCCAGAAATCTTAGACATTCTACAGTGAAGGAACTGTAGTTTTACCAGAAAAATGGCAAAAGGTCATAGAACAAAACGCCACATATATTATTGATTAGTTTTTTAAATTTATATAAATAAATTCCCTTTGAAAAAAAAACCAAATTACTTTTTCCTCCAACCCAATATTTTCACCTTTTATTATTACTTTTTAATTCTATAAAATAAGTTACCTCAAAAAATATTCCAAAGATATATGTACGTTTAAATTTTGATCATCAATAAAAATAAAAATAATATTGCCCAGTTAAACTGACGGCATTGAGCTCACTGGCTATTTACACTAATTATATATTACAGCCTTCTATTTCCAAGGTATAATGCCTTTAGAAAAACAAATTAAGGAGGCAAATAGCCCCCTTCCATTAGCCCTCTTTGTATTTAACCATTGAACCCACAAAACGAATGAGAGATGCGCCTATCATAATATAAATCAATATCTAAAATTCGAAGTAAATCGGATAAATTTGCATAAAAATCTATTTAGGTAATTTAAGAGGGGTTATTCCCGATTCCCTCTTATATACTTAACCATTAAACCACCAAAACTATACAAATATTCATTTTATCAGAATAAACCTACATCCAAAATTTAAAGCAAATCGGATAATTCTGCATAGAAATCCATTTATCTAATTTAAGGGGGTAATTGCCTGTTTCCCTCTTTATACTTAAAAAAGAGCCTCAGAACTAATCAGGGAAGCGTCTGTATCCAAAAATTGAAGCAAATAGGTTAATTCTGAATGAAAGACCATTTACCTAAATTAAGAGAGATAGTCCAGTTGATCTCCTCTTTATACTTATACAATGAATTCTCCCAAACAAAACAGGGGGCCTTATCAGAATGAACCTAAATCCAAAAGCTGAAGCAAATCGAATGAGAAACCCATTAACCTAAATTAAGAGGGTTAACTTCATTTCCTACCCTTGATGCTCATCCAATGAACACCAAATACTGATCACGGAAGCGTCTCATCAGAATGATCCTGTATCTAAAATTTGAATGAAATCTGATAGTTCTTTATGAAAATCCGATTTATCTAAATTAATAGGGGTTGCCTCCCGTTTCCCCTTCTATATTTATCCAATTAACTCCCTAAACTAATCATGAGTGTGTCCTCATGAGAATGATCCTATGTCTAAAATTTGTATGAAATCTGATAAATCTGCATGAAAAACCCGATTATCTGAATTAAGGGGGGGGAGGTATTAACTCCCGTCCTCCCCACCTTATACTTATCTAAAAAAACTCTCAAATCTTATCAGAAGGATTCTATTATTAGAATTTGAATGAAATCTGATATTTCTGCATGAAAAATTCATTCATATAAATTAAAGGGATGACCGCCCCCCTACCAACTCTTACGTATATCCAATGAACTCCCAAAACTAATCATGGAAGTGCCCTAATCAGAATGATCCTATGGATAAAAGTTGAGCGAAGTCTGATAAAACTGCATGAAAAACCCATTTATCTAAATTAAAGGGAGAAACAGCCCCCGTTCTCCTTCCTTATACTTATCAAATGTACCGCCTAAACTAATCTTGGAAACACCTCATTTGAAGTGTGTTATATCTAAAATTTGAATGAAATTTGATAATTCTGCATGAAAAGCCCATTTATATATATTAAAGGGAGAGGTATTAGCCCCTCGTTTCCCTCCTTATACTTATCGAATAAACTGCAAAAACTCATTAGAAAAGCGTCTCATCAGAATAAACCTATATTCACATTTCCAAGTAAATCAGATATCTTTTCATGAGTTATTTTGTTACATATACACATACATACAGAACGGATGGGCATATAATGCTCTCAGGCTTTGTTAGTCTGTGAGCTAAAAACTGGTGGTGAAAAACAATTTAGAAGTATGTTTTCTTTTGAAAAAAGCACTCTCCCGCAATAAAGGGACACTTTTCATTTTGCATTTTATTTCATTCATTTTGCATTTTATGCCACTAAAAGATCTGTCATAAGTGTGCCTTGCCATGCAAACAGTTTCATAAGCATAATTATACGGAAAATCTCATTATTATGCGATATGCCCATTTATGACTTGAGAAGTGGGGTACACGACATTTCGGTCCCGCCATTTCGGTCCCGCCATTTCGGTCCCGCCGTTTCGGTCCCGAGACTTTCGGTCCCTGGACATTTCGATCCCGAGACATTTCGGTCCCTGGACATTTCGATCCCGAGACATTTCGGTCCCGAGACATTTCGGTCCCTAGACATTTCGGTCCCTGGTTACTTCGGTCCCGAGACATTTCGGTCCCTTGCCATTTCGGTCCCTGGCCATTTCGGTCCTTAGTCGTTTTGGTCTCTTACCATTTTGGTCCATAGCTATTTCTTTACCGGCCACTTTATAACTTGGTTTCTGATTGATGAAGGCCCACTAAACGCTGTAAGCTCAACATTGTTCGGGCCTTTTTTAATAATTTTATTCTCCTGCCCCCCTTCCTTCAAATTTTATACAAAGCTGAATATAATAGTCCAATAAGTTTAATCTATTGTAAATCGTGATAATAAAATCACAGCGAGTTGTAAATTTGATTAATTAATATTATATAATTTTACACTGTCTTTATTATTATTATTTAACAGAATAAATATTTTAAGTTTTATCATATATTTTTTGTATTAGGTATTTTATCTATACTATAAACTATTATTTTTATTGATTAACTTTTATTTTTATTGATTGTTTTCGCACACTTTCTTAGAATCTTTAAATTAATGATTTCGTAACTAGGCGTGCTATAAAAAATTTTTGTTAAAAAAATAAAAATGCTCCAACGACCTTTTTTTATATAATAATTACTAGCAGGGGAGACCGAGCTTAGCTCGGTCAAAATTAACTTTGTGTTCAACTCGATATAGTATTTTCACTGTATCATTAACTCTGTATTATTACTGTAAAACATGTTTATAATAGTATTATTTAGAAAAACAATCAATAAGAAAACTATGTTTTTATGCGCATGTTTATAAATTTTAATTTATTTTAAAATTTACAACGAAAGGACATCGATCTAAATCACTTTTTTAGCTCGACTCTGATTGGTTTAACCATGCATCTCGAATCCTCTTAAGAATGTATAAAAAAATTCTTTACATTCTGAAAGACAATATTTTTTGCTAGATATAGCCATATTTGGAGGCATTCTTTCATTTGGCTCCAAATACGTGTTTTGGTTTTCGTAATTTTTATAGTCGATTTTTTGGCCACAAGTCGCCAATATTTTGTCAAATATCACCAAGTTATTGGCTTTTGCCATATTCTCGTGACCCTGACCCGTATTACCCAAAATGAGCCACTAATCAAATTTGATCAAGCATGTGACATAGCTCAATCGTCTTCAGGTAATCAAAAACAGTAGAATATAAAATTGAATCAAAATCGTTTAAGCCATTTTTTAGGTAAAATTAGCTTGGCAGCATTCAGCAATGAAGCGAAATGACCCACTAATATAATTTTGTTTAACATGCGACTCAGCCCAATAGTCTTCTCGTGACAAAAAACGTTTTGTTTCAAAATTTAGGTAAAATTTATTGGGTCGTTGTTATATATAATTAGAATGACCCTAGCTCATTAAGACCCAAAATGACCCACTAATGGAATTTTCGCAAACATGTGTCCAAGCCAAATGGTTTTCTCTTGCTCAAAAACGATATAATACAAAGTATAGTCAAAATGGAGAGTACCATTTTCTATATAAAATTAGCATGACCCATCATGACCAATAAATGACCCTTGTAATCGAAATCTCTCGAACGTGTGGCCTAGCTCATTAGTTTTAGCATGCCGAAAAACATTAGATACAAAATTTAGATAAAATCGATTGAGCCGTTTTTTAGAGTTAGTTAGTTTTAACCCGACCCCTTATGATCCAAAATGACCCATTGATCGAATTTTCTCAAAAATCTGTCATAACCCAATGATTTTCTTGTGCCCGAAAACGATAAAATACAAATTTTAGTCAAAGTTGCGCGAAACGTTGTCTAGATAAAATTAGAATGACCCAAAAGTGGCCCACTAATCGAAATTTCTCGAACATGTGACCTATCCCAATGAATTTCTCATGCCAAAAATATGTTGTATACAAAATTTCGTTAAAATCGACCCACCCATTCTTTATATATAGCTTGACCTTGAGCCATTATGACCCACAAATGACCCTTATAATCAAAAGCTCTCGAATATGTGACTTAGTTCATTAGTTTTCTTGTTTCTAAAAATTGTTACATACAGAATTTCGTTAAAATTAATCCTGCCGTTCTTTAATTATATATAGCTTGACCCAGACCCTTTATTATCCAAAATGACCCATTAATCGAAATTTTTCGAACATGTAACCTACTCCAGTGATTTTATCATGCCAAAAAAATGTTGCATACAAAATTTCATTAAAATCGATCCACCTGTTCTTTAGCTATAGCTTGACAATGACCCATTATGACCCATCATGACCCACAAATGACCCTCATAGTCGAAATTTCTCAAACATGTGATTTAGCCCATTAGTTTTCTCATGTCAAAAAACTGTTACATACAAAATTTCGTTATAATCCATCACGCCGTTCTTTAAATATAAATAGCTTGACCCAGACTCTTAATGAACCAAAATGACCCACTAATCGAAATTTTTCGAACATGTAACATAGTCCAATGATTTTATCGTGCCAAAAAATATTGCATACAAAATTTCATTAAAATCGATCCACCTGTTATTTAGATATAGCCTGACCATGACCCATTATGACCCATCATGACCCACAAATGACCCTGATAGTCGAAATCTCTCAAACATGTGATTTAGCCCATTAGTTTTCTCATGTCAAAAAACTTTTACATACAAAATTTCGTTATAATCCATCACGCCGTTCTTTAAATATAAATAGCTTGACCCAGACCCTTAATGACCCAATATGACCCAATAAAATTTTTTCTCGAACATGTAACCTAGCCCAATGTTTTTCTCGTGCCCGAAAACCATAGAATGCAATTTTTAGTCAAAATTGCGTGAGAAAATCCCGAGATAAAAATAGCATGACCCGCAATGACCCCAAAAATGACCCACTAACCGAATTTTCTCGAACATGTTACCTAACCCAATTGTCTTCTTGTAATCTAAAACGATACAATATAAAATTTGGTCAAAATCGTTAGAGCCGTTTTTTAGATAAAAATGGCTTGACCCATAATGACCCAAAAATGACCCACTAATCGAAATTTTTCGAACATGTGACCCAGCCCAATAGTTTTCTCGTGCCAAAAAACGATTGGATAGTAAATTTCCTTAAAATCGATCCAGCCGTTCTCTAGATATATATAGCTTGATCTTGACCCATTATGACCCAAAATGACCCAATAATCGAATTTTCTCGAACATGTGACCTAGCCCAATGGTCTTCTCGTGCCCGAAAATGGTAAAATCCAAATTTTTGCGAAAATCGTTAGAGCCGTTTTTGAGATAAAATTTACCCACACACACACACACAATTTTTGCTCGCATTATAGTATAAGATTAGTTGCATTTTTTTTTTTTTTTTTTTTTTTTTTTTTAACAGTTTTCTTACAGTATGAAGACAATTTTTGTGAGTTAATTTTATTGAAAGTGGGCCTATTTCTTTGTAATAAAATGATTATTTTTTAATTTTAAATAATAATGTAACTATTATTTTAAGTAATTTTATTTTCAATTTTTAACTGACAAAACTAAGTTTTTTTAATTTATCGTTTATTTATTTATTTCCATTACCTTTTCGCTCCCACTTTCACAGAGAAAAATTGACAATTTTTATTTTAATTTTATTATTAATTGAATAAATAATTTTAAATTTCAGTAACTTTAAATATAAAATAAATAAGCAGGTAAACGATAAGCTTCAGTTTATAACTACTACAAAACATAATGATTAATTGAACATAAAACAGATTATTTATTAAGTTTATGTAAAGTAAAATTCGAAATGCATATTAATAATTTTATCAATTTATTTAAATAAAGATTCGTTAAATTAAAAATACATAAATTTAATAAAATATTAATTTGATTTTCATTTTAAAATCACTGACTGTTTTGAGATTTAATTTATAGCATTTATTCATCACCATAAGTTATTATTCAAAAATTGTTATTTATTTCAAAAAAGGAAATTATTATTATTATTATTATTATTATTATTTTGAAAAATCAATTAGTAACGTAGCGTAATAATTAATTAAACATAATAATGCAACACTGTAACAATGCGTAAAAATATTTCTTAACAGGTTTAGGTAACAGGTAACATTATTATCCAGATGCAGATTTAAATTTTTTGAAACAAAAATATAGTTTACAGTTCGCAAAAATCAATCATATATTAATTATTATATTTAAAGAGTAAGAAAACTATGATAAACTAACCAATAAATGAATAAATAACATATTTATTTTGAGAATCTTTATCATTTTTATACATCCTAATGAAGTTAATAACATTATAGTAGCTGAAATTTAAAAAATATGTTTTTTTCATTTTTGCTATAATTTCTATATAGTCCTTGTACTAGATTTTAAACAAGTAATTGATAAATAAGTCACTTAAACAATTAATAGTTAAAATAATTTTGAATCCTTATTAATAAATATGTTTGATAAAAATAATTTAATTTTTGAGAATTTTTTAATTTAGCAACATAAGTATTAATGCTTTCAAATTTTCTAAGATGATGTTAATCATTTAATAAAATAATGTATAACATTAAGTAAATAACAAATCAAAACCGTGTGCCGAGAATTTGTAAACACTTTTTTTATGTTGGTGTTCCTATAAAATTGGAAATGTATGCATATAAGTATCAGCTAAGTACTACGATTAACCTCTTTTAAGCAAAAATTCTGCATGTCAATCACTTGTCAACGTCCATCTGAACAAATAGTCATCTTTATACAAGATAGCTAGAAGAGCTAGGTAGTTATCTTTATTCTACGTATCTTGATATTTATACACTTGTCAGATGAAACCCTTATTCTATACAATGCCCTTTATACTCTGGAGTTCAAATGCGGACGGACCTCCCACATAATCGCTGGCATTTTTTAGAAGAAATATGAATGTTTTGAAAAGAACAGCATTTCTCGGTGTTTTTTATTCCTCTTGCTATTATCTTCATTTCAAACGCTTTTAGCATCAATTAAATCAGTATAAAAAGTAGAATGGAATATTTTTTATCCTTATTATTACAGCTTATGAATGACATTGAAATATTTAAAACTTATAACATAACTAAATAAGATTGTTAGATAAGATATTTACCACCTAGAAATAATATTTTAAGTTACTTTTTAATTTAACTTACTTTGATAGAAGGATTTTTTTTTTCATATTTTTTATGAGGGTTTTTATATTTTAATGTTGAAAATAATTATTTTATATAATAATATCAGCTTTAAATGAAATGACAAATTTCAATACGCATTACATTAATTTTGTAATTAGTTTCATTAAGCTGGTTTTAGAAAATTTAAGAGATGTATTGTATAAATGTGATATATGCATAAAAGTATGGCAATATAATTTTTTTGCTGTTGCCATTGTTTTGGAAAACATTAATAAAAATAGGGAAGCGTCAATATAATAACCATTCTAGATTGTAATAATAACAATAAAAAATAACTGGTGTCATGAAAAAATAATTGCTAATAGTTCAAAATGTAATTCATTTTTCTAAAATGTAAAAAAGAAAAAAAAATCTTTAGGTTACAAATTATTTTAATAATTATTTCTGCTCGTGTCATATATTTATGTAATAAAATAATTGCAATGCTAACTACCTCCACGTGTTGCAATCTAGAAACTCTTTTCTTAATTTAAAAACGGAAAAGTTTAAAAGGAAAATAAATGCTAGTAACCAAAAGCAATACATAAAAAATGCCATAAACAATAAGAGGATTCAATGATAATTTTGGCACAGGGGGTAAAATACCACCAGATACACATGTTTTTTATTTATTTAAACATTTTTGCTCTTATGCGAGGAGTGGCGGGAGTACAAAATAATGAAACACTTATGATGAAATCCTATAATATGCTAAGTGTCAGAATATAAATTCCATATAACAATAACTCTTTCTTTTCTCCTGGCAATTTAAAAGCCTTTGTCTCCCTGGAGAGGAAACATGCATCTCAGAAGTTAAAATTTTACAACTATTATGGGGTGTGTTAATATCATAAGTTGAGTTATTTTATAAATTTAGTTATCAGTTTCCAAGTTAACTTCCCCGTTTCCTCGTTCAAGAATTAAAAACATTCTGGCAATTTTGCAAAATGCCATTCATCTATGAATTTTTTTCAGAAATCTTCATCGATTTCTAAATAACTGATCAAGTTTTGGGGTACTTGTTACTTCTAATTAATCGGATTACACTAAAAATTTATCCAACTTTCAGTTAAAAACTTTCAGTGTTGAATTCAGACACTTTTCTCCGGGAGGCATTTCTGTGGCTCCGGGGGGATTCAATAGAGTCCCGGGGGAGATTACACTTTTTTACCACTGAAAACACAAAATTTCAAATTTTCCGGGGGGGGGAGCATTTGATAGATCCGGGGGAAATGACCTGCCCCTGAATTCAACGCTCTAAAATGTTCCTTATAAAATTATGTCAGATATTTCCCGTGCACAAAATTTCAGCTTGCTGGAGAAGGGACCGAAAAGTCCAGGGACCGAAATGTCTCGGGACCGAAATGACCAAGGACCGAAATGTCTCGGGACCGAAATGGCAGGGGACCGAAATGTCTTGGGACCGAAATGTCTTGGGACCGAAACGTCTCGGGACCGAAATGGCGGGACCGAAACGTCCTGCTTCCTGAGAAGTGGTGTGATAAAATTTTTCAACCATACAAACTTCATCTTACTTCTTCATTTTTTAGGGTATTAAGTTTTTATGCACATTTTTATTACTTGCATGCAGATATAAATGCTGCAATTTTATCATATAGTAAAATGATGCAAATTATCTTATGCCTCTTCAGTGAAATTTGCTTTTGTCGAGATGTACCACTTTTCTTGCGTGGTATCTGGTAAAAGTGATAAATCACCACAAATGGTTGACAGTTGTCTATTTTGTTTTCCCCACTGCATCATCAAAACATTAATTTTATAAATATTTATAAAATAGATAAAATTGTTCAAAATTGTAAATAATATAAATAATAATATAATTCATAAGACAGAAGGTTAAATGGCAAATGATTATAATATTGAGGTGCAACACTAGGCACAGAAAAAGACCCGGATGATTATGTAAAGTCTATGGGGTCGTTCTTTTCAAATATTTCGCCCAAATTTAAATATTTTTACATGATTTTTTTGCACAAGATACCTGAGGACAATCCACAACCGGCCTAGTTTTCACTTTTTCAGTTTTGTTTTCAGATTTTTTAAAAATTACTTTAACTTTCAAAACCGGTTTAAACCAGTTCTGAAATTGAAACTATCGTAATATAAAAAATATATAAGCAAAATCGAAAAAGTAAAAACTAGGCCGGTTATAGATGTTCTTCAGCTGTACTATGCAAAATAATCATGCAAAAAATTAAAATTTGAGCGAGATATTTGAAAAGAACGCCCCCATAGACTTTACATTATCTCCGGGTCTTTTTCTGCGCCTAGTGTGGGGTCTTAACTCTCTCAATCATATGGGCCTCTTCAATGGATAGATAAATATCGCCTTATAAAGCAATAAATAAATAAATTAGAGTTTTTTGTATGGAGATCTGATTTTTAAATGCATAATAGCTAGTACGCAGCACAATACAAAAAAATATTTCATAATGGATTCTCATTTGTCACAAAAAAGCTGATAGTGAAAAAAAAATGAATAATGATGGAAAATAATTTATACATAAGAGGATTGTTTCGAAAACAATTCACACATTCTAAAAAATGAGGGGAAAAAAACGGAGCTTAATAGGGCGAACAATGTTGTTTGGAATACGCAGAACTTAATTGAAAACATAAATTAAGCAATTATCATAGAAAACTCAAAATGCATCCGAATTATTTAGTGCTATCCAGTATATTATTTATAGATGTATATATGTACAGTTCATATATACTACACAGAATGTAAAATCTTATTTCAGCTGAGAAATGTCACACTGTTAAAAATTCACCTTCAGCAAATTCCACTGGTAAATCGAAGCGTACTCCAAATATTTTGTCCAATCCTGCATTTGAGGTACCGAATTTAAATGTATCGCGTCCTATGCTACATAGATAAGCCTCAAAATATAAACCAGAGTTTAAAACACTTTTCAAGCTGTTACCGCTCAACTCTAACCCAATTCATTTGTGTATTTGAATAAAAGAACGCTAAAAATGAACGCGCACTATATTATTCAATAAACCCTTTCCAATGTATCTATGTAACTTACATAAAATTCTTTATGCTTCAAATATAAAAATATCATTAGAAACATTCTGCAAAGAATTTTTTTTTCCAAAGATCATTGTGTAAATGGTTTTTTTGTGTGATTCTGCACGTTAATAATAAATGCTTTTCAAATCATATTATGTTTCTTAGTCGACAACAGAAATTTCAAGTTCATTTAAAGCCATTTTTTCCCATTAACTTTGATCTAAACTTATACTTTTCTGTGTATCTGTAAACAAACTACAAATACTACACACTTCATTTTTAACAGAGATTATACTACTATAAACCTCAATAAGATATATAAATTACTTTGCAGTCCGAGTTTAAGTAAGTTAGAGTACAAAAAAAGTTAGACCAAATGAAGCGATAAACATTTTTCATTTATAATGAAAATTGTTAAACATGTTGTAAGTTTTACATCAAATTTGGCAAATAAAGTGAGTTCGTACAACAATTAGTTTTATAAATATTCAGATCATGGTGCGATAGCTGTTGCATACTTATGCAAAAATGCATGAATACAAAATTTATTATGTTTATGTATGTTAAATTCAGTAATAAATAATAAAATATGTATCCATCTTAACTAAGACATAATCACCAAAGCAAACTAGAATCATTACCTCTAATGGAAACGATTGAATTAATTACGTATGATAGAATTTAATAAAATAATCACTATGCCAATCTAGAATTATTATTTATCATGGGCTATCATGAATTAATTTATGTTTATGATGAGATTTGGTAGAATAAAAAAACTTTTATTAATATCTTTTTTAATTTTAAATCTATTTTCATAAAATTTGAAATGACTCAACTAAATTCTGCAAAAGTTATATATATTAAATTTTAAATGCTTCGATTTGCTAGATTTTGCATTGTTATATGCGAATAGATGAATGAACTAGACGACAATTATGGAAGTTACGTATTTATATAAACGAGGTGGAACCCGTCGAAATTCGACTAAAGAAAAGGTTTAAGAAGGAGCTGTTTCATTCATTTAAATAAATCTACAAAATTAATTACAATAAAAAATGCATCTTATATTGGCCAGTCTAACTTTCAAACAAATATTATTTAAAAATAAAATTAACAAAATACTATTTCTATAAAACTCAGTTTTCCAACTTATTAAAATTAAACTTTATATTGCATAGGTAATCAATAAATTATAATAAAGATAATTTATTATGATGAAGTTATCAGTTGAGTATCTTATGTTTGCTATAAATGTGAATGAAAAAAAAAAAAGATATATATTCCAAATTGATACGATCATGAACGATATATTTGACACAGTATGCGCATTTTAATTTCTATTTATTTTTTTTCTTTTAATTTTAAGACGAAATGGAGTGATTCTGGAACCACTGTTACAAAATTGGTACTAAAAACTATAAAAATAAATTGAGATACAGCTTTGAAATAAATTGCATTTAAATTTTTTTATCTCTATACGACGGGGTAAAAATTTAAAATCTGCCATGTTTAGAAGTGTCATATTTGCAGTGGTGAAAATTGCAAAACCGAAATTGTTTTAGAAAGTGTTGCCATTTGCAACTTAACGTATGCGTTACGCACAGATGCATTTGGCCTTTATAATACAGATACCAACGCACCAAAAAATAGCAATACCAATATTTTCTCCACTAGTTTGCATATATAACTATAAACCTCAGGCTAATCTAAAAAATTACCTAGCATCCATTGCGGGTAAGGACTGATATTTTTCGGATAAACCTTTTCAACGCTGCTGTTACTTTATCATAAGTATTCATTTTCTTTTCTTTTTTTCGGATCTTGTTTAATCTTCTTATGTAATTATTTAGATTTAATTCTCATAATGATAAAAACAAAAAGGAAAAGTAAACGATTAATGAATATTTATTAATATAACTTCAACTTCTTGGTACGAATCTTAATCTACGATTAAGTACTTAAGATAAATCGTTAAGATGATTTAATACGGATCCAGAATAATTCTTTTGAATAATATACGTACTTTATCAGATATTTTTTTTTCTGATCATGTTTAATCCTTTTACGTGATTATTTAGATTTCTTTAATACATTCATGAAAAAAAACTACAAAAAAAAAAGATGTGGTAGATTAAACATTTCAAATCTGATGGCTCTTTCCTAATATGAAACTTAAGCTTTTTAAAAAAAGCTTAAAGAAAAGAATTTATTTTTTTTTTTGCATTTTGTTATGTGTGTGCTAATTACTGAAATTGATTTTACAGCTATTCTTTGTATTATAAAATTGTTAAGTGCTGATTTCTGAAATTTCTTTAAAAGAAATTATTCATGCTGAATAATGTACAATTAAACGATCTATAACTGAGTATTTTTTTAAAATTTCAATGATGCAAATAATTCGTATCAAAAGTAAAGATAGTTGGATGTACAAATCCCAAAACTATCTCCTATCTCATACATACATCTTAATATTTCAAAAATGATTTAGAGCTTTTAAAAGCTGAAGGGTTTAAAGCTCTTAAAAGCTTGTTCCATTGTCGAAACTACAAACCACGATGTTTATTCTGTTATTCAACTTCATGCTATGTCAAGTTTTATGTCCAATATATAAATGATTAGTCCAGTTGTATATCGCAGAATGTCTTCTATTCAAACATTCGTCTTGTACTTCGCCTTTCACTGTACTTCGCCTTTTTACCTGCTTCTATCTTCAATAGAAGAAAGTATTGTAAACGAAAGTTTTTTCAACTTCCGTTTTTTGGCGAATTTACACATTTTAGGGATCAGAGATTCCGATAACGGGTTTTTTACAAAACGTCTGTTTGGCCGCGCGTGTATGTGTGTGTGTTTGTGTGTCCGTATGTCGCCATTGTAACATCGAAAACTGCATGAATTTATGCATAGAACTGAATCAAATTTTTTTGTATGTATTTGGCTATGGTCCCTTCCTGAAATTGAAAAAAAACCGTCGGAAAGGGGTGCTGTAACATAGACTTTTGTACCAATCTCTATATTGAACTACCAAAAAGTGTATGAATTTATGCATAGAACTGAGCCAATTTTTATTGTATGAGTGTTTGGCTATGCACTGTAAAAAAAATCTGTAACCTTAGTAATCTAAATTAACCGAAATCTCTTATGCTTACTAAAATTTTATGTGTACACTGTACAAGAAAATGATGTCAATCTACAAAACTTGCAAGCAAAACTAAAACCATCTGTAACTTTACAAAAGAATTTACTAAAATTTTGGTAACTTTACTAAAATTTTATCTATAATGCTCGTTATCGTCACTAAAAAAGTTCTTGGAATACGATTTCCCAAAAAAATTCTTAGTAACCTTAAAATTTGTTTGATTCAAAGTGCAAATCTGTATCTGTTACATGAATTTTTATTGTTGCCGTTACATAAAAAGTTCTTGGAATACAATTCTACTAGAAAAATTTTTGTAACATTCCCAATTTTTTTTTACAGTGTGGCTGATTAGTCTTTTCTTAATTTAAAAAAATACTTCTGAAGGAGACGCTGCAATAGCCATTTTTGTGTCATTATCAAAATTATACCACCGGAAAGTGTATAAAAACACGCATAGAATTGAACCAATTTTCTGTGTAAGACTTTGGATACGGCTAGTAAGTCCTCCCTCAATTTGAAAAAAAATCGTATCTATTTTAATTTGTTTCCATGCGATCGATTTAGATAAAAGCGTTGACTGCTGTTAATTGCAGCAGCCCAGTATTACAACATCGTGTAGACACTGATCTTATAGAAGGTTATAATTTACCTGGAATTTTGGTGATTTACAGAAAATAAAGTATTCCTCGGATACGGTAATTCACGAATGTAAATTAATTGCTAAAACAATGTAATTGTCTGATTGTAGCAAAAGGTAATACACAGCGCAATATTATATTATATGCATATATACAGCTACAATGGATATTAAAATATGTCGTCATGCATAACTCCAAAGCTATTTGTTGAGATTCGTTTCTAATTTGTTATAAAAGTACGAAAGTACGCATGTAAGTTACAAAATCAGTACGCATATTATGAAGAATAAGCTTCAAATCGTGTAAAAAATATGTTTTTAAAAACTGATGAAAACGCAACAAATACATACCTTTCGATTCACGATCAGATCAAAACCTGCAGTTTCAATGTTATTATGAACTCAGCAAACAGGTACATTTCGGTACACGAAAGGATACGTATAACGGGATGCAGCTGGCAGTGTCGGTTAAGTGCTGGCATCGGCACAAAGGTTTTGGTTAAGTGTGGGCAGCATGCCGCAACTGAAACTTCAGAATCTGCTTTTGCGACTGTCATTTACTGCAATTGGTTTAATAATTTTGTTTGAGTTTCGATAAAAGTATATTGATTACATGTTTTTACATAATATATATATATATATATATATATATATATATATATATATATATAGAGAGAGAGAGAGAGAGAGACGGCAGTATGTCAGCCAAGTTCACAAAGTAAAAAGCGACACACCGGCCGTGGGTTATATTACCCGAACCATTTCGGGTTACATTTGACTCCTCAATAATTTAAATTCTATTTGACCTACACACTTGCAGTTTTTCATGTTGTGTAAGACTATCTTCTAATTTCCGAATCCTATAATTTTTTTAAAAAAATCTTTTACCGTTCACGAGGAATTGACGTCTGAAAATCACTGTATTTACCACTGACTAACTGACTCACTGACTCACTCATCAAAATGTTCTAATGACTACTTCCAGGTGACTTAGGAAGTTGAAATTTGGTGTGGAGGTAGGTTATTTGATCTATAAATAACAAAAAATCAGAAATCGCCATTAATTAAACATTAATGGTTGGTTAGAAGATAAATATTGGATTACAATTTTAATTAAAATTAAATAAAACTAATTTAATACTAAGCCTATTTATTTCAAAAAGGAAACAAATACCTACTTATTTGACAAAAAATAATGTGATCCTATCAAAAACATGAATGTGAAAAAATGCCAAGTTCGTTAAAACTTCTCTTATAAAAGAAGTGATTTGAGAAAAAAAATAGTGATATCCTATCAAAAACATGAATGTGAAAGAATGCCAAGTTCCTTAAAAGTTTCGCTAATAAAAGAAGTGAGATCTAACTGCAAACCAAGTTATTTCGAAGTTCCTTAAATCATAGCTCCTATCATGCATAATATTCCTCAATTGCTTAAAATGATTTGTTATGTTACTTGTTATTCAATAGAGCGACTTAGCAAGTTTTCTGCCACCAACTTTAATGTTTGAGTCAGAGTACAATTTAATCTAGAATCTGATTTGCAAAGATCTATTCAATCGAGTGTTCGAATAAGTACATTGAAGTTAATGTATTGATAAGTTAATTAAGTGATCAACTTTAAGTTCTGATCAACTAAATAGAGAAATTTGAATAAGAGAAAACTTGCCAAGTCGCTCTATTGAATAACAAGTAACATAACAAATCATTTTAAGCAATTGAAGATAATTATGCATGACAGGAGCTATTATTTAAGGATCTTCGAAAGAACTTGGTTTGCAGTTAGATCTCACTTCTTTTATTAGCGAAACCTTTAAGGAACTTGGCATTCTTTCACATTCATGTTTTTGATAGGATATATATTGTTAGAAAAATCAGTGAATTTTTTTATGCAGGGTCCTTTCTAATAAAATATTTACCAAAAGGACAAAAAATGTTAGATTAATATTTCTATTTTATTTTAAGATTTAAAAATGTTAATAAGTAAAATAATTAATATTTCTACATAATCATAAAAAATATATTCCACATTAAGTTATCAAGTGACATAAAATGCATTATCTATATTAATAAAATAACAAATCGCTCTGTCTGTGTGTGTGTGTGTGTGTGTGTGTCTGCGATAGTTAGCGAAAACTACGGTACGTACGAAGCTCAAAATTTTTCTGAGAGTAGCCCAATATCTCTCCTGATGCACCTGAGTTTCAGAATTTCGAAATTCTATTTATTAACTGAGTAATTAATTAAATTCCAAAGATTACTCTCATAAAAAATCGCCCTTTTTCTTCTTTTTTTCCCGTCATTTAGTTATGGTTGGTTGGTTTCATAAAATTTTCGCATAAATAATTAAAAAAGCTGGAAAAGACCTTTAAAATCCATAGACTGGCAAACTGTCAGTTTAAATGATGATTTTTTATCACAGCGGTTGTAAACCATGGAGGAAAAAGATAGGTGGTGGTGAAGTAAAAAGAAAAAAGGGTTGCAATATTAAACCATTTCTCGCTCAAATTTTAATGTCCCAAACAAAAGTATGTGGAAGGGATTTTGTATTAATAAGACGAATTGAAAGAAATGACTTACAGCTGAAGCATATTTTACGAAGAAATACTAATTTTTTAAAATGGACTTTTTTCTATTATATTATTTATTTTTAAAAAATGTTTGCTTTTAAAATAATTGAAATTGATAAATTCGAAATAATTAAATGTCAAAATAAAATTAAATAAAATATTGAAAACATTTGATTTGAACTAAAAATTATATTACTAAAAGTTTTCTTTTTTTTTCAGAACTTTTTAATACTTTAAAACGTAGATGAAATTTTTTTTATAATTTAACAACATAATAATAACTCTATGTCAATATATA
This sequence comes from Maratus speculifer, assembly GCA_964019185.1. Lineage (NCBI taxonomy): Eukaryota > Metazoa > Arthropoda > Arachnida > Araneae > Salticidae > Maratus > Maratus speculifer. Next base: position 266,031,126 of record OZ025289.1, read on the forward strand.
AAATATATTTATGAAAACATTCTATTAAAACCATGCGCGAAAACTTAAATAACAAATGTTAGTCTAAAATCTAGATTTCAGAGTGCAAACGATTTTTCAAGCAAAATCTTAAATGATGCTTCTATATTGATATTTCAAAGTGACGGTTAGGTTACATTTATGTTATATTTTATTATATTACGGTAGGGTACTGTTTAGTCGCAGTTAGGTTACAGACAGATTATGGCAGTTAGGTTACAGACAGATTATGGTTATGGTACAAAAGTTTACGGTTAGGAATTTGTCCACAGAGTCAACATTACGCATGCTTTGATTAAAAATATACACTTTTGTTAAATGGCTCTGAAATTATAATATTATATACCAATCTTTTATCATCGCGTATAGATTTCATTCACGGTATAGTCGGATTTAAGAGTGACACATTAGTTTGAAATTCAAAATATTTCACTTGGGATTTCTATGCGAAAAAAATAATTAGTTACATGATTTAACAGTGATTTTTACGGGTAAATATCAACACTTAACACGAAACTAAATCAATCGTTGGATACATGTTCCCTCCCGTGTTTCTCATTGCTCATTTTAAGTATTTTTAGAGCTTAATATTAGTTGTTTTTAAAACCGATTTTTCGCAGTCAGCTGCGACGTATTTCAGACAATGCATTTCTGCATGCTTCAAGTTAATGATAAAATCATACAAATTTCAAGTTCGTTTAATATTGTTAATAAGGACCCGGGCAACGCCGGGCGGATCAGCTAGTTCTAATTAAAAGTGATTAATTATCAACTTATTTTTTTTTTATTAAAGTTAGTTTTTCCATGTTGGAAATACATATTTTTTAACTACCATATTTAATTACATAATAATTCCTAGAAAAAAAAACCTGTATTAACAGAAACTCCTAAAATTCATTTATTTTATTTACTTTTAAAAACATTCTTAAATTTAGAAGAAAAATTTAGCAATCTCCCTTATTTAAAAAAATATCTACAAAAAAATCTATAAACTACTATTTTATTAAAAAATATTGAAAAGTGGTAAATAAAATGCTACTTAATCATCAAAAATATCTTTTAATTTAAATCATCAAACGACATAAAGTAAGTTCTTATTCTAATTAAAAGTTATTAATTCTCAACATATTATTTGTTGGAATACATTTTTCTACATTAAAACATATATATAGCAAATTAATGCAATGCATGTAATTACATTGTAATTCCTAATAATTTTGGTCGACGGGATAACAGAGTAGTACTCTTTTTCCTATGATAATTTGTTAGAGAGTTAGTAGCGGGTTATGACTTATTTTTCCAAGACTATACATATACATGTCTATATAAATGATATGGGCCATTTTCACTACTCGCTTACGTTTCAGAAGCTTATTTTTATTTTTCAAATTTAATAATTTCTTTTAAAAATGGAAACAGATGTCATGGTAAATGCTTAAAGTACATGAGAAAGTTATTGATCGTGCATTTTGCTCTATGATTTAATATGTTAATGCTATTTTAATTTTGGTTTGTAAGGCAAATTGTCAAGTCCGTTACCTAACAAAATTACTGAAAATATTTAGCTTTAAATTTATTAAATTTTTCAAAATCAACTTATTTTGAGGTGACATATCTCCCTAAATTTCAAAACATGACATTTATCAATAATACTTAAATTAAATTGAAACGATATACAGTTTTAGCCACAAGATTGTGATCACATAGAAAATTATACAAGAACTTTTTCTAATGATTGCATTATATATTCATGTAAATTATTCAATTTTAAGGAAATTACATATTTGTTTCTTAGTTGAATAAAAAATAAAAGTAGAATGGTGAAAAAAATGATATTAATATTAAAATATCATTAAAAAACGTGCGGTAACAGACTTGGTATCTGGTAACGGATTCGACACTATATGTCTAGTCTATTACGGTACAGTTTTTAATGATATCTTCAACTTTATGCAAAAACTTTATATAAATGGTAATTTTCTGTCAGATATTATGTAGAGAAATCATTTTATTTTATATTCAAACCATTTAATATATTTGACTTGAATATCAAATCAATAATTTATCAAACAATTCCATCTAGATACTAAAATAGAACTAGAAGTATATGAGTATTTACTATGTATTTATTTTAACATGTTGTATTTATACTCTAAATAATGGCTCGGCATATTCAAATGTAATATAATATTGTGTTGTAAAATTATATTATGTGTCATAATATTATGTGATATAATAATATATTATGTGTCATATAATATTAAGTGGAACTGGCAACTCAGAATATATTCATTTTCCTCACACTGACAAATTTGTTTTTGGAAGAACTGGTATTTGCTCAAAATGAACCTATGATATGCTCTTAATGGGTGTGAAATACTCCGTGGAAACAGTGATTCATATTTAGATCCATATAATTTTATCGCCATCTATTTTGTTTTCAATGTGCGTTTTTTCCTACTTTAATTTGACCCTTTGTATTTCTGCAGTTGTTAAAACCACTTCTTGATGCAAAAAACCCCTTTTTAAACAAAATTCCACAAACAATGTCAAGTCTATTACCTTGAGTCATTTCCGTTCCCAGTCACATGGTAACAGATTTCGCAAGTAACGGACTTGATTTTTCAAATAAAACTATCAGACAATAACTAGCTTGCATAATTTCTAACTTAGATAATAATACACATACCTTCTGGAACTGTTTGGTAAACAGTATTTAAATACAACAGTGCAAAAATTATTATTGTAAAATTAAAATTTATGGTAACAGATTTGATGATAAAAAAAAATATCAACTTTGAAGAATGGTGATTCTTGTCACCATTACACTGCTTCCCAATTGAAGAATTAACTAGTCGTTGGGGGCCACCGTAATACTTACCCATCATGGATATGTATATGAAAATAAAACATGTGAAAACTATTTATACAATGCATTGCAATTCATAAACAGAATTTAAATATTGTTAATATACATAGTAATGTTCTATTAAAGAACTGCTGATTACCGATTTCGACAAATTATATAAAACGCCAAACTACTCAAGTAGTACCGAACTGCGTAAAAGAAACATCCTTATAACTCCAAAAATGATAACTCTATTAACTAACAATTAATTGCGTCGGATTAAGCGTCTCATTTCCAATTAAAATATACCTCTGAATTGAAATTTGAATGAAATACAGGGTCATGAAAAATCGAAGAATGTGGAAAACACGATTATAAATATCTCGGCAAGTAATTATCCGATCGACTTTGTTCTATATGCAAAATGTGTGTTATTTTATTGCCTTTTACGTCCTTTCCTTAGAACAAAGAAATTCGAAAATTTTTATATACCTTTCATCAGAACGAATTTTTCGAGAGTCCAAAAAAAATAGTTCCGGATAATCGAGGTTGCTGATATTAAATAGGGTTCGTCCCATTCTTACATACTAACTACATACAAAATTTCAAGTCTCTATCTCAATTCGTTCGGGAGATAGAGCGTTTACAGACAGACAGACAGACAGACGGACGGCAAAATTTTTTTTTTCTAAAAATATGTTTTTCGGAATTTCTTCTATCTAAAACGTGTAAATCCGTCAAAAAAAATTTTTTCGATTTTCAAAACGATTGCAAGACTTACCCTATACTACGTATGATGGGTAAGTAAAAAATAGCAAGTAGTAGTTATGTGAATAGTTTAACCATATCACTGAATATTTGCTGCTGACTTTAGGCTGAATTAGAAAACAAATTTTGTCTAAAATAATCACAAGGTAACGGACTTGACGCAAAAGTGAGGGACAAAAAATTTATGTTAATTTCTCAAAGAAAATGTCTTTTAGAATAATTATTTTCATTAATATAGAACACTAACAGCTCATATTTAAAATAATTAAACCTTCTTATTTTAAAAAGTTAAATTATATTTTAAAAAATAACGGTTAATTACATAAAACATAGAATGGGACAGGAATTTTTGCTTAGAATCACAATTTTAAAGATTTACATCTCTAAAATTTTTATTGATTTTTTTTCATTTTTCATGTTAGAAATGTTCAATATAATCTTCTTTAACTAATACATACCTCAAAACAAGCATTAAATATTAATTTATGTTTGAATTTTCTTCTAACTCTTGGACAACATATGTAAGCGAAATTTGAAAATGGCCATATACATATGCATCTATATACCTATTTGTGGATATATACAATATATATATATATATATACTTATGTATAAAAGTGGCGTCCGGCTAACCGAAAAGTACCAAAGAAATAGTTAAATTTAAAAACACGTATCATAACTGAAAACACACTTATATATATTATTGTTCATATGATTAAATAGTTTAATTATTGTATAATTCGAATAATAGTTTAGTTCAATTGTGTGTTCCACTAAATGAATGGTAAATTCTACGCTCTCCATAGTCTACAGGAAGAGCCTTGTAATGACCCTCGGAGATATATATAAATTTCAATATGTATAAAATGGTCTGATTTCCTTAAAATACACCACAAACAATTTATACCTTTAGACCAAAATGTAACGATATTATTTTCAGTATCCCGTAAATTAACTGTAAATGTTATAGACTGGGATGCGGTAGAGCAAACAATTCCCTCATCGAGTTCACGGCAGAAATTCCAGAATTGGCCAAAATCTGATTAACATATTAAAATGTAATCGGTCTGCCAAAGCATATCTTTGTGTAAAACACTTGAAAATCCGATTTTCGCGGTTGACTCGTAGGCATACCATTGTGTTTTCCTGCTCCCTGTCCTCCATGTTTATATACTTTCGAATGCAGGAAAACAGGATGATAAATCTAAGGGTCAAACACTAAAAGTGTTTGTTTAGGTGTTTCCCACCAAAATATGACTTGCCAGACCAATTGCATTTTAATACGCGAATCAAGATTTAAATAAATTTAAAATTCAATCTTGAACTCGATGAGGTGTTTGCCCGTGCTTTCACCTCCCGGTGTAACATGTACGTCATTTTCAATACAAAGCATAACATAGTAATCTTTGAACAACATATATCAATTTCTTTGTATTCTGACTATATTTAAAGCAGAATTAGAACCTGAACATACAGAAAAATGGACGGACAAACACACCGAATTCCTAAAAACGTTTGAATTATGTCAGAAAATTTTTAATAATAGTATTTCATTAATATTTATTTTAAAATCATTTTAAATATCTTCCTGAACCACGAATATTTCCTAGATTTTGATGAATCTGCATAATCAGAGATTAAAATTGCAGTTGCAATTGCTCCATTACTGAACTTGCGACATGTATTTCATATACATTTAATAGCAGATTCCAGGCATTCAATATATGTTCTTTTGTACAGAATATTGCGGGCAGAAATATAAAATGAAAATTTTAGTTCCAACGAGAAACTTTTTCACTACCTTTTTTTTTTTTTTTTTTCAAAGAAATAAACATGCAACACAATAATGGAAATATATACCACGAAAACCTGTTCCATATGATAAAATAGAACCAGCTGTTGCATTCAGCAAAAAGTTTTCTAATTTTACCGTTCCGTAATATCGATCCGTCAGAATATAGTTTCGTATATGATGAATATTTTTGTGGCATTGGCAAGCATTTAATAATTATTTGCTTCGGTTGTCTTTTGTAACAATACTTCTCTAGTAGGTAACTATTCTCTAGAAACAACATTGGAACTCACTTAATAAGAGCGCTGCTAAAATGATGACACGGTTAGAACGGGTAATTTTAAAATTAAGGTTACGAAGTAAGTTTTAAATTTCATCATTTAAGCTATGTTTATATTTTTATGCTTTGACGATCGTAGTGTCGTGGATAATAACAACAAAACATCCATTTATTTCCATGTGATTTTCGATGAAGCATTGGATAGAATTATGAAAGGTACACTTTTCATATAGAGCACAAAGTTTATGGCGAGTAAATCTATATAAAATTTAGTAATATTGAAATAAAAGCAATATTTCCTAAATCGGACTTAATAATCATCGCAACTAAGAATAATTAAAAATCATAGGATATCACTGAATTACGTATCGAAGGATTTAATACATTAAACAAAATTTTTATTAATAACTTTTAGGTAGCTTTCATTACAAAAAGTAAAAAGCTATCTATTGCAGGTGTCCGGAGGAAAGCACTTCCAGAAAATTTTGGTATATTTTCACCGATCATGACCTCCAGACCCCTAAACCACCCTCCGTCCAAATGTTGGCATATATATATATAACCATATATATACCGGGTGTCCCAAAAATGACTGATGGATTTTAAAATTCAATAACTTGCAAACGATGATAGCTATTTAAACAATTTTTGCAGCAGGTTTATGTACAATGTCAGGAGTTATTTTATCGTAATTTTCTATTTTAGTTCGCATATCAAACAATAGGTGGCGCTGACGGCGATTGAAGGCCAGATCAGTGCAGTGATCAGTGCTGAGTGAAGCGTCTACCTGGCCTTTAATCGCCGTCAATGCCACCTATTGTTTGATATGCGAACTAAAATAAAAGATTACGGTAAAAAACTCCAGACATTTTACACAACCCTGCTGCAAAATTATTTTAAATAGCTGTCACAGTTTGCAAGTTATTAAATTTTAAAATCCATCAGTCATTTTTGGGACACCCGGTATATATATATATATATCTGATTTTTGTCATGCGATAACTATCGTATTTATGAACCGATTTGAATGAAACTTGGTATGTACATGGTACATAGAAATTTCTCAACCGAGTTCGTTAGCCAGCATCATCCGCCATCTCGTTTCAAAATGGCGGCCATTTAAATTTTTTTTAATTTAAAATTTAAAATAAACGCGAAAAATTAAAATTTGAAAAATATTTTTCTTTTATGTATTAGAACTTAAAACTACGATTCCAGAACTCTTTTTATTTTGTCTATATCTTAAAAAATGATTGAGTTACAGCACTTTGAAATTTTTTTATGGTTGACATTTTGAAACGATCTGATTTTTGTCACGTGAAAACAAGCATATTTATGAATCGATTTGGATGTAATTCGGTGTGTACATAGTAAGTAATGAGGCTTTGACCGAGTTCGTCAGCCAGTTCCATCCGCCATCTTGTTTCAAAATGGCGGCCATTTAAATTTTTTTAAATTTAAAATTTAAAATTAGATACAAAAAAGTGAGAAATTGAAAAAGATTTTTCTTTTATGCATTTAAGCTTGATACAAAGATTCCAGAACAATTTTTATTTTGTCTGTATCTTAAAAAATGGCTGAGTTACAGCACTTTTAATTTCTAGTGTTGCTCACATTTTAAAATTATCTGATTTTCGTCACTTGATAACACGCGTATTTATAAACCGATCTCGATGAAACTTGGTGCGTACATAGTACATACCGATGTCTGACTAGTTTCATCCGCCATCTTGTTTCAAAATGACGGATTAGATTTTAGAAAAGATTTTTCTTTTGTGTGTTTGACCTTCATACAAAGATTCCAGAGTCTTTTTTGTTTCATCTATATCTTAAGAAATGGCTGAGTTATAGCACTTTCAATTTCCAGTGTGGTTAATATTTTGAAACGGCCTGAAATTTGTCACGCGATAATACGCGTATTTATAAGCTGGTTTGGATATAACTCCGTGTGTACATACTACATATCAATGTCTTGACCGAGTTCACTGTCCAACTTCATCCACATTGGCATTTCCTCCTGCCATTGCCGGAAGGATTTTTAAAACTTTAATTCGATTTTCATAAAATTTGAAATGATCCAACAAAAATTCTGCATCGATTACATATAATAAATTTCAAACCATTCGATTAGTTAGTTTTTGCGCTATTATAAGCCGACAAATAGTAAGAGAAACAGACAGATAAGACGATGAATGTATCTAAAAATACCGCCACTTTGTAAAATTTTCAACAGAGCCATGAAAAGGAACGAGCATAGAAGCAAACATGTATTTCTTTCTTTGTATAACTATTTAACAGATTAACATTTTTAAAAAACACTTTTAAATAATGCTCATTTTTTCAAATCTTTTAGAAATTTTTTAATCTTTTATCATCGGTTTTTCAAAACATAAATTTTTGCCTAATAGAATCTGAAAAGTTTCGGATTCAATGAAAAATTTACGATAAAAATTTACTGGTGAGAATAATAAATAGTGATTGGAATATAGATGCCCATACGTATGTGGTACGGGAAAATAAGGATTGGGAAAGCACATTGCCCCTGTGACGTAAGGGTAAATCAGGGAAGCGATTAAATCCGGAGCCTTGAACCTTTCTTACGAGTATTTTTGTGTTTCTTATTGTACTGATAAAATGAAAAGAATGCGTGAAATCAATAATTCGAAAATATAAATGACTATTTCTATAGTAGATGCAAATTTTTCCATGTGAATGAAAAAAGTCCGGGCCAGGATTCGAATTAGGGATGCATTGGCTGAAACCGCCAATGCTCTTCGAACTGAGCCATCCCGGACGCGAACAGTAGAGGACTATTCCACCCAAATAACCATAATGATCATATAATCTGGTCTGATACTATAGATCATCTCAACAGAATAAATCGAAGGTAAATAAGGTACCCTGGGGTAATAACGCCACGTTAAGGTTCTACAAATTTTCACGGCTTAGTTTTAGATTGTATTTTTCAAACAAATATAGGATCTGATACAGCAACTCATTGACTATCTATATAAAATAAAGTAATTTAACAGATATGTATTCATAAAATGTAATGGCGTTTTTTCTTGACCCATGCTATTTGGCGTTATTACCCACCTATATGGGTAATAACGCCATGCAAACAAAACTATGAAATAAGATGGAATAATTGCATGTAGATAGCCCAATTCTAAAAATACAAACTCTGCAAACTTAGAAATTGACAAATTGCATTCTAAGATATTGAAAATGTTCAATTTTTGTGAAAGTGTAAGAAATATAAAGGTGTGGTGTGGGAGGGGGGGATGAGGCAAGTGAATATCAGACAGTGAGTTTCTTTTTGCTTAAAAAGGACCGTTTAAATAGAAATATGAGAACCATTGCACAGTTTTAACTGTGTTTATTTGAATCAGTATTTAGGATGTAGCTCGGCCACTGTAGGCAATCAACCGGGGTATTAAAGTCAAGGATTGGCGTTATTACCCCGGTATAGTTATTGCGCAGTACATTTTAAATTACAAATTATCTCGAGAAGATATCCAAAATCTTCAACAACATTTTAAAAGTACATGAAATGCACTACAAATTTATGTAATTAACAAATTATTTCCGGATAAAAAGATAGTCTTCACATATACAAAACGTATCTCGCAAATTTTAGATCAAGCGTTAATTTTAGTTGTTTGTAAAAACAATAAGACCTAAAAATGAAACAAATTAACTTGAAGCTGTTTTTTGCGATTTATATGACTCAAAACCCTTCTGCGCAGAGCACATGGGTGCCATTTACCTGATTATATCATAATTATGCAAGATATAAGCACTTGGCGTTATTACCCCGCCTGGCGTTATTACCCCAGGGTACCTTATATGGAACTGCAGATAACGTTGCATACGTTATTTGGGTGAAATAGTCGTTTACTGTTTGTGTCAGGGATGGCTATGTTGGAAGAATATTGGCAGCTTCAGCGAATACATCCCTGGTTCGAATCCCGGCTCAGGCTTTTTTTACCCACATGGAAAAATTTACATCTGTTATAATTGATTTACCAATTGAAAAATCGTGTCATAAATTAATCAAGTATAATTTCGTGTGCAGCGTTTTCTGCAGTTTCCATATATTGACCTTCGATTTATTCTGTTGAGCTGATCCATAGTATGAGACCAGATTATATGATCGTTGAGGTTATTTGGGTGGAATAGACCTCTAGTGTTCGTGTCCGGGATGGCTCAGTTCGAAGAGCATTGGCGGTTTCAGCCAATGCATCCCTGATTCGAATCCTGGTCCGGACTTTTTTCACTCACATGGAAAAATTTACATCTACTATAGAAATAGTCATTTATATTTTCGAGATATTGATTTCACGCATTCTTTTCATTTTGTCAGTACAATAAGAAGCACAAAAATGCTCATAAGAAAGGTCAAGGCTCCGGATTTAATAGCTTCCCTGATTTGCCCGTACGTCATACGGGCAACGCGTTTTCCCAGTCATTATTTTCCCGTACCACGTACGTATGGGCATCCATATTCCAATCACTATTTATTATTCTCACCAGTACATTTTTTTCGTAAATTTTTCAAAACACAAAAAATTCCTAACCAAAGTTTAAATTTATCTCAAAATCCATCGTAAAACTGCTGAAATGGCCAAGCATAACTCAAAAATATAATTCAATTCTACAACTTGTGAGATATGGTGTGTATTATCACCACGACAAGAAGAAAACCTACTAAACCCTATCCCATAATGCTGCCCTGGAATTCTTAAATAAAAAAGAAACACAAATGACTTGTATTATTTCTATAAATTAAGTATATCTGTTGCAATCTTATCATGTAGCCCTTGATGCATATCCAAAGAAACTGTAATTATAAAAAATATTTGAAATGATTTTTTTTTTTACATTTATACTGTCTGTTTAGTTTCAAGAAATTAATGTACTTGGTTTAAATGGGGATTAATATAATTGTATTTGTCATTTTGTCATTTAATTGAATGTCTCGATTATTTTACACCTTGATGTATTTGAGTTTCACAGAATTTAATTTATTTTCAATTTTGTTTATTTATGCTGTAAAACGTAAAAGTGCACTTTTAATACTTCCCAGCATAGATGAAAAGGGTTTATGATTTTCGTTTAAATGCCTGTCTGTCCGTTCGATCTTTGGTATAGGTAATAGGAAATTACTATGTTTTAAACATAGTGAAAGATGAATATATCGCAGAAGTGTGCTATAGATACTGACATGCATACAATTTATCCTTCATTTACAGAGTCATAATAAAGCATTCGACTTCTATCAAAGTTTAATCTCTTAAAATTTCAGCCACAAAATAACTCAAGTTGAGCAAAAAACCACTCATCTCACGATTTGAAAGTCAGCTTCTCGTAAAGAGTGGAAACAACTCTATTTAACGGTTTGTTTTTAAATCAAGATTAATAATTTAAAAAAGAAATTTAAATCAAGATGAGTAAAATATTTAACAAAGAACTCATCCACGATCCAATAAATTTCAATTTTTTTCTGAAAATCCAAATTCACTCTTTCATTTTAAGTGTATGAAGAATAAATGCAAGAAATATGTTTTCGGTTGTGATACCTGTTTTAAAATTTGACTAATTTTTTGCATATTACTTGGCGTGCATAAATTCTATAAACCATGTATAGAGCTATACAATTCCGTTTATAAACGGAAATTGTCAATGATTGCAATTTATGTAAAATTTCAACTATGCTACACGTTTGATTGAACTAACTTTTAGCATACTATATTTTAGAATACGTTTATGAATCTATGGATCCTACGCTGATTAAATTATGAAACTTTTGTTGCATCGTCATTCCACGTTTTGTAGAATATACCTATTTTGATCAATAAAAGTTACCAAAGAGAATACAGTGATGTAATCGCTTTCTATCGCGTAGTATACAGAGTTGCACAAAAAAATAATTGTCTATTATTTCGCATTATTCATGACAATAGCAGAAATTGGGTTTTTAAATGAATTATGAATTTCTTATTATTTGTATTATATTTAAATATATTTCAAATTAATAAACTGCAAAGTTTTATTACCGTATTCAGAATGTGTTCGAAAGTGTTTATTAATCTATGCTAGACGTGTGATTTTTCGTTCTTGTTTAAAATAAAACGCATTTGAGCATTGAAATACCTAAATAATCAATACTAGATTTAAGAATTAAATTACGAAATAACTTGTATACTTCATGGTCTATGTAAATTTAAACCTATCAGCATTTCTTTAAGTTCTTTGGATGCTTCTTTTTATCTTAGGTAAATCGTAAGAGATTATTCTCCCAAAAAAACTATCAACGACTCTATATTTTCTGCATCATCTCTCAAATGGCAGTTGAATTGGATGATAGAAGGAATCAAAAACCCGTTTTCTGTCGGAAATTTGACGCCACCAAAGTATAGCAGTTTTCAAATGCAGCTCTCAAGATATGATTACAGAAATATGCACAGGAGTAATGACTTTGAGAAGGCGATATTTTTTTCCTTCAATGAAACTTAAGTACGTTTCACAATCAGTAACAATCTAAGTTGGATCTGTAGTGTAAAGATACACTGTAAAATCTTGGGAAAAAAAGAGAAGCTTGCTTCTTTCATTACTTAAAGAGATCTTGTTATCTTGATTTAATAGTATTTAAAACTGAAATGTCTTTTCTCTTTTGTTTTCTCAATTTATATTAATTAGTATTATAATGGGGGAAAAGGTAAGTTTTAAAATTAATTTTTAGATATTTTTCTGATAATTTGCATGTTTTAGATATTTCTGATTTTAAAGCAGTATAAAAATATTGCTTTAAATATATTTAACAAATAAAATATTTTGGCCTCTCTGTTATCCCGTAGACTAATTTCACCAAATTATACAAATCGCCAAACTAACAGGTAAATTATACATATTGACATAATTTTTATTTTAAATAACGAAAAAACAAATAATCAGTATAATATTCGAATAAAAAGTCGAAATAAAAATCACTAATGACATTTTAAACAAATGAATCATACTTAATGTCATCGAATGTCACCTTCACGATTATCCATTATTGGAATTTAATCTTATAGTTTGGCGATAATTTTTTGGTCGCGGGATAACCTAGTAAGGTACCCTGGGGTAATAACGCCAGGCGGGGTAATAACGCCAAGTGCTTATATTTTGCATAATTATGAAATAATCAGGTAAATGACACTCATGTGCTCTGCGCAGAAGGGTTTTGAGTCATATAAATCGCAAAAAACAGCTTCAAGTTAATTTGTTTCATTTTTAGGTCTTATTGTTTTTACAAACAACTAAAATTAACGCTTGATCTAAAATTTGCGAGATACGTTTTGTGATGTGAAGACTATGTTTTTATCCAGAAATACTTTGTTAATTACATAAATTTGTAGTGCATTTCATGTACTTTTAAAATGTTGTTGAAGATTTTGGATATCTTCTCGAGATAATTTGTAATTTAAAATGTACTGCGCAATAACTATACCGGGGTAATAACGCCAATCCTTGACATTAATACCCCGGTTGATTCCCTACAGTGGCTGAGCTACATCCTAAATACTGATTCAAATAAACACAGCTAAAACTGCGCAATGTTTCTCATATTTCTATTTAAACGGTCCTTTTTAAGCAAAAAGAAGCTCACGGTCTGATATTCGTTTGCCTCATCCCCCCTCCCACACCACACCTTTATTTTTCTTACACTTTCACAAAAAATTTAACATTTTCAATAGCTTAGAATGCAATTTGTCAATTTCTAAGTTTGTAGAGTTTGTATTTTTAGAATTGGGCTATATACATGCAATTATTTCATCTTATATCATAGTTTTGTTTGCATGGCGTTATTACCCATATAGGTGGGTAATAACGCCAAATAGCATAGGTCAAGAAAAAACGCCATTACATTTTATGAATACATACCTGTTAAATTATTTTATTTTATATAGATAGTCAATGAGTTGCTGTATCAGATCCTATATTTGTTCGAAAAATACAATCTAAAACTAAGCCGTGAAAATTGGTAGAACCTTAACGTGGCGTTATTACCCCAGGGTACCTTATTACCAATATATTTCATAACCTAAAATATATTTCATAGTCTAAAATATATTTTATAATCTTTGTCGGATGCTCGATTTTGCGTTATTGTTTAAAAGAATATACATTTGAGCATAGGAATATCTAAATAATCAATACTAGATTTAAAAATTAAAATACGAAATAACTTGTCTGCTTCATGCTCTGTGTAAATTTAAACCGACCAACATTTCTTTAAATTCTTTGGTTGCATCATTTTTGTCTTAGATAAATCGTAGAAGATTATTCTCTCAAAAAAAGTATCAACGGCTCTTAATTTTGTGCATCGTCTCCCAAATGGGAATTGAATCAGATGATAGAAGGAATCAAAAACAGGTTTTGCGTCGCAAATTTATGCCACCAAAGGAGAGTAGTTTCAAATGCAGATCTTAAGATATGATCAAAGAAATGTGCTCAGGTGTAATGATTTTGAACATAGGCGTTTTCTTTCTATCAATGAAACTCAAGTAGATTTAAAAAACGGTAAAAATCTAAGTTTGATCTGTAGTGTAGCAATTCAGTGTAAAATCTTTTAAAAATAGAAATATGCCTCTTTCAATACTTAAAAAGAATTTTTTATCTTGATTTAATACTATTGAAAACGAAAATGTTTTTCACTTTTGTTTTCTTTGATTATATTTACTAGTATTATAAAAGAACAGAAGTAAGTAAAAAAAAATTAATTTTTAGATATTTTTTCAGATGATTTGCATATTTTAGATAATTTTTGCGTATCGTTTGGCTGATATAAATTCTGTGAAAAATATAAAGAGCTATACAAAAGATTTGAAGCGTGTTTTTTATCTTGATTTAATACTATTGAAAACGAAAATGTTTTTCACTTTTGTTTTCTTTGATTATATTTACTAGTATTATAAAAGAACAGAAGTAAGTAAAAAAAAATTAATTTTTAGATATTTTTTCAGATGATTTGCATATTTTAGATAATTTTTGCGTATCGTTTGGCTGATATAAATTCTGTGAAAAATATAAAGAGCTATACAAAAGATTTGAAGCGCATTTCCGTTTAAAAACGGAATGATTACAATTAATATAAAATTCCAACTATGCTATGCGTTTGATTGAACTAACTTTTAGCATACGATATAATACATATATGAATTTATGGATCATATACAGAGCTGCATGAAGAAGCAACAAGAATCGGAATTTTTTTTCGTACTATTTATGGTAATTGCAGAATTCGGGTTTCAAAATGTATTATGCATATTTAAAATTTCTTATTTAAATATATTTCAACTTAATAAATTGTGAAGTTTTGTTAGAGTATTATGAATGTAATAGAAAATTTTAATAATCTATACTAGATGTATGATTTTTCGATCTTGTTTAAAATTAAATATATTTGTTCATCGAAATACCTAAACAATCGATACTAGACTTAAAAATTAAAATGCAAAATGACTTGTCTACTTCATTATCTACGTAAATGTAAACCTATCAATATTTATTTGAATACTTTGGATGCATCTTTTTTGTCTTAGATAAATCGTAGAAGATTATTCTTTTAAAAAAGTATCAACGGCTCTATATTTTTTGCATCGTCTCTCAAATGGCAATTGAATTGGATGATAGGAAGAATCAAAAACCCGTTTTCTGTCGGAAATCTGATGCCACCAATGTATAGCAGTTTTCAAACGAAATATTCAAGATATGATCACAGAAATGTTCGCATGAGTAATTACTTTGAGCACAGGGGATTTTTTTCCCTTCGATGAAACTCAAGTACATTTCAAAAACGGTAAAAATCAAAGTTGGGTCTGTCTAGGGATTCAATTAGTGTAAAATCTTTAAAAAATAGATTTTTTTCTTTCAACACTTCTTTCATTTCTGCACGTAAAAATAAATTGTTATCCTGATTAAATAGTATTTAAAACTGAAAAGATTTTCACTTATGTTTTTTCCTCTTATATTTACTAGTATTGTCTGAAAAATATAATATAATCTATGTTTAAAGAGTGACTTTTCTTTCTTGTTTAAAATAAAATACATTAAGCATAGAAATGTCTAAATAATCTGTATTAGCTTTCAAAATTTAAATTATATTTCATGGTTTATGAAAATTTAAATCTGTAAACATTTCTGTAAATTCTTTGGATGCTTCCTTTTTGTCTTAGATAAATTGTAGAAGGTTATTCTCTGGAAAAAACTATCAACGGCTCTATATTTTCTGCATCGTCTCTCAAATGGCAATTCAATTGGATGATAGGAGGTATCAAAAACCCGTTTTGTATGGGAAATTTGACGGCACCAAAGTATAGTAAAAACGCAGTTCTCAATATATGATCAAAGAAATGTGCTCAGGAGTAATGACTTTGAGCACACGAGATTTTTTTTCCTTTAATGAAACTCAAGTACAATTCGAAAACGGTAAAAATCTAAGTTGGACCTGTAGTGTAGTGATTCAGTGTTAAATCTTTAAAAAATATAGAAATTTGCTTCTTTCGATGATTCAATAGTATTTAAAACTGATTTTTTTCATTTTTCCCTGTTTTTATTTATTAGTACTGTGATGGGAAACAAGTAAGTATGACATTAATTTTTAGATATTTTTCAAATAATGTGTCAATTGGGATATCCGTTTTAAAACTTATTTATTAAACTCATTTAACTATTTTTTACTATTACTTTTTGTGTATAAATTCTGTAAATCATATACATAGCTATACAAAAGATCTGAAAAGTATATCCGTTTATATACGGAACTTTTGAATGTGTGCAATTTATATAAAATTTCAACTATTATCATAAACATATTATACACTGACTTTTACCATACCATGTAATACATAGGTATATGAAGCTATAGAACACATACAATTGCATATTCTTTGACAAATTATTTAGTTACTTACCAATAACGTAATAAATTAAAAACTCTAAGTTTACATTTGTAAATATTAATAAAATTTTAAACCATTATGATTTATCTTCTTCAAAATTTATTGTGAAAAGACAATCCGTTGATTAATTCGCTGTCAAAACCCATATACCAGGTTTTGTTTCGCTTTTAAAATTTAACAATTGAGACATCAATAGCTGATACATTAATTTATTCTCAAAATTTCTTACCTTAACTATTATTACTGTTCAGAAATAGTAGTTGTCTTAATACAGGACAGTGTAAATCTAGATAGAAACGTATTAACAACAGCACTAGTAATAGTAGTAATATTAATGATAAAAGAAGTAATAGAAATAGATATAAAGACAGGGGATATAAAGACAGCAAATATTGCTTATTTATTTATATAAATTCCTTAAGTTGTTAGTGATATCATATGAATGTGATTTTTATTTAAAAATATATTTTTATTTAATATTATTATTGTTGTTAGTGATATTGTTCTTGTTTCTGTTGTTGTTTTTATTGTTATTATAGTTGTTATTATTATTATCAATCAGATAGTACTTTATACTTTAAAAATATTGTTACAAGGGCCATTTTCAAATTTCGCTTACATATGCCGCCCCAGATAAAAAAAAAAAGAAAATTCAAACATAAATTAATATTTAAAGTTTGATTTGAGCTATGCATTAGCTAAAGAAGGTTATATTTAATATTTCTAACATGAAAAAATTAAAAAAAATATCAATAAAATATTTTGAGATATAAATCTTTAGAATTTTGATTCTAAGCAAAAACGCCTGTCCCATTCTAAGTTTTATGTTTTTAACTGTGTTTTGTTTTTAATTTGAGCTAACTTTTTTAAATAAAAAGGTTTAATTCTTTTAAATATGAACGTTTAGTGTTCTATATTATTAATGAAAAAAAATTATTACTAAAGATATTTTCTTTAAGAAATTACCAGAAATCTTTTGACCTTCACTTTTTGTCAAGTACGTTACCTTGCGATTATTTTAGTCAAGAAAGGTTTTAAATGCTGCATAAAGTTAGCCAGCAAATATTCGAGGATATAGTTAAACTATTTACGCAAGTACTACTTGCCATTTTTTGCACTTCAATTGAGAAGTAATGTAATGGCAAGAATAAGCTTTTATCAGGGTTGGTATTTTTTTTCACTTTCAAGTCTGTTACCGAAAATTTTAATATTAAAATAATGAATTTTACACTTTTGTAATTAAATATTATTTACTAAATAGTTTCAGAAGGCATGTGTATTATTATATAAGTTAGAAATTATACAAGCTAGTTAATATCTAATAGTTTTATTTGAAATATCAAGTCCGTTACTTGTCACACCTGTTACCATGTGACTGATAACGGAAATGACTCAAGGTAACAGACTTGACATTGTTTGTGGACTATTGTTTAAAAAGGGGTTTTTACATCAAGAAGTGGTTTTAACAACTGCAGAATACAAAGGGTCCAATTAAAGTAGGAAAACACACACATTCAAAACAAAATAGATGGCGATAAAATTATATGGATCTGAATATGATACAAGTTAGATTATACCAGGTAGTTCATTTCTAATAGTTTTAATTAAAATGTCAAGTCCGTTACCATGAAATGTAAGCTGCTAAGTAAGTTTACTACATAGTTTTAGAAGGTATGTAAATTATTATCTAAGTTAGACAATGTACAAGTTAGTTAATTTTAATAGTTTTTTTATTTGAATTGTCAAATCTGTTACTTGTCAAGTCCGTTACCATGAAATGTAAGCGAATGGTGAAAATGGCCCACAATCTACTTTTCCTTAACTTCTAAAAAAAGTCTAAGCTTAACACATTGCAATCCTATTCAAGAATTACAATAAATATTCACAATATAAATATGGAAATATTTGCCAGACAAAATGTTCAACATTCCTTATAAATAAAGAGAAAACAAAATGTCTGTTCAAAATGATCACAAAATCATTTTAGTAAAAAAGCATTTCTTTTTCAAGTGAAAAGGAAATAGAAGATTTGACTTGGGAAAATTTAATTCGGTTTTTAATGAAATACTCTCACTATTTTTTTTTCACTTACACATATTCAACACCTTACAAGATTGTTTAAAAATGGAATTGAACAAAAAAGAAATAGTTTTTTTTTCTGTTGTTATTAATAAAAAATAAATTCGTGATTTTTTTTATTTAAAAAGAACTTAGCCAAACTGGTCAAACGTTGTTCTTTCAGGGAAAAGTAATTTTAAAAATTATATACTGAAGAGATTATGTGAGAAAATTTGAATATTCCTTTTAATGAGAATTATTTACGATAGTTTATATTTTTGTAATTAAATTAAGACTGGTGTGACAAATGCTACAGTAGTACAATAACTTTTTAGTCTTATTAAGATTCAATAATAAATAACGTCCGAAATTCAGCTGACGTAAAGGTTCAAATAAATTCATTAATGGATTTGAAAAAAAAAATCTTTAAAATCAAATTATGTCCTTAACTTGCGGAGAACACTTATAAACAAAACAAGTTTTTTTTCTGATTAACTGGGATAGTGAGTTCCTTTCTGTTCTTTTTTTCTGTCTATTTTTAAAATTACATATTTATAATTCAAATTAAGACAAATTGGTTTCACTCCTTCTAAGTGCACTATTTTGGCAAAAAATGGAATTTGCATAGAAATATAAGATTGGGCGTTCCAAATGAAATTAAATAAATGTGAGATAACCACATCATAAATGTTTAAATCTTTTCAAAATTGCAATGTAATGCTGTAATGTATCTCACACTATTTCGTAAATGTCATCAAAATTTTTGTGTATCCCTGCAAACAAACTATAAAATCTACATACTTGTTTAACGAATTCATCCAAAAAACTTATAATTTCTGTTCTTAAACGACTGCTTCATTAGTGTACAAAAGTAGTACTTCTCTTCTTACAGGACAGTGTAAATCTTATGTATTTCCACAGTTACGGTTATACGGTTTTCCATAATTACGGTAAGACAGCAAATATTGCTGTTGCCTTTTAACATATTTATCTATATAAATTCCTTAAGCAGTTGATAGTATAATATGAATGAGACTTTGAATGTATATTATTATTATTATTATTATTATTATTATTATTATTATTATCGTTGTTTTTGTTATTATTGTTGTAGTTATTTTTTTACTGTTATTGTTACCATCATTATCACTATAATTCGTGTTCTTATTGTCTTTGTTATTATTATTGTTATCATCATTATTATTATAATTTAGATTGTACTTTATCTTTTAAAACATTTTTCACAATGGACTTTTACTCAATTTCGTTTGAAGTTTTGTGCTTCATGCCTTCCAATCTAATTCATAAAAACAAATAAATGTACATGAAACTTGTAATTATTCGTTGGACAAAATATTCAGTATTTATTAGGAATAAAAATAAAACAAAATGCTTGCGCAAATTGATCGCAAAATCTTTTTGGTAAAACCATTTCATATTTAAACGGAAAGGAAACAATGGATTTCACTTTGAAAATTTTAATTTCGATTTTAATAAAATACTCTCTTTATTCTTTTTTTTTTATTTATACATTTTCATCATCTCAGAAATTGTTTAAAAATGGAATTGAAAAATAAATAATTTGCCTATTCTCGTTATTAATAAAAAAGATAAATTGGTGATTTTTTATTTTAAAAAACTCAGTTAAACTGATCAGACTGTTTTTTTTTTTTCTGAGAAAAGAAAATTTAAAAATTATGTGTTGAAAATATTATATAAGAAATATTTACTATTAATTTTAAAAAGAGTTCTTAGTTTATTTAATATAGTTTATAGTTTAGTTAATAAAATGAGACTGGGTGACAAATGCCACATTCAGATTTGATTAAGATTAAATCATAAAAAAAGTCAAATTTCAGCTGACATTAAGGTTCAAATAAATCCATTAACAGATTTTGTAAAAAAAATTCTTAAAAATCAAATTATATCCTTCAATTGTGGAGAATATTTCTAAGCAAAACAAGTAATTCAGATTAATTAGAATAGTAAGTTTATTTCCGATCTTTTTTTCTGTCCCTTTTTATTTATCAACTAATTTACAATTCAAATTAAGACATGAAATATAATTTGCATAGATATATAAGATTAGGCGTACCAAATGTAACTAAATAAATGTGAGACAATTACATCAAAAATGTTAAAAAATATTTAAATCATAGCAGAATTGTACATAGGCTGTAATATATCTCACACTATTTTCATACTACTATATAAATGCAATAGACATGTTTGTGTGTCCCTGTAAACGAACTATAAGATCTACATACTTGCTTATCAAATTCATCCAAAAAACTTACAATTTCTGCCTTTAAACGACTCTCATTATTATAGAAAAATAAATAATAAACAAGTTGAATGTGGATACTGCCATTGCAGAATTCTAGTTTCGCCTCCGATTAGAAAAAAAAAAAAAAAAAAAAAAAAAAAAAAAAGATAGAGGTTTTTTAGAAGGGCGACCCCGTTTAGAATGCAATGAACTAACTTCATTTTTCTTGTGTTTATCAATATAATAGCAAACAGAACGGCGTGAAATACCCAGTTGATTAGCAATTTCTCTCTGAGACTTTGGAATTGCGGGATAATAAAGAGATACATTTGACGTGCTAATTCTTCATTTACTAGATTCATCAAAAACGGATTTTTTCTTTAATTTAAACACTTTTTTATAGACCCTTCAAATTCGACGAATGAAATGTTTAAAAGACCCGATCGATTTGGCTTTAAAAAAAGCAAAAGTAATTACATTATTGAATCAATATATAATAAATATATTTCCAAACTTAATGTCAAGTTTTCCAGTTACAATTTTGCATGCAAATATTTGCACATCTTCAGTTAAAATTGTAATCTGAGTGCCGGCGAAATCCAGAAATTTTATTTTATAAAATACTACAAAAAAATAGATTTATTAAAAAAAAAAAAAAAAAAAAAAAAAAAAAAAAAAAAACAATTTCATTTTTACCATGACATTATTTTCACTAACTGAAGTCATCTGAAAGTAAAATCTCAAATCAGTGTCCATAATGAAAAGAAATATTGAAATGTAATATCGTTATGGGTAAAAATGCGATGTTTTAAATAGTGACGTCATTTTCTCTTCAAATGTTTTTTAAAGTTACTGTTATTAGTAATATGAAAAAGGCGTCCGTAATAATATTGCAAATTCATTTTATGTGATTGCTGAATGCCATAATTTTCCTCATTTGAAATATTTCTTACTTTGCTTTAGATATTAATTTTTATCATTAATTATTTTCTGTTATTTTATTTACATTATTAATATTATTTCTCAGTAAATATATATTTTTTTAATTTCAATTAGTGCATAATTATATGCAATCATTTTATTGTGGTTAAATTTTACGAAAACAATTAACTGTTTTCTTTTAAATGCGAAGACATGTTCACTGATGAAATAAAGTTTCTGACTCGTGGAAAGTGTTAATGAAAAATAAATTTTTATTATCGAGAGAAAAGCTAAACTAAGTTGCAACCATTTTGAAGAAATATCGTAAAAAAGCATTTAAAATTAAAAATAAAATATAAAAATGGAAATAAATTAAAAAATATCTAAAATGGGCACAACTACAAATAAATAGCTTTCATTTAAAAAAAATAATTATCAAAATCGGTTCAGTAGAAAAGTCAGGGCTGATGACACGACATTTTTAGCTTGTCTGAAAGAAATAGCATCGGAGGCTAATAATAAAAATTCTTTTATTATACGACAATTTAAATCTTCTGTTTTTTCAGCTATGTACGAGATTGTAATTAAAGTATCAAATTAGAAACAGCATTAATAATGACAACAGTACAAGTAATATTAACCATAATAGCTGTAATAGAAAATGACAGGCAGCACATATTGCTTAAATGTATCTACAGTAAAGCATCGTTTATACGACGATCACTTATACGACGTTTACATTTATACGACGTTTTAATGTAGTCCCAATTCGTTCCTATTCACTTTAATGTAAAAATATATCTTTTATACTACGCCCAAAATCGTTTATACGTCGATTTTTCGATTTTGTATAGGTTTATTTTTGATTATTTTTCTTGTGTATTTTAAAAATGTTTGCAGCTATAGATGACACCAAAGAGCGTGTTTAAATGCACTCCACATTATAAAAATGTGGGCTGCCGTTCGAATAGTCTGAAAAATCAGCTTACGTGAAACAGATTATAATGGGAGGGGTTATTCTTTTTTCGAGGATGGTCACCATTCCCGACCTGTTTTAAATTGCAAATAGACTATCCTTCTAACTGTTATCAGTATTAGCGATTTCTAGTTGGCGACGTGGGGTTTTTATCTTTGACTTTAAATGGAAAGGAAATGATGTACTGCAAATGAGGAACCTTTCGGTGAAACATAAACATGTGAAACATAAATAAAGGTACGCAAATTTAATTTGTTTACTAATTCCGCCCCCCCCTTTTTTTGTTTAAATTACAAATTCATGCAAATCAGATCGTTAAACATTAAAATTAAGTGAAAACAACATTAATTCTAGTTTTAGAAGTGAAAATCGATTATACGTCGTTATCGTTTATATAACGTTTTTCGGTAGTCCCTTCGGCATCGTATAAACGATGCTCCACTGTATACAAATTCCTTAAGTAGTTGGTGGGATAATGTGAATGGGATTTTGAATGAAAATTATGTTCTTATTTAGAATTATTACAATTAATGTTTTTATTATCATTATTGTTATTATTATTATCGCTGTTATCGTTTTTTGTTCTTTTATTATTACTGTTATTATCATCATCATTATTATTATCATTGTTCTTATTGTTCTTATTATTGTTATTATCATTATTATTATCATTTAGATATGCTTTATCCTTTAAAAAATTTCTCAGAAGCACTTTTACTCAATTTCATGAAAGGACTTAAGCTTAATGCATTCAAATATAATTCATGAAAATCTATGTACATAAACGATATATACAGTTATTTGTTGGACAAAGTATTCAGATTTTTTTTTAAAATAAAAGGAAAACAAAATGCTTGCAAAAAATGATCATCAAATCTTTTTTGGTAAAAAGCATTTCCTTTTCAAACAGAAAGAAAATAGAGGATTTGACTTTGAAAAATGTAATTCCGTTTTTAATGAAATATTCTCACTATTTTTATTTTCATTTACAGATATTCAACATCTCAGAAAATTGTTAAAAATGGGATTGAAAAAAAAATAGTTTTTTTTTTCTCGTTATTAATAAAAAAGATAAACTGGTGATTTTTTATTTTACAAAACTCAGTTAAACTGATCAAACTTTGTTTTTTTATTTTCTGGGAAAAATAATTTTAAAAATTATGTATTGAAAAGATTGTGTGAGAAAAATTTAATATTCCTTTTGATAAGAGTTCTTAATTCATTTAATATAACCTTTATTTTAGTTATTAAATTAAGACTTGAGTGACAAATACTAAAAACATTTAAGTCTGATTAAGTTGTAAAAACAGTCCAAATTTCTGCTGACGTAAAGGTTCGAAAAAATTCATTAACAGATTTTGTAAAAAATTCTTATAAATTAAATTATATTCTTAAATAGTGGATAACACTTTTAATCAAAATAAGACCTTTCTAATTAATTAGAATAGAAAGTTGATTTTTGTTCTTTTTTTCTGTCTTTTTTTAACTACATATTTATAATTAAAATTAAAACGAATTGTATTAGATTAATTTATAACACGATGATTCAATCAGTAAATTAATTATAACAGATGTAAATTTTCCAAGTAGGTGAAAAATGTCTGGGACAGGATTCGAACCAGGGATGTATTGGGTCGTTTTATTAAAGTTGAGAAGTAAAGTTAAACTTTAAAAAAGCTAAGTGAAATACCTCTTTAAAATTAAAGCTAAATTAAAATACAAGTACTCATTCATTACTGTTGCACAAATAAACCCGATAGAAAAAAAATGATAGAAAAAGGCCGTTTCTGAAGTTTTTTTATGGACTGATAACTTATTTTTATTGATATTTATATAAATTACTAGTCCTTTAAGATATTAATTTAATCATCAATGACCGAAATTCACGTAATCACAAATTTAATGTCCAAGTGAAAGATATACACATCCTCAAATTTTTATTAAATATTAAGTAATAATTTTGAAAATTGCTTATTTCTCGACCACAATTTCTTGAAGGCATTTTACAAACACATATGAAAATAACATTTACTTTATAAGTAAATCAGCAACGATGCTACCATATACTGAATTTGTTTAATAGCAAAAATCATTCCACCGCATAAACTGCAAATTTTTAACACATAAAAATAAACACATTTGAGTACACTTTTTGTCAACAAATTTACAACACATTATTGTGCTGTAAATTAGAAAACTTCATATACAAAATGTTTGTGTTGTGATTGTCTTCTTAATTAGAGTTGCAAAAAGTCGGTTTATTCGCGGGTTTATTTCCAATAGACCAGGTTTATTCCCAGGTTTATTCCCAAAAAACCGAATTATTCCAAAAAATCCCGGGTTTTTTCCAGGTTTATTCCTAAAAACCCGGTTTATTCCCGGGTTTAAACCGGGTTTTTTCTAACCTTTGCAACGCTATTCTTAATATGTTGCAAAAGTGTTGCTTTGAAAAATGTGTTCTTAATATATTGCAAAAGTGTATTATCTAGAAATGTGTTCTAAAGATAGTGCTCTTAAATGTGTTGAAATAGTGTTATAAGTAGTGTTGATAAAAATATGTACTTACAATTATAACTATAGTAGTTTACTTTGTCACCAAATTAATAGCACATTTTGAATACCACACAATTTAGAACACTATAAAACAACTCATATAAAACACTTTCATAACACTTTCTCCATGGTGCTTTTAAAATTTTACAATTTTAAAAATGAAATAAGAGACAGTTTGCTTTATAAGAAAAAAAATGCAAAATATTGCTGAGTGATTTGACTACTTTTACCAATGAATTTCAATAATTGTATTTGTGGAAAAAACATGTAATTTTTAACAACACTTTTTTGGGCAATCTTTTTCCTGATACAACACATTTGCAAACACTTTCACAAGAAAACCAAAAATAAATTTAGTTAGAAACGTTAATTAGTATGTTCAGTTAGTGTTTTTAAAGTGTTCACGGATTTTCAGTGAAAATAAGACGTCAAAATGTAAAAAGTAAATAAATAAAAAAGGTTTGTTATTATTTTGGAAGATGAATGAACCCCATTTAGGTATTCTTGATTAAGTAAGTAGATTTCAACCTTGGTTTCATATGGGGAAAAAATGTGCGTCTTTACGTATATTACCTTTTATGAAAATTTGATTCATTATTTTAGAAAAAAACAAAAATAAAGTATCTGTATGTAAGTATTTTAAAATGTTTATCTACTAAAAAATTATGTGTATCATTATCCATGAAAGTTTGATCCATTATTTTAGAAAAATCCAAAAAGCAACTATCAATATTATAAGTGTTTTGAAATTGTTTATCTTCTGGAAAAGGTGCGTCTTTATATGCATTATCATCTAAGAAAATTTTACTTATTGTTTCAGAATACCCCAAAAGAAAATATCTGTATGTAAGTATTTTGAAATTGTTTATCTACTATAAAATTATGTATCTTTATATGTATTATCATGTATGAAAGTTTGATCCATTATTTTAGAAACACCCAAAAAGCAAGAGTCTATATGTAAGTGTTTTGAAATTGTTTATCTTCTGGTAAAGTTTTGTTTGTAATGCGCCTATATTTTCGCGTTGTATCAGCTTCCTACTTTCAAAAATCTAAAGGAAAAGCCTATACAAAAAAGAAGCCTATTTTTTTCTTTTTAGGCTCTCAAGTTATTCCCCGGATTAAAAGCTGAAAGGAAAGAACGAAACTCCAAATTCAGTGAAATATCGATATGACTTTCCCTCCAAAGATCTTAATGCATCACACGCTACTTCACACAGTCACTTTTACACTCAATATAGAGCAAGTTCTAAGCTTAAAAGTTCTTTTCTAAATTCTTATTTTTCTTTACATTGCGAACTCTTTATTTCAGAAAAAAAAATTATTTACGATTATAGAAGCATTTTGTGTTTATTTTTAAATTGTCCTGCATTAAAATTAAAATATTTCGATGGTAAAACAAAATAAGAGATTAAAATATAGGTAATTATGCTTTTCAAAATATAAATAGAAAAAATATTATTCGACTACATTTTATTGTGAACATATTTTCAAATATATATGTATGTATTTTTTCCCGCTTTAATATTTTTTCACACTGTTTAAATTTCAAATGCAATAAACATTTTAAAATTTTAACATAATTAATTTATAATTGCTATTTTTACATTTTAATCTTCATTTTAATGATTTGAATATTTTGAGCAATTCAACTAATAATTTATGTTTTTGAAACTTATATTGAAAACAACAGTAGGAGGCTCTAAGAAAATGCAATTATTTATTTGCATAAATAATTTATTCGTATTTAATTTCTTTTAACCCTCTGACAGTCTTGCAAAAGGGCAAAATTGTAATGTTGTTTTCTCAGCATTTTGTTTTAATTGCTAAAAAAATATGATTCTTTCAAAATTATAGAAAAACCTTATTTACGAATATGAATGTTATCATTGAGTGTGTTAATCATTGCACAATGTATTAAAAATCCATTAAATCAACTGAGCTATATCATTTCAATTATTGCTTGCAGGTGCAGTGAAACCTGGAGCTTAGGGAACGTCTATAGACGGGCTTGTCAGTGAGAGGGTTTTAATTATCCTGATATGAATTTGCATGTCTTCTACTGATATTAGTCTTAGTGCAATCTTATAAAAACTTCCAAAAAAATGGCGGAATCTATAAAAAAATTCAAAATATAAGTGTTAAATTTCCCTGCATGTAATTTTACAAATTTTAATTTCTGAAATTTCTGTGAAATTGCGTATACTTTCTGCATAATTATACGTAACAAATGTTATTCAATTTAATTCAACATATAATGTGGTTTTCTCTACTATCTGTTCAATTCGTTTTAAAAAACTGCAGTTTAAAATTTCATTTTCAAATCTCTTTTATATGAAATAAATGTAGGTATAGTTATTTTAGACCTGTTTCATATTAAGTGACTGATGAAGTATGTTAACTACATATATCAAAATTTGGACAAGTGTAGATCAAGTTATTCTCTAGCATCAGACATCGAGTTAATTGAGTACTACTGTATCGGTACTGTTTGCTGTCTCTGCCGTCTATCAACTATCGTTTGAGATGCAAACACGTATTTTACCATCAAGCGCAAGTGCATTTGCTGCTGAACTGACCACTATGAATAGGTGCATATAAATATATGTTAAAAGTACATTGCGCTACACGATGCTATGTTCTTAGCAGCAAATTTTTGATTTAAAGATCGCAACTTTAGAACTATAATGCATGTGATCATTTTTCTACTGATAAAATTGAAATTCAACATGGATTAAAAGAATATGAATTCATATTTCCAACTTCGCGAAAAAATGCTCAGTCTGATAATTCAACCCAATTGCTTGGCTTAGAAAGCCAATGTTTTACTGTTTTAGTTAACAAGGTCGGCAACCAACAAATTTTACGCTCAGATGAACTTATTGTTAATAACATCTAGTATGTCATTTAGATAGCTTAATATAAAAAACCGCAGGTAAACGAACTCTATATAAACTATGGATACGTAGATGAACTGTTATTTTAACTCAATCAAACTGATTAATCAAGTTATCATACGATTTGAATAGATCCAATTGAGCGAAAAATACCCCGGCTGGGAATGGAACCCAGATCCTTGGGCTTACTGGGCCAATACTTTACCATTTATTCTGACTGTATACATAACCTCTAGTATACATAACATCTGGTCTGTCATTTAGACAGCTCAACAGAGTAAACCACGGATAAAGGAACTCCATACAAACAACAACGAAAGCTTAAAGCATTGGCTCTGTAAGCCAAGAATCTGGGTTCGATTCCCAGCTTGGGTTTTTTTATTATTATTTTGAGCAGTTGGAATTATTTAAATCGTATATTAATAATTTTACCAATTAGTTCCATTGAGTTAAAATAACAGTTTAAAAGAATGGGAATAAATTAAAAAGTCCCCATTATAGAGAAAAACAACCGAGACCCGATATTTTTTTGTTTTAAAACAAAAAATAATAATGATGACAGAAAAGGAATTAATTATTTTTTACAATTTTAAAAACTAAAGTTTGCCAATTAAAAAAGGCTCGAGCGCTGCAAAATAAATTTTATTTTAAAAATAAAATAAACAATGAATGTCGATTTTTACTTTAAGTCTACTATATCATAGCTGTTGATTCATATGCATACGATAATATTCCGATTCGTTCCAATTCGTTAAATTTGAATTTCGATGCACAAGGCAAAACTTTCCTTCCACTTTCACAGTAAACTCGTATTTTTTATATGTAAATCATAGCTGGTTGGTATCAAATAAATTTTTCTGTATTTATATTTATTTCTTGAATATTTTTTTTACTTGCTAAATCAATGATTTTCTAGATTTTGATTGCTTAGTATTTCCTACTTAGACATTTCTCGTTTTTTATGGAAAAGATTTACTATTTCAACAGTTTTGTTTATTTCTAAAAAAGTAATTCAAATGGTGAGCTACTAATAGTGAGCATTTTGATGCAATAAAAATCCATCCAGTGAGCATTTTAATGCTCACATAAAAGTGAATTTTGAAAAAAAATTAACTGCATTTTTGATTTTTTATAAACGATAAATAAATGCATTTTTAAAAATTCCTACTCCTTTTTTATATATTGATATTTTTGGACACTATTTTGTTTATTTACTTTTTAAGATTTTCAAATGAGTACTCATGGATTTTTATTTACATAAAATGTAACTTTTTACCGATATATGTATAGTAAAAATGCTTAAATATAACACATCTTCATATTTTTTTTTTTACCAAAAATACTCAACGTCAATTACATACACAGATTTGTCACGTGTATAATAAAGAACTTACACAAAAAAATTTGAATCTCTATCTCGAATACAAAATGGCCTTAGAATTTTTAAAACAGGAAAATGAGGAAAATATGGAACATGGAGAAAAAAGATTTAAAATTTAATTTGAATAGGTAATTGCTCTGGCTATACTAACACGATTTACAATATCTCGCGATATAATTGCCAACAGGTAAAAATGAGATATCAAAATGTTTACAATTAAACAAGCTTTAATTTAACATAAAAAAGAATGAAAATCGAATTTTTGAGCAATATTGAAGTAAATTGCTCCAAGTTGCGTAAACTAAGAGATGTGATTTTTAACACCCAAATTTACCACATAGAATGTCGTGATATACCGCATCAATTATTTTGGGACATCCTTATAAGGAAAGTTCATTAAAAAAATGGAAATATTCTTTCCAGTCTTTCAATGATTTTACCCTGTTGCCAAAAAAAAACTTCTACAATTGTAGTTGCAGAATAAATTTGTTTCGGCTAAATAAATCCATTACGGCAGTGACACTGTGCTATTCTGTTTGGCCCATTCATTATGAATCACCTGGTATATATATATACACACTATATGGCCAAAGGTGAGTGGTCACTTGCTATTTTAGACGTTTTGTTAAATATCTAGAAAAAAAGATGAAGAATTATGCTGAATCTCCAGGTATGTAAACAGAATAGTACAGGTCATACATTTCCATGAAGATTTTTGCCCGAAATGCCATAAAGGTGCGTCAACAAATTGAAAAATAACGAATATAAAAAAGAATGTATGAATTATTTATAACGCAAAAATAACACTTGTTTACACGGTTTTTATACCCCAGCTGAAAGTTGTTAATTTATTCTTTATTTAGATTGAGTTATCCATAAAAAATAATAAAAAAATTCTGTCACATCTGGTTTAAGAAATACTTATCTACTTAACTGAATTACATAGTTTTGGTATTAATATTTTTAAAAAACCAAAAATGGATAATTTTTGCCTTCTTTTTATAGTTATTTGGATTAGTTTCTCTTATAATGGACCAACAGTAATCCCTTAGCATGTTTTCATCCCAAAATCCCTGATGTCGTTCTTCAAAAACCTTTAAATCTTGGTGAAAACGTTCCCCTTTTTCGTCACTCATACTTCCTAAGTTTTCAGGGATAAAACTCAGATGTGAATGCAGGAAATGAATCTTTAATAACATGTTCACTCCCATCTGTTGTAAAATTTTCAATAAATTGACAATAATTTTTTGTAATTTTCACTTTTTTATTTCCCAAAAATTCTTCATTTTGAATGACTTCCAAGCAGATTTTTCATTAACAGATAAAAGGCTTTCAAACTGAGAATCTTTCATAATTTTACGAATCTGTGGACCAACAAATATCCTTTCTTTCAGTTTTGCTTCTGTAATGTTTGAATTTTTTTTTTTTTTTTTTTTTTTTTTTTTGTAAATACCGGAAAGCATCACTGTTTTTGTCAAGCGCCTTCACAAATTTTTTCATGAGTCCCAATTTGATGTGTGAAGGGGGTATAGTAATGTAATTTGGTTCTAACAATAGCTCGTGTTAAAAAAGTCCCGGTATATCAGTACAATAAAAATATTCACCTTCTTTTTTGAAAAATTCTGAGTAAACTTTGCTTCTGTTTCTAGACAACGTAACTTTTGTGTTTGGTGTTAATAAGTTCCACTGTTGTAGGTGAGAACCAAGAAGCTCTGCTTTAGATTTTGATAGTTGTAAATCTCTTATAAAATTATTTAATTCGGCTTGGTTAATTAAATGTGGAGTCTTTTCTTGAAGAGAAAATTTGTCACAATTACTATAAATCGATTTGAATTCAACATCACTGTCATTGTCATCTCTAAATATATGTACACTCGAATTACCGGGACAGAATTGACGTGGTAGATCTTTCAAGTGTAAATTGAGCTTAGTAACATACGAAACGACGGCATATATAATATCCGCCTTTTTTTGTATTATATCCCACTGTCTTCGTGACACAAAATTAACAATCATTTTCATGATTACTAGGTTCTCTCCATAACATTGATGAGCCAAATGGAAGGTGTACATTTTCCCCTGATGACCACTGGAGTAAAACGATTCTACAGCTTTCGCAAAACACATGCGGCACCCACTTTTTATCTTGGTTTGGAAGAGGAAATCCAAAATAATGAAGATATGCACTTTTTAATGAATATACAATAGGTCTTCTTTTTTTTTTGAAAAAATAAACTGTCCCCAAACGTAGCAAAAATGATGAGAAATTTTTGTACACTTTCTACTCGATATTTTAACTCAATCCGAAACAAGATATTTGTTGTTTGAAGCGAACGAGTAAATATTAAACTGTCGTCGCCACGTTGGGTAGTTAAAAAAAACAATTGACTGCAGAAAGAAAATTGTGAAGTGATAGAATATTTCTGCTGATACTTTTAGGTTTAAGGAAGGTTGACTAATACATTTATATACATTCCTTTCGGGGTATATAAAAAAAGCTGAAATTTGTAAACTAGTGTAATTAACAATCAGATGTAATACCTACTATTTATTACTGCGAAAAATAAAAATGTTTTACTTATTTTTTCCTAATATGGGTACAATTGCCTTTTTTTCCATGACAATGATAGAATCTCCAAAATACTGACAATATTTTAAACAAGATAAAAACATTTAATATGAATGACAAAGTTATATGAGTATGTAAAAATTTACTTTATTTATACAATCATAAATATATTTTTTAAATGCATATATATATATAAACTATTTCAATTTTAAGTTTAAATATTTCATTGATAAAAACCAATAAGTGTTATTTCTAATTATTCAATAAGATTTTTTAACACATTTATGTAAAAAGAGTTAGAGATGTTCTGAAATCCAAAAAAGGCTTTTTTTGTTTACATTTTTCTAATATAACACTCTTTTAGTTAATTTTTTGAACAGAAACTCATAAAATTGGCAATATCACACGCAAAGTATGCAATTGTTATGCACATTTCATCTAATCCGAGCACATGTTCCATTTTTTAGTAAACACGAAAAATCTATGCAAAATACAGCCAAAGTTGTGTTTTGAACCCAATTTCTGATGCGGTACTGCGAGAAATGCGTGTCGCACTTAACCTGGTTTGTTTATAACTCAATAAGCATTTTACTTATCAAAAAATAGAAAAACATTTCGATTTCAAATCACTTCAATAGCCATGCATGCCAATTTTATGCCTTTACGTTTAAAATTAATGCAAAAAATGTGTCAGAAAGTTTCGAGTGGTTGTTTTGAAGATTTTCAGACCTACCTTAATGCAAGAATTTATTATACTTTTTAAATATGTAAAAGAATAGGCAAATAATTTTTCTTTTAATTTTTTGCAATTGTCCGAATTTATACTAATAAGTTTCTTTTACCTTTTTTGTACAGAAAATGTGAAAAAAATGCAAAGAAACGGAGAAAAAAGAAAAGAAAATCCAGCTTTAAGAAAAGAAACTGCTAGAAAAGAACATAAATAATATACTCAGAAGAAACAAAACAGTCCTATGAAATCTGTAAAAGAAAGAACCACAAGGGAACAAAGAAAGAAAAATAATGATAAGAAGATACAAAAACAAACATTAGAAGACATTTCAACAAGATTAAATGTTCCAATGAAACAATAA
Source organism: Maratus speculifer (assembly GCA_964019185.1). Taxonomy (NCBI): domain Eukaryota; kingdom Metazoa; phylum Arthropoda; class Arachnida; order Araneae; family Salticidae; genus Maratus; species Maratus speculifer. The sequence goes on from OZ025289.1 coordinate 266,064,493, forward strand.
ACCAACTTTAAATATACAGCTTCGGTAATTTATTTGCAGGTAAATCCACAGAGCACTACAAGTATTTAAATTATTACAGGCAGAAAAGGAATAAGAAGAGATAGAACATCGATTGTTCGACGATAAAAATACTTAATCAATAATTTAAATTTAGTAAAAAGAAATCTGAAAAGCATAGAACAAAATTTTACTGGTGCATTCAAATGCAGAAAAAGTTTTAAAAAATCCTAAGATTAAAAGGTAATTAAGCCTTTGTGGCCGAGCGACACGTATACTGTAAAATTTGCCTTATTCAATCAGAACATTTTCTCTGTTTAATAAGCCACAAATTTCTGTTTTTAAAAGCCGGTGTCAAAACTTTAAATATTTCGTAAAAGGCTCCCGTCGTAAAGCGGTTAATGAAATAGAACGATTCATAATAAAACACTGTGTTCGAAAGAGTCTTTAACCCGAAGAAGAAACTTTAGTTACTGAATTTTTTTAAGGGGAGAAAGGACCTTTCGAAGCCAAAAATTGTGCATTTTGACATGCTTTTTTCGATTCATCATAAACAGAAAACTTTTGTTTATTTTGAAATAAAATTTTTACAACTTGTGAAACACAATACCAGGTTTGAAAATTTAAACTTGTTTTTGTAATTCAATAAATAATTTTTTTAAATAACACAAAATATATACAGATAATTAGAAAAAAATAAATTGACTTACCTCCTGTTTCCCGCAAGATAACTTTTTAAAAATATACAGTAGAACCTATATTCTTGTATCAAATTAATGCTAAATATTATCTTTATTCTGTAAACCTCAAGTTTTAAAATTATCTAATTTTACAATATTTTTAAAAAATAAAACTTTTATACAATTATAAAATTATTAAAATTTTTATGATTTATTATGCTATAAAACAAAATCTTTTGGTCTGATTATCAAAACTGAGGTTCAGAGAATGAAGATCCATATGTACAATATATATGTAAAATTTCATAACTTTCCATTCATAACTTTTTTTAATATCCTGTGGGAAAGTGTAAAAATCAGAAACTGAGAAAATCAAGTTTAAACATTTATTTTTGATTTTCAAGAATGTAGCAAGTATTTATAACATTTAAAATGCACCCCCTTCATATGTTTTACCTTCTGATATTTTTTATTTCTCATGCACTGCTTTTTTTCCTTCGAATAGTCCTACGAGCCTGTAATGTTGATGATTTACACTTAATCTCTGCTTGTTTGATTCGCAGAGTGTCTGCCTGCAAAGCAGAAGTGACTGAAAACTGCCCTATTTCACAACCAAGTTGCTTCAAAATATTTAGACGACCTGTCATCTCTTCATTAAAAATAACTACTGCTTCATTTGTAGCTATATCAGCTACTGTTTTGGAAGAACCAGACGTTTTGGGGCAGTACTTCCAAACTGTGGAATTGAAAGACTCGTTACAATTTTGAGTCTTTCCACCCAAGCACTTTTTCAATAGTTTAGGAGCAGATAATTCTGTGAAGATGGGTTTTATTTCTTCCATCACAGGGATAGGCACAGATTTTTTGTGTTTGTATGAAGAAACACTTCCTGCCAACACAGCTTTCTGATAATCACACCATGTAGTAGTATCCGTCGGGCAGAAGTAATGCATAGGATCCTTGTCTGTTGACTTATAATGGCAATAAATGGCCCATATAGCCTTGCGCATATCTTGAAGAGAGTTGCTATTTCCTCGAATAGCATTTCCATAAAAAGTCGTAAATTTGTCAATTAGTTTATCTGTCAGACGGTTTTTTTCCACTAAGACTTTTCCCATCTGACAGCTTCTTGCACGGTTCAAGTGCTTCAAGTTGCGGAGCCTAGTCCCCATACGTTTTTGAACGTGGCCTACACATTCAACTTTTTCTAATGCTTAAGGAGCAACTTTTTGAAGCTCTGGAAATGTCTTTGTATCACCATCTCCAATATATTTAACATATTTTGCATTTCTCGTTGATATCGATCTTTCAAAAATTTTCTTCATTCCATCCACTTCCATTTTTCCTGAAGAGCCAAAATGGTTTTTTACACAATGTGGTTCATGGCGTAACTTCCATGCCTCATATTCTGTTCCACATCTTTGACCCCTCCACTTTTCACAACCTTTACAATATGAAGATAACACCTCAACATCAATAACTTTACCAGTCACATCCCCGATAACACTACACACACCTATGCGAGATGTATGTCCACGAGTTTTCCATGTCCCATCTCCACTGATGCATATTGCATTGTTTTCAGAAGCTAAAATTTCTTCAGTTGCTGCCTTCCTCATCGAATTAATAGCTACTTCTGAACTGGCAGCTTTGATGCTTTTCAAAATCCTATCATAGGATTTCTGAGATACAGGTTGTGGCATATCCATAACAGTACAAAAATTTTTAATGCCATGCAAACCTAAACCCACTGTGCGCATGGCATAAATCATTCTTGCATTTACTTCATAATCATGATTACTTGATTTTAAAAGAGGTGAACTTTTAAAAGTTGATAAAGTACTACAGGAATTGCACTGAACGTAAAATTCAGAAACTAATCCACAAACAATTCTTTCTTTCAGTACTGCTTTGAATTTACAGTGAGTACATACCAAGTAATTTGACAGTTCAGATATCAAAGTATCAGTATTGATTATCCTATATCCATATTCGCCTTAGACATAGTTTTATTTTCAACCACAGGGACAGCTAAACGAATTTTTTTAGCTGATGATGATGATAAACAAGACACATCTGGATCCAAAGTTTGGCATTCAGTATGCTGATTACCGTGGAAACAACGTTTCCTCTTACGATAATCAGTAGACCTACGAGCAGCTTTACTCGACATTTTTATAACTAACTCAAGTTATCAAGTAAAAATAAAAAATAATATAATACTTCTCGAAAAAAAACTCTTATAAAAATGCAGACAGAGCGAAGAGCATAAAACACGTGAAAGTAAGCGAGAAAACACAAACAAAACATGTGCATGGTAAAGATGTGTTGAGTTGTTGACTTCCTTTTCCAGTGGGGTTAAATAAAATAAACATAGAGGTCAGAAAAAATGATAGAACACGGAAAAACTGTCGTTGCATTTCGCATCAAAACCGAAACTAAGGGAAAGTCGGTTTGTTTACGTTTCGTTTAAAGGGAAAGTCGCGAGTAGCTTTTACGTTTTTAATTGTTGTGGGCGTAATTTTCGTTCGATTTCAATGCGGTTTGTTTTAAAATGTTTCTAACATTCTGAATTATTTTTTAAAAATATTTTTAAAAAATCGATTTTTTGAGGGTGCAAAGGTCTTTTCTCCCCTTAAATGACTATTTTAGTGCATGATACACGGAAAAATAAATTTTTTAAACAATTAAAGTTTGCCTAATACAGCTCCAACCAAAAATTCTGGTCGGAATGAAAAAATTTTAAACAAAATTCTGTTGAATTTAAAAAAATTCTTTTTTCACTCCAAACAAATGTTGGTCATTCTCTTCAAAATATTTGGTTGGAGATGTATTACCCAAAATTTACTTGTTTCAACAAAGCATTTTTTCTGTCTGTGTGTGTGTATGCTTAAGGAAAATTATTTATTGCTGTAAAACAGTTAAAAAAATGAAGGTGTCCCAATAAACACAGATTAAATTGCAAATTACTAGTATAATTAAGAAATAAAATCTTTTCGGGGGTTGTTCTGTTTGCTAGAATGAGCATCGCATTTCATTATGGTATTAAACATTATTTTTGCAGCGAAACATATAAATTAAACAGACCTAAAATTAAAACTTGTATCATTTTCACCATCTCAATAGATGTAATGTCTGATGCTTCTTCAGTTTGAGCACATCTGAAACCGAATTTTCTAAAACTCCATATCTAAATATTACGGTGAAAAGCACTTAAAATTTTATGCCTAAGCCCAAAACATAGTATCAAAACAAAAGAAGTATTTTATCTTCTATCAAGTTAAATCAAAATATATATCCCAACCATACAGAAGATATTATGGAACTACAAACTAACTTAAAAAGTCTGGCATCATCGGAACCGAGACTACGTCGGTTTTTTCAATACTCCAAATTTCTGAAAACATATCAAAAGTACTTTTTATATTTTAATGATGATTTTAGCCATAATTTATTTTATAAAGAAGTGATGGTTACGTGGTTAAAAGAGAAAGATAAATTTAAAAAACTTACTTTAATTTATATTTCTATGCTAAAAAAATTAATATGCACTGAAATAATTTCTCTTCATTTAATTTTCGATAAATCGATGTCAATTTTACCTATTATTTTTTATTTTGGCATTTCTTTAATAAATTTTACTTGGATTTTATGCAATGAAAAATACATTTTTCTAAAGTAGTAAATACACTTAATAGCCAAAACATTATGACTACCCCCACATTTTTCAATGAACTCACCTGGATGACGTACATGGCACATGATCCGGTGGAAATGCTAATTAAATATTGCAAGGGAGTCTCAAACATCATTTTTGCGCTTATGTCCTTTTGTGAGGGTAACGACTGCCGATCTAAGCAACTTTGATTGAGTTCAGAATTAAGTCACAAAAGGACTCATAGCGAGTAACTTCGAAATACACATCTTAATCATCGTTCGGGAAATATCGTTGTTAGTATTAGTATAAAGTGAATTAATAGCAGTGAAACCATCACTTTGGGAGCAATTTTATCAAAAAAGAAAGAAGGACGTCGGATATCCCTTCTTTCCTCCCACCCCGGTAAAGCAAAATCAGTGCTACAGCCTGGTCAATTTACATCCCAAGACAATACAGGTCCAAGCGGAATTCTTTCGGAGCAAGCGGTTCAACTAACATTGTTGAATCTGAAACTACGCGACTGAAGTTACACTCATGTTCCACTATTGACCTAACATCATCACCAAATACTCCTACACTTGATGAAATTAAAGTACACTTAATAGCTGGGAACATCATGACTGGACTATGGATCTTAGGGAGAGGGTTGCCTCGTCTTATGAAATAAAATTTATCCTTCAACACATCGATGGCCGTGTTCGGATATGCCGGTTTCTATGCGAACTGTTACTCTCCCTTATGCAACAGGTCATACACAAGCCAGTTGAAGCGATATTAAGCTTTAAGGTATGTTCTCAAGGGTGCCCCTGGGATGTATGGTTGTTGCAGAACAGACAATGAACACGATGGACTATCTAAACATCATTGCGGATCGTTTATACCATTACATGGTATCTGTCTTCTGAAATTCAAATAGAGTATTCTTAGAAGACTTTGCTCCATGTCACATAATTCGAATAGTGCTCGATTGGTTCTGAAAGCATAATATAGAATTTTAGTTAACTTCCTTTCCGCCTAACATGACGGATCTTAATCCGAGAGAGCATACTTCGGTTTCAGTCGATGCCAGACAAAGCTCAAAAACAATCATTTTGGAATATAACGATTATGCCTGTCCGCTGCTTGAACAACTAATACAATATATCTCTACTCACCTACTAAGAACTTGTATCATCCATACCAAAGCAGTTTCCTACGGTTTTGGGGGGGGGGGGGGCAAAACGTTATGAGGTAGGTGGTCGAAATGTTTTGGCTCTTCAGTGTATATAAATGTGCGTGTGTGTGAAAACGTGAATTTCAAAACTTGTTTTTCCAAAATTAAAAAAATAAAGTTTTTTCTATAAATCTGTTCTATTGGTGAATCAGTATCGAAAAAATACTACAATCTGCCAACAAATAAATTTTATCGTGTATTTCTAGCATCATAAAATCTTGGTTTATAGTGAAAAAAAAATGGGCGCTTTCAGAATTTTTTTGCGATTTTCCAAAATTTAATTTAATGAATAAGGCGAGTACTGAAACTCACAGATATATTAATAAATAATACATATTAATGTATATATATATTTATATAGTTAATATATATAATTAATTTACCGGGTGATCGAAAAGTCAGGACGAACTTTAAAAATGAATAATTCAAAAACGAATACATACGAAGATACAAATAAACGGTTTGTACCTAATGGATGGAGAAGAAACCGGATTTTGTGTAACAACGAAAAAAAAATTGTTGGAGACCAACAAATGGTGTTATTGTGTTTTACTGCACCAAAAGATTATTTGTAAATGAAAAAATGTTGACAACTTACAAGATAGCTTAATTACAGTTAATTAGTACTACAGTAAACATTCAATGTGCTGTCCATCATTCATAAGTGCAGCCGTGAAAATAGGCACCACACCATTCACGTCATTTAGTAGCATTTCTTGCATTATGGGAAACACATTTTGAGAGATGGCATTTTTCAGTGCTGCAAGTGATGCCATTGGTCGCCAAAAGTGCTATATTTTTTCGTTGCAACACAAAGCCCGGTTTCTTTTTCATCCGTTCGGTGTAAACCGTATCTTTCTATCTTGATTTTCGAATTATTCATTTTTAAAGTTCTTTCTGACTTTTGGATCACACGGTATATAATAAATAATACATATTAATAAATAAAATTTAAATATGCATTTACACATAGTTGAGATATTTCAAAACACATAAAAATCTAAATAATATTAAATGACTGAACTTCGAAATTTATAAAACTGTATAACTAAGCTTTTACAGTTCCTGATATCACATTTTCCCCTCCGTAATTCACACCTTTTTCTTTACCTCAATTTCAATGTGCAGGAAAATACTTTGATCAGTATTTAGTATAAAACTGTGACATACTATAAGTATCTCGTACAACGTTTTACTATAATTTCATAAAAACATATTTAAGTAGGGGAAGATGGGGATACTTAAGCCACTTTTTAAATTTTATTTTTTTAATTTTTTTATTATTTCTTAGAACAAAATAAAATATTGAAAATGAAAATTTGATAATTTTTCTTCAACTGAAAACCACTTTCAATTAATTTTAAACTATTTTTCTATGTCTAATTAATTTTTACTTTTTTTTTTACATCGTGGCTCAAGTATCCCCATGGAGGGGATACTTGAGCCATGGTGAAAGGATACCTGAGCCAGTACTGAAAAATACCTACAAAAGTAATTTTTTTCGCTTTATTTTTGCACAAATATTTTACAGAATGATAAATTATGACGCATAAAGTCCTTCAAAACCAATTGAGATTAGAATTAAGATGTTTCAGCTTTTTGGCAACATGTATGAAGAACAAATTCAGAATGATTGTAAAACCCATATCTTTTTTCTTTTACCTACATAGAAATTCAGTAATGCCCTCTGTTGGGGACAATAGAAGTCATTTCTTTGATTTAAAAAAAAAGTTACAGTAACAGTGGCTAAAATTTCAATATAAAATATGAATCTTAATGTATTATATCAAAAAATAAATATTTAATATGATGGACCTAACTAATTAAAGTATTAGAGATTATTTTACATTTATGTAGATAGGCTATTTTGTTAGTCAAAATGAAAAATAAATGGATATTTTCATTTAAAAAAATACATTTTTAAACATTTTTTTCTAAGTCATTATTTTTTTAAGAAGAAAAAATTATGCTCCCTTTTATCCAGAAAAAAACCTATTATTGAATGTAAGGATGTAATTTTATTTTTTGTTTATATTACCCATGTCTAATTTCCTAGTGGAGATGGTTAAGCCATGGCTCAAGTATCCCCAATCTCACTGGCTCAAGTATCCCCATTACCGCTATTTTTGTTTATCAGAGTTTTACTAAGTAAATCATGCAGCTATTTGAGCTATTTTAGATTCAAAATACAATTGAGATCATACTTATTAAATTTATATATATTGTTGCAACTTGAAACGAAACTTTGATAACAAAAAAAAATAAAAAATACTATGCATCTAAATATTTATTTTAGATAGGGAAAAACAACTATTAATCACCATACTTTCAAAATGGTACCAAGGTATGTGATTTCTTTTTTACATGTTCAGAACTATAAATATGTTACCATATTGCCAGTTTTAGAAAGAAAAATTAACCAACTGTAGAAATAATCGGGGTGGCTCAAGTATCCCCTATGCTCAAGTATCCCCACTCTCCCCTATATATTGTAAAGAAACCATATTTTTAATTTCCTTCTTTAAATAAAGTTACAGGATTACTTTCAAATAATAAGATCTTAACTGGAATATTTTAAGTAAATTTAAAGGATTAAATAAGATCATAAGTATAACATTCTTGAATAAGTTTCTAAAATAGCATCTCTAACCTATTCCCTAAATATCTAAATTGATCCAGAACCTCAAACAATCTTACAGTAATTCCTATCAATATTTCATCTAAACTCTTTCCTTAAACCACTAGAGATTCGAATTGTTTGAGATTCATTAGTCTTTCGTATTCTCAAGTTCTTATTAAACATTTTGGTTCTTCACATCAAATTTGCTTTCAGCTCAAATGGGTATAACATTAAAACACGGTAAAGTTTTTATGGAACTGAGTTTAAGAATTTAGCTTTTAAACTGACGTTACATGAAAGAAAAATTGTCATTTAAAAACTGTAGTTCGTAAGTGATTTTATAAGAGTAAAATAATTATTGGCTATATTTAATAAAATAATATAAATCAATCATATAAATCAAATGTTTATTTGGCATAATGCGTATCTTATACAGTGGTCTTCATCTGAAGTTATTTTTTGAAAATACCGATAGAATGGACTCTCGTAAATACGTCTTCACTTAAAACATATCTTCTTGTACTAAGGGCAATTTCGTATACCCCAATCTATTCCATCCTCATGTACAAAGTAAATTCTTTGCATCAAATTTACTTTCTGCTGAAATGGATGTAACATTTAGTTATAAGAATTTCTTCATAAAAATAAAATTTAAGACTTTCTCATAAAATTTGACAGCACCTGATAAAAAAACATTTTATGATGGGCAATTATTTTAAAACAATTAAACGTATAACACCATAATCATAATATAGAATAACTATACTTAAATGAATTCAGATCAATAAGCCATTAATATCCCCTTATGTATTTATAAAGGGGTTAAAATATTTAAAAACACACGAATCCCTAACTAATAACAATCGATTGAGGTTCGAAATTTATATTACTGTATAACCAAACTTTTACATTTACTGATTTCACTTTTTTTCAATGCAATTCACAATTTTTCTCTACCTCATTTTAAATGTGCAGTAGTAGATTACCGTAAGAATAAACCTTGATCAGTATTTAGTACAATAGTGTGTGGTTTTATATAATTCCATAAAAATGAATATAAGTATATACTGTATAGAAAATATACTTTCAATTTCCTTATCAAAATAAAATTTCAAAATAGCTTTCAAATAATAAAATCTTAATTAGAATATTTTAAATAAATTTAAAGGATTAAGTAAGATCACGAATATAATATATTTGAATAAGTTTCTAATAGCATCACAAACCTATTCCCTAAATATCTAAACTGATTTACAACCTCAAATAGTATTACTATAACCCATATCAATATTTCACCTAATCCCTTTCCTTAAATCACTAGAGATTCGGATTGTTTGAGATTCATTAGTCTTTCGTATTCTCAAGTTCTTATTAAATATTTCGGATCCCTACATCAATTTTGCTTTCATCTCAAAATGTGTATAATATTAAAATACGATAAAGTTTTTGTGAGACAGAGTTTTAAGAACTGACGATAATATAGGCATCTAGATGGTCTGACGATAGTGTAGCCGTAGCGAAGAGATGTTGAGTTGAGTTGTTTTGTTACTGGATGTAGAATAGTTGGTTAGTTGGTTGAGTTGTCTTATTCCTGGATGTAGAATGGTTGTTTGGTTGGTTAGTTGAAAGGTCAAAAGGAGGAGGGGGATCACGTGACTTTTCGTATAAGATAACGAGTATATTTTTTTTTTTTCAGAGGTGCATTACACGTGATTTTTCGTGTAAAATAACGAGAGTATTTTTTTTTATTATTATTTTTTTTTTTGGATGAGAACAACTGGAATGAAATGTCAACTTGAGGAGTGCTAAATGGGGATAACCAGAACGAAATGTAAAGTTATTTAGATGATTAACTGAACCGTTTACCAATAAATTTGTTTCCTAGTGATGGCATCACTTGCATTTGTGAGCTTCTTAGATTTATATGCTGCTCAGATTCAGTTGTGCAATTTCTTTATACTGCTTTGTATATTGATGTGTGTTTCTGATTGTATTTAGTGAAATAATATAAAAAACCATTTTTTAAAACATAAGAGGCCGTTTAAATATTACGTAAGCGTATTTTTTTGTCATTTTGTACTCCTCTGCCCATTGTAAGGAAAAATAAGCAAATGTTAGACCCCTCCCATATTTGCTTACGTTAGATTTTATGGCATTCTAACATCTGTTTGTCATAAAAAAACTACAGTTAGCGATAAATTACATTATTAATACGACAAATTTACATAAAATTTACATAAATAGACATATAGGGATTGTGGTATCGAAGGAAAACAAAATCGGTTTAATGTATTGCTACTTTTTGCATTAAACAATTCATAGAATACAAAATATTTCTTAATATGTTATTATTTATAACATTAAAAAATTAAAAACTTTAAGAAATATAGTATTAGAAATAATGTTAAGAAATACAGTATGTGCTTTAACTTTTTTTAGACCCTTAACTAAATCATAAGAATATAAGTGTTTGGCGGTCACATTTCTTGTCTAGCGTCCAAGAACTTTAAATCCATGTTTCATCATTATTTATTTTTACGTTTTTAATGTAGTGATGAACTGGAATGTTCCTCGTTTTCAGTCCTTGCTTACTCCATTATCTGTTTTCCCAAGTTCGTTCACCATCCACAGAACGCTCACCGAAATCATGCTTTTTTGCATTTTGTTGTTAAACTATAGCTGATTCTTTGTCTAATGCTTACGTAAGAGCACTCGTGACCACCTTTTCCCAGTTATTAGACAAATAAGCAAACATTGGACCCCCCCCCTCATTGACTGCTTACGTAATACTTGAATGACCCCTAATGTGTATATTATGCAGTGGACTTCATCTAAAACTATTTCCAGAAAATTTTTGACAAAATGTAGAGATGGACTTTTGTTAATGCGTCTCTATTTAAAGCGTATCTTCAAATACTGAGAGCAATTTTGTATTCTTCATGTAGAAATTAAATTTTTTGCATAAAATTTACTTTCTGCTGAAACGGATGTACCGATTAGTTATAAAAAATTCTTCATAAAACTAAGATTTAAGAATTTGGTTATAAGAAAACGCCTGATAAGAAAAACAACTTACTTTTGAACAATTATTTAAAACAATTAAACGAATAGCATCATAATCGTACTATAGACTAATTATAGTTAAATGAATTTTGAGGAATAAGCCACTACTATGATATTGAAAATATCTTTAGAAAATCTGCGGAAAATATGTAAGCAGTTCGCCTGGTCTGTGGATATTTTTAAGAATATGTTAAAATATTCTCCTGGTATATTTAAGGCAAAGCTAAATCTGCAGAATTTCTTCAGATTTCTGTAAAATTTCTGAAGAAAGTGGAGAATTCTTCAGATAATCTTAAGATTTTTTTTATTGGTTCCATCTTTTTTTTAGCACAAAGAACTAAACCTGCGTACAAAATACCCCCCGATCTGAAATGTAATGTACTGCTCATTTACTTAAAAAATTTGTGCTATTAATTAAAGTGAAAATTACAAGTAATTATTAGTGGTAAACAGAAGATTTGAATAATTAGAGAAAGTAAATTCTTCTTAATTGTATTATGTTCTGATAAAACAGCTGAGTCGTTAAAATAGGTCATGATTATAATTGTATTGGATAAGTGTCTAAGACTCATTAAACTTTTCGTTCTTATATTATATTCTAGTATTTTATATTCAAATCGAATATGTTTAATAAATATAGTGTAAGACAAAACAATAATTCGCCTAATCTAATTCTTTAAATTACGTCCTATATTCACAAGACTTCCGTGTTCTAAAGTTTTTAATAATTAAGTTTATTTAAGACAAGAAATTTTCTTCTACTCAAATCACTGTAACATTCAAGAACAATGAAATTTTGTAAAATTAAAATTTAAGAGTGCATTGTATCATTTGTCGAATTACTTTAACTTTAAAATTATGTAACATCTCGGTAGAAATCGCAGTATACTTCTCTCACTAAAAAAATCTTTAGAAAATCTGTAGAGAACTGGCTCAATAACCTGTAGAAAATCTGTAGGGAGTTCCCCCATTCTGCAAATAATTTTATGAATATGTGTAAATATCCTGCTGAAATTTTATAATAAAGCTAAATGAGCAAAATTTCTTCAGATTTCTGTAAAATTTCTGAGAAAAGTGAAGATTTAGATTTCTTAAAAAAATCTTAAGATCTTAGATCATCTTTTTTATGGATGAACTTCTTCAGTAAAACACAATGATTTTAAATACTTTTCAATACTTTCATGATATGTACTGTCTCGTAATATTTGTTTATCAAATGAATATTACAGATTTTCCCCAAAGAATTTTATTTATCGTTTTATTTATTTTTACTGTAATTAATTTTATTGCATGTATTTGTTGAAGATAATAAGTGATTTTTGTTAAGTAGTTCTATCAGATTTAAGAGCTTGGACATAATAATACAGCTCATATTCAAAATATTAGAATAATTACCTTTTTTTTAGAAATTGAAAATATCGTTTGGTAATTTAATGTCTTTTAATGAAAATATGCAAACGATATTTTTATTAAGAACTTATTGTTGATTAAACTTACTTGTTATCTTAAATTTAATGTCATTTTTGAAAAGATTAATTGCAAAAAAAATTATTTTGAAAAGTAAAAATATTAGAATATTTATTCAAGTGGTTCAAAATATTAGAATATTTCACATTAATTCTCCTTTAATTATTACCAATTCTTAACTGGTGGCATCATTGATTAAATTCAGACTATTTTATTTAAAATCAGTATTCTTTTTTGCAGTTTGTTTCTTTTTCGTCTTAAAATGGGCCGTGTGAGTGATATTCCTGAATCTACTAAACTTCGTATGGTTGATTTGTATTGGCACGGTAAAAATCAATGTTTTATAGCGAATTATTTACATTGTTCGCAATCGAGCGTTAGTAAAATACTAACACAATATTCAAAAATTGGAAAATTTCAAAATAATCGCCGAAATGGTGGCCGAAAACCAAAAACATCTGCTAGAGATGACAGGAAACTGAAGCGTATAGTTAAGAAAAACCGTTTTAAAAGTGTGCGATTCTTGCACCGAAAATGGAAAGAAGAAGGAGTTGAAGTTTCTACATCGACAACATTAAGACGTCTCTATAAATTTAAATTTGAATCTCGTGTACCGAAAACAAAACCTCTCATGACTGCAAGACAAAAGTGTATAAGATTGAATTGGTGTAAATCAAGACGTTTATGGAGCAATGAAGATTGGAAAAATATATTATTTAGTGATGAAAGTATGTTTTGTGTTTCATATGGTAATCAAGGTATTCGAGTTTGGAGAATGAAGCAAGAAGCATTTGATAAAGAATACCTTAAACGTTCCGTAAAATTTGCTGCTAGTGTCATGGTTTGGGGTTGTATGAGTGCAGAAGGACCTGGAAAGTTATGCATCGTCTACGAAAAGGTTAACTCTCTGATATATCAAGAAATTTTAGAATATTACATGATTCCATCATCAGAAGATTTATTTGAAGATGATTTCATCTTTCAACAAGATTTAGCGTCCCCGCATACCTCGGTGTCAACTAAGAATTGGTTCCGCCAACGCAACATTAAGGTACTTCCTTGGCCACCAAATTCACCAGATCTTAATCCCATCGAAAACTAATGGTGTATAATGAAGAAAAAACTTCAAGAAAATCCTCCTTCAAGTAAAATTGAGTTAGTGGCACGTATAAAGTCTATTTGGGCTAATATTGCTAGAAATGTTTGTAAACACCTTGTATATAGTATGCAAGATCGATTGTACGCTGTTATGAAAGCTAAAGGGGATGCTACAAAATATTAACTACCATTTACTTCATATTCATAAGGTAATATTGTTGCGTAAAATAAAATATTCTAATATTTTGAACCAATCTAAATTTTATTCTAATATTCTGGTGTGTTTAAGGAAGCTGTATACCTAATTTATTGTGCTGTATTTTATATTTTATAAATGTTAAAATCTTATCTAAACATTCCAGATTTAATTTATAAGAAATTTAATTGCATTTACTTAGTATAAAAAATAAATAAATGACAAATAATTTTTTCTTATTACTTTTTCTCAATTATTCTAATATTTTGAATATGAGCTGTAGACAGTGTATGCTAAGAAAATCTTATATCTTTGAACAATTGTCTTAAGACAAGTAAATATAAACAACCGTTTAAACGTGAATGTTCCCAGATGGAAACATTGCATTACTTGTAATACAAAATACATATTTTCCAACATAATAACGATGTCCTTATTTTTCCTATAGATTATAAGGTTGATTTCAACTTTTGACAAAAAAATATATTTATGTTTAATCATTTGTCACATATATATGGAAAATGTAAATTCATTAATTTGAATAAAAATATATTATTTACTTTTATCTTTTTTCTCTATATTACTTACTTTTGACCACTAGGAATCTAAATGTTTTTAAAATTCGAGAAAATAGTGAAGAACAATATACAAAAGCATATAGCGGATAATAATTTGTTATATTTGCATAGGTTGTCAATCAATAATCATGCTCCAAAATGCTAATTTTAAAATGAAAACAGCCAAAAAAACTGCAAAAATATTTGTTCTTGTTATTTTCTAAATTTGTATGCATAAATTAAAACATTTGAAGCTGTGATATAGGAAAGACAAAATTATTATTACATTGCGATATTAATTCGGCGTGTAGACGGTTAAGTGTTTTATATAATAATCATAGTTAAAGGAATTTCCGGGATTAAGCAAATAACAGATATATATTTTTTTTAATATAAATTTTATTAATTCAAATCAGTATATAAATAATTAAAATAAAATAATTTTATAACGAGAAAAATATCTTTTAAAATATTTTCGTAAAAGTAAACTAAAACGATTAAAGAAATTTACGACCTAACATTTTTTATAGCTGCAATAAACTTTTTCTACAAATTTTTAAATTACTTCTGATCCTTAAACATTAAGTTAAGATAATAAATAATTTTGACATTACGCAGTGACAATAAGTCTAGGTTAAATAAATTAGTTTACGTTTTTTTTTTTTTTTTTTTTTTTGTTTCTCAAAAAATTTTCGAAATTAGTAGAAAAGGCATTATAATCTATTTGTCTATCGAGGTATATCCGTGATGTTAATTTTAAATATTAAAAGGATAATGTATAACTACATTTAATATGTCAAAGAAGGTCGTGATTATAATAGCAATTGTGCATTTTAACAGCACCACAAACTAGTGTCGTTAAATTCAATTCTACTTTAATATGAATAATTCAAGACAAATATCTATGCATATTTTAAATAAGGATTGTTTGAGATTCATTAGGCTACGGTATTCTCAAGCTCTTATTAAACATCTTTGTTCATCACAGCAAATTTGCTTTGTACTCGAATGCATGTAATATGGACAATTCATGTTTTGTGAAACTAAAATTTAACTTTATTGTTGTAAAATTGCCATCATTTTAAAAACAAATGCTTACACATCTGCACTAATATTATAAAGAAGTAATGTTTGTTTGTTTGTAGGGGTTATTCTCCTTAACTGAAGAACCAATTTTAAAAGTAAAGATAACAAATTAGTATTGATAGTCTCTCTTCCAACAAAGACTATATTTTATGTGGAAACGACTACATGAAAGAAAGGGATACAATAGCGAAAAAATTCTAATATTGCGATTTTTGTGATACTGTAGGGGCTATTAAATTAAAATTTGGCATGTT
The DNA here is from genome assembly GCA_964019185.1 of Maratus speculifer. Classification (NCBI taxonomy): domain Eukaryota; kingdom Metazoa; phylum Arthropoda; class Arachnida; order Araneae; family Salticidae; genus Maratus; species Maratus speculifer. The sequence continues at coordinate 266,080,382 of OZ025289.1, forward strand.
AGTTACTAATAAGATGTAAATGGACAATTTCAAAAATTATCGAAATTTTATCCTTTTATATCCTAAATTATGAATTCATGAAATTTTTAGCCTCTAAAGAATCTTTCATGTTATTAAAACTACATCAATAGATATATGCAATACATTTAATAAATTAAAGGGTTTTGAAAGCTGAAATTAAATAATTAAATTTAAATTTATAGGGATTTATGTAATATTTATAACTCTACTCAAATATTTTATATAAAACATTCTTTTTAATTTTGTAGAATTGGGAAATGTACAAATATAATGCTTCTACTGTAGAAATATAGGAATATTTCCTAACCGAATTTTTTCTCCTATAATCTTTCAACGCCGAGCAAAAATTTAAACGAAATCATAATTTGAAATATATATCTATATATATGTGTGGGAATAAAGCATTAAATATTCAGCAATAAAACATAATGAACTCAATGATTTAATGAACGTGATATCCCAAGCGAGACTCGTGTGATGATGTATGGAAAGAATGAGGTGTTCTATAGATTTCAGCCATAAAGAGTTCCGTTGATTTTTAAGGCAAAGCTCATGGAAGCTTGATTATGCTATCTATTATTTGGTTTTACTGTTATATTTGAATGTTACGTATATATTTTATGTCTATTACACCTTTTTTATACTTTAAAGAATATCAGTTTTGCTTAAATCATAAGTTATTCACTTAAAATCCCACACATATACTACCTCTGACAATAAAGTTCGGTGAATGAATTCAGAACGACCGATCTGGCGACACTGGGGAAACAAAACGCTGCACCTTCATAGAGGCAAGTGTTGACCATCTTCACCCACCGTTGTTTAGCTGAGAGTCATTTATGTTCTATCTAAGACGTGATTTAGTAAGTGCTTGTTCAGTGTGTTGGTTCTTAACTTAGAACAAGAAAATGAACGAGCAAAAGGTCAGTTTAAAGTTTGGTTTTAAGCTTTGCAAAACACCGAATGAAATTTATGAGGGGTTCTGGAAATTGAACATCCAATATACTCGCCAGACCTTCATCCTCCAGACTTCTTCTTATATTCAGGACTCAAACACACTTTGAAAGAGATTTGACCATATTGCTGGTATCCAACGAAACGTGACGAAGCGTTTGAACTCCATCCCAAAAAAAAATTTCTGGCAATTTTTCTAGGACATGTATAGCAGGTCTCAGCGGTGCATAGTTATGGGAAATGACTCTTTTGAAGGATGGTATGGTAACTTTTGTTAATATTTCATCTACACTAATGTTACAGGACTATTCACCGAATTTTATTGTCAGAGGTAGTATATATATATATATATATATATATATATATATATATCTGAATTACTTTAGTTATATTTATAATAGTAATATATACACTATATTGCCATTGATTATGGGACACTTGCGATTTTAGACATTTTACTAAATATCTAGAAAAATACATGAGGAATCATCTCGAAACTCTTAGTGTATAAATATAATAGTATAAGGCATACATCTCCGTGAAGATTTTTTCCCGAAACTCCAAAGGGGACCGTCAACAAATTAAAAAAGAATGAATATCTTTTGAATAATCCTGTCAAAACTAATGTAGCAAAAGCGCTCAAACTCTAGATTACGATTGAATGCCTTATTGTAATAAGAATTGTTCATTTTTATGCAAATAGCATGCATACTCGCAGAGTAATTAAGGTTTTTATAAAAATGATCCCAAATTTTTCCAAGTTTTTTCCTTATAATTTTCAGAGTTCTTAATATAAAATATTATTTTTTTCAGAAAATATGACAAACAACATTGCACACAGTACCTTGTAATCAGAATTAAAAAATAATGAAAATTGTATAAAAAATGAGTTGGTTTACTAAATAATTTTTTACTGCGCATGCGTCAACGATATCAAAATTTCATTTGCATATTATGTTAGCTAAATGTATGGAGCGACTTTTGTGAAAGTCACAAAATCATAACTTGAAAATTCTGACAATAATCGTCAATTGAATAAGTCGAAAATCCGTCATTCTCAAAATGAAGCAAAAACAAGAGGGGTTGTATCCATATATTCATTGATTAGTATCAATATAGAATACACAATATGGGATGTACTACTGCATTTGGATAAAATCCCTCATTTTTTTGCTTCATTTTGGAAACAACGGATTTTGTCTTTTTTCTATAGACGATTACTTTGATAATTTTCAAGCTATGATTTTGAGACTTTTACAAAAGTTGCTCTATACATTTAGCTAACATAATATGCAAATGAAATTTTGATATCTTTGACGCATGCGCAGTAAAAAATTATATAGTAAACCTACTCATTTTTCATACAATTTGTATTATTTTTTAATTCTGATTACAGGGTACTGTGTGCAATGTTGTTTGTCATATTTACTGGAAAAAATATTATTTTATATTAAGAACTCTGAAAATTATAATGGAAAAACTTGGTAAAATTTGGGACCATTTTTATGAAAAGCTTAATTACTCTGCGAGTGTGCATGCTATTTGCATAAAAAAGAACACAGTGTATTACAATAAGGCATTCAATCATAATCTAGAGTTTGAGCGCTTTTGCTACATTAGTTTTGACAGGGTTATTCAAAAGATATTCATTCTTTTTTAATTTGTTGACGGTCCCCTATAGCGTTTCGGTAAAAAATCTTCACGGAGATGTATGACGTATACTATTATATTTATACACTAAGAGTTTCGAGATGATTCCTCATGTATTTTTCTAGATATTTAGTAAAATGTCTAAAATAGCAAGTGTCCCATAATCAATGGCAATATAGTGTATATATATATACAAGGTGTCCCTAAACAAATGATATATACGCTAGGGGATGATAGAACACATCAAGACGAGTAATAGTAAATAGGAAACCAAGGGTCCCAAACGTTTTCCAAAGGAGGTAGCCGCCATTAAAGTTTGGGGTCCAAAATTTCAAATACACATAAAAAACGGAAAAATTGGTCGATTGATTTGCGGTTTTCACTAAAACTATTCTTTATGTTTATATTTTCTTGAAAATAAATTATAACGATAAATTTCGAAAAATGCCGATAGAGGGCGCTTTAGACTTCGAAGTAATGAAAAACTATTTTTTGCCGTGATTTTTTGCATCTCATTAAATGGTTTCCTAAGCTTAAACTTAAATTTTGAGCTCAAAATCTGAATAGTTGGAAGCGGTTAAATAGCACAAACTTAACTGTGTTCAGAGGGTTTAAATTTCAAATGACTATAAAAAACGGAAAAATTGGTCGATTGGTTTGCGGTTTTCACTAAAACTATTCTTTACGTCGGTATTTTATTGAAAATGAATTATAAAGATAAATTTCAAAAAATGCCGATAGAGGGCGCATTAAATTTTGGAGTAACGAACAACTACTTTTTACTTTATTTTTTGCATCTTATTAAATGTTTTCGTAAACTTAGACTTAAACTTAAATTTTGAGCTCAAAATCTGAATAATTGGGAGTGGTTAAGTAGCACAAACTGAACTGTGTTCAGAGGGTTCAAATTTCAAATGATAATAAAAAAATTCGTTTGCGGTTTAAAATAAAACTATCCTTTAAGTCAGTATCTTCTTGAAAATGAATTTTAAAAATAAATTTCAAAAAATTCCGTTAGAGGGCGCCTTAAACTTTCCAGTAACCAACAACAAATTTTAACCGTTAATTTTTTGTATCTAATTAAACGCTTTCCAAAACTTGTTAAATGTTTTCGAAATCTTAGATTTAAACTTAAAGTTTGAACTCAAATTCTGAATCGTTGGGAGGGGTTAAGAAGCGGAAACTGAAGTGTGTTCAGGAGTTGAAATTTAACCCCCCCCCCCCGAATGCAGTTCACTTTTGTGCTATTTAAACACTCGCAACGACTCAGAATTTGATCTCAAAATATAAAGCTAAGCATTTGAAAGCATTTAATGAGATTTAAAAAAATAACGGTTAAAAATAGTTGTACGCTACTCCAATGTCTAAGGCGCCCTCTATCGGCATTTTGTGAAATTATCTTTGAAATTTATTTTCAAGAAAACACTGATTTAAAGAGTAGTTTTAGCAAAAACCGCAAACGAATCGACTAATTTTTCTGTTTTTTTATAGTTTTCCGTTTCATTTGAAATTTAAACTCTCTGAACACAGTTCAGTTTGTGCTACTTAACCACTCCCAACTATTCAGATTTTGAGTTCAAAATTTAAGTTTAAGTCTAAGCTTAGGAAACCATTTAATGAGAGGCAAAAAATAGTTTTTCATTACTTCAAAGTCTAAAGCGCCCTCTATCGGCATTTTTCGAAAGTTACCTTTATAATTTATTTTCAAGAAGATACCAACATAAAGAATAATTTTAGTGAAACCGCAAATCAATCGACCAATTTTTTCTTTTTTATGTGTATTTGAAATTTTGGACCCCAAACTTTAATGGCGGCTATCTCCTTTGGAAAACGTTTGGGACCCTTGGTTACCTATTTACTATTACTCGTCTTGATGTGTTCTATTACCCCCTAGCGTATATACCATTTGTTTAGGGACACCCTGTATATGTATATATATATATATATATATATATATCTGTGTGTGTGTATATGTATATTGCAAAAAAATTTTTCGTCAAAACTAACCTTTATACTATCTTAATTTTCTAATAATAAAATTCCGTACTTACTTCAACTTATTAAATTAAAATCTTGTTTCTAGATCTAATCTGTTAATCTTTATGGAGACGATATAAATTCTTAATTCGCCTTAAAAAACATTTATTCCAGTATGCGTAAATTTAAAAAGATGGCTCTAAATTAAAAATATTCTTAATTAAATTTTATTTCTTAATATTCCAAATAAAATTCATTTTTTCTATGTTTTTATCAACCCTTTTTAAGAAAGTCTTATTAAATTTATTCCAAAACCATACCTTTCAAAAAATATCATTATTTTATTTTATCTATTTATTTATTATCCCTCAGTCAACATTTGATAGTGTGCATATCAATAAATTCATTTCTTTTCTTTTTCTCTTAAAATTAATAGTCTATAAAAATCGTCTGCCTAAGATATTTAAAATTCTGAGTCGATTATAAATTGGTTAAATAATATTTTTTAAAATAAAATTGTTGTTTGTCAAGTGTTAATCTCGACTCTGGGTATGAGTTATGTTTACATAAAAGAATGATGGTTTGAGTCTAGAGAATGTTCTAGAATTTTCTTTTTAGATTTAAAAGAGGGAGCCCCGAGAGGTGGTAAGAAGAAGAAGAAGGATTTTGGGGTGCTCTCTTGCATGAGTACAGGTGGATGTAGTATTTTTTTTTTTTGGATGTTTCGGTAAAATATCGTCTACAACAGGAGCTTTTCTCTCTATTATAGCTACAGTTTAATAAAATGAACTTGCAGCAGCCAAGGAGTGATTATTTAGACCTTCTACATTTATTTATTTTGTTTTTTTCTCGCTAGCCATGACTTCTGTTTGGAGAAAGGGAAACCTGGCGATGATGTTTCTGTCCCCTCTAACTTTAAATTGTCACAATCTATTCAAGAGTCCGACTGGATAGCTAATGCCTGTGCTGCCTTTTTCGGATTTTTAAAGAAACTTGCTATGGAACGAAGCGATATAAAAACTGTGTATCGCTGAATAATTTTCCCGTCATTATTGGATGTGTTCTTAAACAAGAACTTCCATATTCTCTTGATTTCTAGAGTGACGAAAACAGAGGAGTTGTTCCTGTAAAGTGTTTTGGGTCTGTATGATTTGAAAGAATTAGGATTTGCTTTGAGTTTGCTTGTGTGTTCCATGACGATTGAGATCCATTCTTTCATAGTCGTGAAAAAGTAGTCCTCGTGATGATGGAAAAGAAGAAAAGAAATAATTTCAAGACCATTTCTTGTAAATTGGTGAATAGAGGGACAATTTTCGAGATAGTTGAGCCCAATAGGATTTCGGTGAGAATCTTTTCATAGTGTTTTGATTATTATTATTTGTGTACTTTTTATGTATTTATTTAAATTATTTATTCTCTGTTTGTCAGGTTTATTTATTTCATTATTTGTCTGTGAATCTTATTTACTTACCTATTTATGAGTATTATTATTATCATTATTATGTGTTGGAGATTGAAATATTTTTGTTCTTAAAGATTTAATTGAGGAGTATGATGTTCTTATAACAATTACTGTTGCATATTAAAAAAGACTATAATGATATTTTTATGCACGTTTAAAGATGAGTTTATAATAACAATGAAATATAAAAGAGCTTTGAAGCTCAAGTTATTAACACGCTTTTATTAACTTCACCTGTATGTGAGTTTGTGGGTTGGTAACTCTCCTTATTATCTAAAGATTTTCTCAAGCAATTTTGACTAAAAATTGCATTCTATGGTTTTTGGGAAGTGAGCTTTGGTTCCCGGATTCTTATAATTTATTTAAATTCAGTAAGAAAGATGGAACGGTACAAAGCTGTTGCTAGAGTTTTGACTGATAAATATGATTAATTTTTTCAGTAAATTTTGTGATTTTAAGTAAGAAATTGCCTATAATTTTTTAATCTGTTTATGATCTATAAAATAATAGAATTAAAAGTTGATCCCAATTTAAGGTATAACTATGGCATTTACAATTTCTATGTTTATTAGATAAAATTTCTGGTTAAAGTTAGCAGCTAAATATAGTTATAATTTTCACGATAATTTTGATTCAGATTTTTAAAAGGGAGGGTAATAATTCTGTGTCAGGCAATCAAAATGTAAACATATCCAGTAGACAAAGCCCTCAAAATTGCGAAAGCGCGAACTCGTGAATTTCACCTTAAAAGTAAAAGACTATATGCTCGAAATTTTGTCGAATCTCCATTAAAAATACAAGACTCTGTAATTTATGAAGAATTTAAATACCCTAACACTCGAAAATTAGAACCTACTTTCTCTGTACCATATAAAATTATAAATAAACTTTCTGATGTAACTTATGAAATAGATAAATTTAATTATGAGACAGGACAGAATTCCGTTATTGTGCATGTTTCTAAATTATGACCCTATTTTTTACCAGAAGATTTTAAATTGTTTCATGAGCAATCCAAAAAACAAACAAAACCTCAGATACAACCACAATCACTAGATCAAACTAAAGACAAGACAGTAGATTAAATTTTAATTCTCATTCTTTAAAAATGTTCCCACCATAATTTTCAACATCAGCAGGTATGATTCTTGGAGCGCTACAAGAATATTTTGTTTTTGGAGTTTTTGGGGTTAAATTGGGCTCCTTATGCAGGCATAAGGTATACACTTTGATTGTAAAAACTTACAATTGATGTTGATAAACTAATTTTAAGTGTATTTAAGTCTAACTATATTTACTCATTTATTAACATTAGTATTATTCTATTTATTCAGCAGATATTTATGTGATAACAGTTATAAAATCTGATGAATCTACTCAAACCTATAACATAATATATGATTTTCAGTGATTGTGAAAACTACAGATATTAAAAGTTTTTCAAAAAAGCAAACAATTTTTATTTCCATTTCTCAATTAAGAATGACAACTTTTATTCCTATTTGTTTTTTATTATTAAAGTTTATAATATGTGTAGATGAAACATTATTCTACATTTGGCAGTTGAAAGCTTATAACCAAATTTGGCAATTTTGTAAAAGAGTATCAGAGAGGAATCATTGTAAGGAAATACTGGTTGAGAGTCCATTTTCTAAATAGTTATATTTAATTTTATTTGGATTTTGAAATTATTATTTTTTTATGCATACACTCGGCTAGCAAAAAATACTTTCTTATGCTATTAGAAGATAAGAAAATTATTTAGTTGCTATGTAATTACTTTTATCCTCAACCAATATTTTCCCTATCAATAATAAATAAATTGGGCTATTTTCTTGGAATCCAACAAAAAACTTATTTAATGAACGATATCACTGAAAAAATTTAGTTGACTATTGAAGAGATGCTGTTTAATATACTGGATCCGGAGGACTTTTATTTAGGGAACTTTCTTTAGTGGACTTTTGATTAAGTTATCGAAACTCTATAAACTCCTATGAAGGAAATTTCTTATTGTTTTTATAGTATTTTTAATATTTCTTGCTTATTAATATTTATAACTTATTTACTTTTATTGTATGTATTATCTCCTATGCACTAACAAATAGTAAGTGATATTGTAATATTATTGTTTTTCTTGCAGGGAAATGCTCCTACCTAAATTTAATTCAATTCAATTTTCTCTTAACTATTTTTTTAATCGCTAATATTTTTTATATTGCGTTGATTTTCTTTTCTTCCATCTCTTAGCTTCCTGAGTTTGACGGTTTCATTCCAAAATTTAACTTCTCTAAATTATTAGATTTCTGTTGTCTGAACTTGTAGTTTTATTTAACTATCAATTTCATACAAAGTTTTGGGGAGGGGGGATAATATTACAAAATTAATATTTTTCGCCAAAACTAACCTTTATACTATCTTAATTTTCTTATAATAATATTCCGTACTTACTTCAACTTATTAAATTAAAATCTTGTTTCTAGATCTAATCTGTTAATCTTTATGGAGAAGATATAAATTCTTAATTCGCCTTAAAAAATATTTATTCCAGTATGCGTAAATTTAAAAAGATGGCTCTAAATTAAAAATGTTCTTAATTAAACTTTATTTCTTAATATTCAAAATAAAACTCATTTTTTCTATGTTTTTATCAACCCTTTTTAAGAAAGTCTTATTAAATTTATTCCAAAACCATACCTTTCAAAAAATATCATTATTTCATTTTATCTATTTATTTATTTTCCCTCAGTCAACATTTGATAGTGTGCATATCAATAGATTCATTTCTTTTCTTTTTCTCTTAAAATTAATCGTCTATAAAAATCGTCTGCCTAAGATATTAAAAATTCTGAGTCGATTATAAATTGGTTAAATAATATTTTTTTTAAATAAAATTGTTGGCTGTCTTGTGTTAATCTCGACTCTGGGTATAAGTTAAGTCTAAAAATGATGGTTTGAGGCTAGAGAATGTTCTAGAATTTTCTTTTTAGATTTAAAAGAGGAAGCCTCGAGAGGTTGTAAGAAGAAGAAGAAGGATTCTTGGGTGCTCTCTTGCATGAGTACGGCTGGATGTAGTATTTTTTGGATGTTTCGGTAAAACATCGTCTACAACAGGAGCTTTTCTCTCTATTATAGCTACAGTTTAATAAAATAAACTTGCAGCAGCCAAGTAGTGATTATTTGGACCTTCTATATTTATTTATTTTGTTTTTTTCTCGCTGGCCATGACTTCTGTGCGGAGAAAGAGAAACCTGGCGATGATGTTTCTGCCCCTTTAACTTTAAATTGTCACACACACACACACACACACATATGTATATATATATCTGAATTACTTTGCTTATATTTATAAAAGTATTTACAAATATATATATTGCGCAAATATTATTGCTTTCGAAATATGATAAAGTAATGTATTTATTACATATTATAAATTGTAGTACTACATTTAATTAATTTTCTAAAAAGTTATTTAAAGCGCTACCGGGGAATAAAGAGTTCAAGAATAAAAAGAAGAAAAAGCGTTTTAAAAACATTTTACATTTTGATTTCTATGGATTTCCTAAAGAATGAAAACTCGAGATTAGTCATTGTAGTTACTGTGAATGTATAAATGCTCTCAGAGTATAGTTTCCAAAAAATTTAAAATTTTGAAATAAGCAAAAAGTCTTCTTGAAATGGTTTAAATTTTGATTTCTATGGAACTGTTACAGATGTAAATTTTAAATTTGGCATGATATATACTTATAAGACGTATGTGATCTCTAAAAGGTGTTGCGTTAAATTTTTTAATTTAAAAGATTTAAATGAACTAATTGCGCTCTAAAAAGTTTTAATATTTTCATTTCTATGAATGCTCAATAAATACCAAACCAATTTGGAACGTAATGTTGACAAATTAATGGTAAAAGGTCTGTATTCTAACATAGTCTATATTTTATGCTGGCTCCATCACCAGAAAATTGCACCACCAAACAAGTTCTAAAATTGCGATTTTCGTGATACAGAGAGACCTATAAACTTGTATTTTGACGTAGTAGTTACATACAAAATGTAATTATCGCCCAAAAACAATTTTTAAAATAAATTGAAATTTAAAAGAGTAAAATGTACGAAAAGCATTCTGAAGGGTTCCATTGTATGATTTGTGCATAATTTTTAGCGATAGAAATTTGAAATTTTATTTTTGTTACTTTTAAGACGTAAATGATCTGGCAGACATGTTGATAAAAAACATATTTAACAGATCCAAATGCGCCAATATCTGTTACAAAAACATTCTAAATTATTATGTCTATGGAACTGTTAAGAATCGAGACTGAAAATTCTATATGGATTTAAGATGTAAATCCTTGAATACTTCAGAATCACGCAATAAATTATCACAGAATACTTCAAAAATATAATCGCAATTTAAATGCATAGAATGCGCGAGAAATGTCCTAAATTGTGATTTCTGTGAAACTGTAAATAACAGACACTTGAAATATGGCATGGAGAGATGTTTCTCATGGAGAGATGTTTCTCATGATTCTAAATTAAATTTCTAATTTTAAATCTAATCTACTCAATTTTTTTTTTATATAAAATATAACCAAAAATAAAAAAAAATATCTACCAAGTAATAAAAATATTTTTTTTTTTGGAAAGTTTGCAAGGTGTAATACATTAATAGTCCTTTTGCAGAAATTGAGTACCAAAGCACAATTTGGATATACGAGGTAAAATATCCTCATTTAAAAAAAAGTAATTTCTCTGAAACTAATTGAACGAAATTCATGAAATGTGTATTTAGACCGACGTATGAGGCGTATGATTTACTTGTAGTATCAAAATTTAGTATTCCTGTTTCAAAAAAAGTTTGGTTCGTTTTTAAATGTAATTGGCTCTCTATTCAAATTTTATGTACATCATTTAAAAATAACTTTCTTCTACAATATCTTTTGCAGAGCTAGGATGCTGTTAAAAATCTGCAATAAGCTGTTCAGCAATTCGATTGTTTTTACATATGCTGTTGACTTGGTCATGCATTATTAAAAACAACTGACCATATTACAAACAATATTATGGTCAGAATAACGTTAAATTACGGTTTTACTACCATTTTATATAAAATTGGTTGACTGTTGGATAGTTTACTGGATTTTTTTTCAACAGCTTACAAGAAGTTTACTTTTCTTTCCACGACCAGTGTTGCCAGTGGGCTACTTTTTTAAAATTCGGATTTGCTGATTGGCATTACTTTTTAGAAACGGTAAATTACCTTTTGTTTTCGCCTTAATTATCATGTAAATGAATAAGGCACATTTCATCATTTGTAAAAATTGCGCCAATCAAGAATCTGAATTAAGAAAAAAGTAGCCCATCTGGCAACAACTGTCCACGACTGCAAAATAGTACTGTAAACACCGTGTTCTTATTTTTAAGTTATTACATGTGTTTTTTGATCAGAATAGGGATAAATATTTACCTTTAATAATATGCATATAAATCATTGATAGCTATTTAGATTCTACGAAACTTGAGATTAAGTTTCTACGTTGGAAGATGTTTATTGATGAAGTAACTTTAAAAAGCTACGTAGGAATTAATTTACAAAAGTCTTTTCTTTTTACGCTTAATAATATATTAAAATCAAGATTTTATACAAAATTGCCAATCAATAATATGTTAAAATTTGAGCTTACAAATTATGTTTCTAGAGACCAAAATTTCGAAGACCTGTGCTGATCAGTGTTGACCATTTAGGTCGTTTTTAATTCAACATTTTCATGTAGTGATTTTTGTTTTACTTAACGGCATGAAATGAAGAATAATTCTGCTAATGATTTTTCATTCTACAGTTCTCTGTTACACATATCTTTCGTACTAGTGCTAGACTCTGTGATTCGTCGCCATTTCAGCAATTTGCTGGTTCAGCAATTGGTGAAAATGCCTGTCAAAACGGAGATTATAAGTTTTGCAACGTAGCTTTTATTTCTTTCTTTGTATTTTCTTTAATTTAAAGTTAATATTTTAGAAAATTTAAAATACACACAAAGAAAAATGCGTTGATTTGGGACCATTTTTTGTCCTTCTTACGAACAAATTGCTTATCTATTAATTCAAAGTCTTCGGCATTTGTTTTTCAAATTACACTTTCTTAACATTTACACACCAAGTTAATCTGATTAATCACATTCTATGATAGGTAAACAAAGGTATAAAGGCCATTGTGCACATTAATGTACAGTCAAACTTTGTTATCATGAACACGCTTAATATGACTAACTTTTAACGTGAATTGTTTTCGCAATTCCATATAAAAATGAATACAATGATTTCGTACACACAACATGAATTACTGTTAACATAAACAACATTTTGATTTTCCGTGAAGTTCATGTTAACGAGGTTCTACTATATTATCTGGCTTGGTTCATTACTTCTGTTAGATACAATGCGAAGACGCATATTCGAGTTTTATTTTTATTCAAAATTAATTTGTTGTCTAAATTTATTTAAATTTCTTCTGTTAACGCTAGCATTCAAAAATTAGTTATCTTTATTTCTAATTTAAGCACAATTATTATACCCATATAACTATTCTTTATTGATATTTTATGAGATAAACGATTATTTCTTATAAATTTGTTTATGTTATCTAGAAAAATCAGACATGAATTTAAGCTATCTCTTGCCCACTGTAATCATTAAAAAGCGGGTAAATTACATTTCACATCTGCTTGCAAATAGATATTTTTCATTAATCATGCAGTACGCTTGATTTTATGTAAGAAAAGATAAGTCTGCATTATTAATTCGCATTTTTAACAGATAGCCAATGTGGTACCCCCTTCTTTACGATTTTATAGTTCTATTTTTTATACCGAATCCTACTTAACGATTATGTTTAAGACTGCCATATGGGCTTAACATGTATGTATACTTGGTATGTATTAACTTAATTATAGACACTTAGCCTCTGATTGTCTCAGTAGTGACATCTGAAAAGATTTGTTGCGCAACAGGGAGCCAACTAATTATGCATCTTAGCCTTCTGTTTCATACAATAAAATATTTTTTCCACGGAAAGATTTCTGAAATATTGGCCGATATATAAAGCTGAGAAATGCACAAATAAAAGTTAAAGGTAGTAGACAACCGTTTCAAATCTAATATCGAGACTCTTCATTAGTGCAAATTTATATACCCGTTACAGGAACGAACGAGCCAAAAAATAAGCAATGAGATGAGAGAAACATTTACAACTAGGTGGTCAAGTACAGACATCTACCAAAGAACAATCGAACTAAACAAAAAAAAAGAAAAAGAAAGAGAGATAATTAAATTAAAGATTAAATTAAAGACTTCCAAATACTTGAAAAATCAGGAGTACTTGATATGCCATTGACTAAGGAATGAAAATTTTATTGATGTAGTAAGTTTACCAAAAATTAAGGTCAAGATTAGAAGGACACTAAAGGATAATGATGGCTGAAGAAAAATTCAACTTATGTTTTGAAGACCAACAGTGTTGAGCAATAGAAGAATGCTTAAGCTCTTGAATGTTAACATAACTTTTATGTTCTTTTAAACGAAATCTAAGAGCACGTTTAGTCTGGCCGATATAACAAAGACCACATTGGCAAGAAATTATTTGGTAAATATGCCAGTTGTTTAAGCGATCAATGGCATTGCTTAAGGTTTGAAAAAGCAATTTTATTAACAATAAAAAAATAACATTGAGATTGTATCTTCTTAAATTTTTGCAATTCCTGGCAGACTTTAGGAAAAAATGGTATACAACCGAAGTATTAATATTAGAATTAAAATTCTTTTCAGAATGGGCGGTTTTCTTCAATTTTCTATGAATGGATATTAGAGGAATAACAACGATCAACAGCAGTAGCTTTTAGATAATCAAGTTCATCACTGAGTAACTGAGGAGTTGAACAAAAATTGCAAACCCGGAAAACAAAAGTTTTAAAAGTCGCAAATTCAATTATCCTTACTTTCCAAACATTTGGAAATCTCTAATTTTCTTTTTTCTTTTTTTTTAGTTTGTTTATTCTCCGGTAGATGTCTCTACTTGTCCACCCAGGTGTTCATGCTGCTTTTTTCTCATTGACTTTTTTTTGACGTGTTCTTTTCCACAACGGGTATATAATTCTGTGCTTCTCGTCATAATGCTCAGCTTTGCTTTTTCTAGCACGCTGAGTCTGATACTAAAAGAGAATCTCGATAGTAGGTTCGAAACGGTTATTCATGCACTATTTGTGCATTTCTCAACGCTGGTTTTCTATCTTTATACATTTTTGCACAAAGGCTTTATTTGTTATTTTAATATTGACTGATAGACTTCCAAATAAATATAATGTTAAGCAATGTAGTTAGCTATGGATTACACCGTGTTGTACTTACAAAAAGTTTACAAACAATCGCATTCTCATAAAGCCCAACAAAAATACATCATTGATGTTTTGAATACAGATTATAAAATCCATAGTCAGAGGCTGGATAATTCCTTTATTTAAAAAAAAGTTGCAATATAAATTTTTATGTAATAAAACCTACTATATGCAAATTCGTTTGTATGTTGGAAAATACATATAAGATGTAATAATATATAAACTTAAATAAGGACAGAATATATGTAAATTTTGAAATTCCATATTAAATATGGAGATTAGTCTTAATGCTGATTTAAGAAGACTAATGTTTTTGTTAATTTCAGAATATTCTTCGAATATTGCATACTAGCAATATTCGAAGACTAGCAATATTTCAGAATATTGGTAGTCTTCGAATTTTTGAAGACTAGCATTTTTGTATAGAAAATTTTGCTTTATTTAAAAGGAAAATTCTGAGATTAAATAAAGCAAAACTTTCTTAAAAAATAATGGTATAAAATATAGTGAAACTTTACAGCTGCATAATCGCGTAATCAATCTCGCACATAAAAAATCCGACACTAAGGCTTTTTATTGATATGGGTTATTTTTTCGTTGCATTAAAATAAATAAATATATTCGTTAATAATCTTTTCACATAGCTCATAATAAAATTTAATTAGTAAGGTTAATTTTAATTTTAAATTGTTATCTGATATTAATCTAAAATATTTCTATAAAATAAAATAAAAATGCGACATTGCATAATTATAGATATTAATATAACTTTCATGTACATTGCAAATCATAATAACAAAGCTTAACGTGAAATGAATTGAATAAATTTAATTTAATATGTTTTGTAATAATTAATCTAGTGTATAACACGAATTCCTTTAATTACATATATATCTGATGAAGAATTTCAGAAAAAACTAAACAAATTAGAAATCCAAATAAATACAAAATAAGAACATATGTAAATAAGATAATTGAAATAGAAAATTTATTTTTAATTTTTCTGATTAAATCATTAATAGCATCATTTCGTAGAAATTAAACTTAATTATTTACATTTAAATTACAATCTTTTATTTTCAAAATACATATCCCAAAGATTTGAGATTAGTAAAATATACAGGTCGTTAAAATATGAAAATATATCCGATAAAGTCTACAATATATTTCTGTTCTTTTGTGCCATTTTTTATGTTTTAAATTTCTTTAGAAATTTATAATGAGAAACTACGCAGTATAATTACACTGCAAATTGCGATATTTATTTTTAAAGAGCTTTATTAACTAGATTAATAACTAATTAAATTTAAACATGATATATTTATTTTCATTAATCATGGAAACTGAATTTAATTTTAATAACAAACATTTTCGAATCAACCGTTCAATAAACAATAAAAAAAGTTAAATAATAACTTTAAAATATTAAGAGAAAATTTAGAAATTATTTTCGCTTAATATAAAACAAAATTAATTTTATATAAAGCTGAATTCCATCTATAGAAATCCACTTGTTGATTGAAGGTAAACATGTAAAGACCCCCCTCCCTTCCACTCCCGCCCACAAAAAATGAAACGGATATCCGAAGTTTCTGTTGTATGTTTAAATATAAACTCCGTGTGATTTGCATATGATAAAACACATTTAAATAATTGCAGATTTAATCGAAAACATTTTAATATGCAAATCTTTTTTGTTTTGTGTAACATCGAAAAAGATACAGCTTTGTTGGCGACCAACAAATGACGCTATTGTTTAATTGCACCAAAAGATGATTTACAAATGAAAAAATATATCATTCATAAGTGCAACTGTGAGACTAGGCACCACACCATTCACAGCATTTAGTAACATTTCTTGCGTTATGGAGACACGTTTTGGCAGATGGCATCTTTCAGTGCTGTTAGTGATGCCGTTGGTCGCCAACAGAACTATATTTTTACACTGCCACACAAAGCCCGGTTTGTTTTTCATCCCTTTGGGTCAAACCGTATCTTTGTATGTTGATTCGTTTTTGAATTATTCATTTTTAAAGTTCATCCTGACTTTTGAATCACCCTGCATTTACTACTTCAGATTTACAACATAGAAAAAAGGGTTACTGCAGTTAGTATTGCCGGCATTGTCGGTGCTATGTATTTACATGGCATGAATATTAAACGGCATTAGACATTAAGCATAACTGTCAATCTCGTGATATCGCAATTATAAAGTCAGAAATAAGAGCAAAGAGAAGAAAGATCCGTATTTAAACGAAAATCTTGAATTTTAATGAGATTATCCGACAAAAATGAAAAGTGGGTGATACTAAAGTTTTAAGGATACGTTTTACGACTAATACGGTTTAAAGAAAATGAGAATATCATAATTTGCATCCAAAACTTCTATGTTTTGCTTTATTATGCTTAGTAAAATACGTCAGTTAGTAACATGTAGATTGATTATGACTCGTTAAACAAGAATATTAGGTGTGAATGAAGATTGATTTTCTAATCTTCCGTAATCAAGTCCACGGAAAAGTTTACCGTGAAAGAAAAAGGTATTAGCCACAACTTATTGTGGCGTAAGAGGTGAGTTCATAAAAGGTTTATTTCATAAAAACACTTCTATGCACAAAATCACATTAACTAAGATGTGCCAGTAGGCAGCGGAACCAAAAACCGAGGAATGCTTCATAGTTTTCAAATCTCCACATTACCTAATATATTGAAAATGATAATGCAGTAAGATACATAATATCTGGAAATGGGAGTATATTAATGCCATTATGAAATAAAATGCTTTTTTTAAATTATTGAAGCAAAAAATAAAAATTTACTTAAACATATATTTTCTATACTACAGAAAATATAAGTATTTTCTGTACTATAGAAATTTCATTAATGACAAGACATTTAGTGAAACGCTTTTCGCGTCTCTTACACTCTAATCTTTTCCCGGTCAACTTCTGATACGTTATTGGGCCTCTCTTCTCTATTTCGTAGAACCATTTTCAAAACAAAGCTCTTTATTGCAATTTCCAAAAACTAATACTTTTTCACGCAAGAAAGTCAGCAATTTTCATCAACAAAATAATGTAAAAACCGTTATTTTCAACTAAAAGGTGAAAAATAAACTTTTCTACCAAAAATAAACGAACTTCAAAAACTACTGCAAAGTGAAAAAAAAAATTTTACACAATAGTAATAAGAAATTAAATTAAGAGCATAGTATTTACCATGCTCTTATTATATTTATGTACATTAGTTTGACTTTTTGGAGTCGGTGCCAGCCAAGCCAAGTTAAAAATTAAAAATTTAATTATCCAATGCAAATCGTAAAATTATAAAGGTAAATTTTTAACTAAATATTAAATCGTAAAAAAAAAAAAAAAACTCTTAGATAATCGTATTTGTGTCTGTTTGAAAATTACATGTAACTTGGCTTGGCTGGCACCAACTCCAAAAAATCAAATTAATGTAGATAAATATAATAAGAGCATGGTAAATACTATGCTCTTAATTTGATTTCTTACTACTATTATGTAAAAAAAAATATTTTTCACTTTGCAGAAGTTTTTGAAGTCGGTTTAACTTTTGGTAGAAAAGTTTATCTATCTTCTTAAAAAGTCAAATTATAGCTCTGTTTTAACTTTGAACTTTTGTCAATCCCGATTTGTGTATGTTTGGTTTATTAGTAAATTAAAATTACTAAAAATTATGAACGTCTTCCAATATTGTTTTAAAATATTTTTAATTATAGACCGTGCGGCGGCGACGCGAATGACTACGTCATCGAGTTACCGGATGAAATCATGATGTAGGACAAGATTATTAGGTGTAGATTAAGGAATGACTGGTCTGCCGCGTTATTTCTTGGTACGATATGAGTAACAGCGGGCGCCAACTTGCCATTTTGGCGTCACTTTCACCTCATCGAGTTACGGGATGAAATTGGTGCCAAATTAAAGGTAAAATAAAGTATTTTAAGAATATTTCGGTCTGCCTGCGCATATTCTGGTACAAACCCTCGGCAGACTGAAATTTATAACAAAAAAAGACGTTATAATGTAAAATTCAATATGACTACGTCATCGAGTTACGGGATGAAATCATGATGTAGGACAAGAATATTAGGCGTAGATTAAGGAATGACTGGTCTGCCTCGTCATTTCTTGGTACGATATGAGTAACAGCAAGCGCCAACTCGCCATTTTGGCATCACTTTCACGTCATCGATTTACGGGATGAAATTGGTGCCAAGTTAAAGGTAAAAGAAAGTATTTTAGGAATATTTCGGTGTACCTGCACATGTCCTGGTACAAACCTTCGGTGGACCGAAATTTTTAACAAATTATGTTTTCATAATGTACAATACAAAATCTAAAGACGTATTTTACATTACTTAACTTCGCAATCGACCTTTCACGCTAATTTGATGGTTTAGGAAAAGATTTTTATTAGTAAGCGAGAAAACGACCGATTCGACATTTCATTAATTGTATTGTATATTATGACGCCTTTTTGATATAAATTTCAGTCTGCCGAGGGTTTGTACCAGGATATGGGCATGCAGACCGAAATATTCTTAAAATACTTTATTTTACCTTTAATTTGGCACCTATTTCATCCCGTAACTCGATGACGTGAAAGTGATGCCAAAATGGCGAGTTGGCGCCCGCTGTTACTCATATCGTACCAAGAAATGACGAGGCAGACCAGTCATTCCTTAATCTACAATAATAATCTTGTCCTACATCATGATTTCATCCCGTAACTCGACGACTTAGTCATATTGAATTTTACATTACAGCGTCATTTTTTTTTTTATAAATTTCAGTCTGCCGAGGGTTTGTACCAAGATATGCGCAGGCAGACCGAAATATTCTTAAAATACATTATTTTACCTTTAATTTGGCACCAATTTCATCCCGTAACTCGATGACGTGAAAGTGACGCCAAAATGGCGAGTTGGCGCCTAATGTTACTCATATCGTACCAAGAAATGACGAGGCAGACCAGTCATTCCTTAATCTACACATAACAATCTTCTCCTACATCATGATTTCATCCCTAACTCGATGACGTAGTCATATTGAATTTTATATTATAACGTCATTTTTGTTATAAATTTCAGGCTTACGAGGGTTTGTACCAGGATATGCGCAGGCAGACCGAAATATTCTTAAAAATACTTTATTTTACCTTTAATTTGGCACCAATTTCATCCCGTAACTCGATGATGCGAAAGTGACGCCAAAATGGCGAATTTGCGCCCGCTGTTACTCATATCGTACCAAGAAATGACGAGGCAGACCAGTCATTCCTTAATCTACACCTAATAATCTTGTTCTACATCATGATTTCATCCCGTAACCCGATGACGTAGTCATTTGTGTCGCCGCCGCCCGCTCTATTACGGTTTGCTTTCTGTTTGTTCGAACTTTGAAATATAATTGAATATCCGCAAAAATTCATCTGCATTTTACAAAACATTTAAAACTGATTTCTAATAAATATTTCAAACAAAAATAATTTTAGCATCTTTAAAAACTTATTAAATTATATTGGAGTTATAGCCATAGCAAATTATTCTACAATTGATATAAATCATACACGCTAACCATTTGTATTCGAAACTATGAATTTTCCTTGAAAATTTTATCTTATAAAGCACCTTATAATTTTATAAGGATGCCAATTAAAATAACTAATAGTTAAATTTGGATTATATGAATTGTGTTCAATATTTATAACATTATTCAAATAAATTTTTATTTTTTTAGTATTTTGTAGAATTAGAAAACGTACAAATGTAATGCTCTTACAAATATTGAAATATAAAAGTATTTTTGAAATGAGACTTACTCCCCTCCCTCCAGGGTCGTACTGGCGTAACATAGAGGGCGGTGGCAAAATGGATAAAAAGGGCGCCAATTGCCTTACAAAAGGGCGCAAATTCTTAAGTATATATATATATATATATATATATATATATATATATATATATATATATATATATATATATATTATGCATAAAAATTCACTTTAAAAATAAAAATATGTACAAGTACATTGTTGTATCGAAAACTTTATTCCTAAAATAAATATGTCACTCAAAATAATATTATGTATTATAAAAATATACACAAAAATAGCTCTCCGCAAAACAGTGCACTTTAAAAATATCTTGATATTAGGCAAGTGTTGCCAATTTAGAGGGGTTTTTTTCCCACCACACTTTTCTAAAAAATTTACGTTTATTTTCGAATTCTACTCACCTTATCTAATGATACATTAAATAAGCCGAATATTACTATTGGAAAATAATGGTGATTTAAGTAAAAATATTTGCAAAATTTAAGCACTGTGTTAGTTTACTTGAACCGCATTACATCAGTTAATATATGTGAAGAAAAATTGCATATTAAAAAAATATATATCTGTAATGCCCTAAAAATTATTATATTGTTTTTAAAAATACATGTGCAAAAAAAAAATTATCTTATATAATTCAAGTTTTTTAATACAGTTTCTGAGATACAAATGCTATTTATGGTGTAAAATAAAAACTCCAAAAATTTATTTTTCTTATTTGTGGTAGAAGATGTCTATTTTACGGGAGTTATTTTTAAAAAGCTTCTTTTTTTATTTTTTCAATAATATATAAATCTGTTTCAAATGAAACATAGACAATAAGTTACAAGAAACATTTTTTCCCTATCTTGTAAAATGTAATAAAATGATAATGTAACTTTTTCTTTCAACCTAAAATCTTTCTTTAAGTTTCTTTTCTAGTTACAATTAAAATTTTAAAAAATCAAATTACTGTATTTCAGAAAAGCCGTATAAGGAAGTTTTTCACTTAACTCAAGAAATAGAATCTTTAAAATTTTCTGCTCAACAAATCTTCTTTCAAACATCTTTCACAGCTGAGATTAAAATATTATGAATACGAAATGGATATTAATTATTAAAAATTATTTAACTAATCAGAACTAAAATTTGATATTAACAATATGTTATTTCACTTAGTTAATTCATACGTTATCCCGAATATCAGAGTAAAAATCTCTATACAATTATTTCCAAATTTAAAATAAAATAGTAACTAAAACAAACTAAAACAATTTCATCGATGAAAAATTCGAAAAACTATGTTATACAATTCATTTTATGTTTTATATAATACAATCTTTAGGATACAAATTTTACGTAAATTATTAAAAAAAGGGGTGTGTGTATATATATATATATATATAAATCAATTTCAAACTAAATATAGACTATATATAAGGAAAGCAAATTTTTCTCTCTTTTCTAAAAAGTTGATAAAATGATAATGTTACTTAAAAAGTTTTTTTTCCTTCTAAAAAGTTGAAAAAAAAAAAAAATACTTTGCTTCAGAAACGCTGCGTCCGCCGAATAGTTTTTTTTTTTTTTTTTTTTTTTTTTTTTTTTTTTTTTTTTTTTTTTTTTTACAGCACAAATCTCAAGAAGTAAAATTTTTCATTGAAAATTTTCTGTTCAATAACATCCTCGTTTACTCATCTTTCACAGCTGGCATTAATACAGCTTGAATACGGATTGGATTAATATTTATTAAAATTATCTAACTAATACGAAGTTAAATTTGATTTCAACTATATATTACATTTACTTATTTAATACAAATTTTATCCCGAATATCTGAAAAAAAAAATGTCCATAAAATTATTTCAAAATAAAAAATTAAAATAAAACGAATTAAAACAATTTAATGAGCGCAAAATTCAAAAGTTCAAAACATTATTTCATGAAATACAATAATAATTTATATAATACAATCTATACGATTATTTCACGTGAAATATTATTTAAAAAAAAAAAAAAAAAAAAAAAAAAAAAAAAAAAAAAAAAAGACAGGAGTTCTAATTTTTTCAATAAAATGTAAATGAGTTTAGAATTAAATATAGACTATAAAAGAATAATAATACTTATAAAATAAAAAAAAAACTTTTTTCTTTATTATGAAATCAGTTAATAAAAGGATAAACAATTAAAATGGCAAAAGAAATTATTCTGTTTCAGAAGCGCCTTGTAGAAATTTTTCAAAGTACAAATTTCAAGAAATGTGAAATATTATGAACATGGAATGGATTAATATTTATTGAAAATTATTTAACTAATAGGAAATTAAATTTGATTTCAACTATATATTACATTTACTTATTTAATACAAAGTTTATCCCGAATATCTGAATAAAAATGTCCATAAAATTATTTCCAAATAAAAAAGAATTGAAACAATTTCATCGGCTCAAAACTCAAATAATCAAAAAATTATTTTATACAATTCAATAATATTTTAAATCTGTGACTTCCAGTAATAATCAGGTATAGCACATTTTTGAAAAAATTGAGATAATTTGGGAAAATGCAATTTTAAAAGAGTCTCACATCTGCCATAGTATTGAAAAATGAAAATCGAATCTTCCCGTCATAGGGCGATTATAAATTTTCCTTTAAAATTTGAAATTTTTTTAATTGGTTCTCAATTAATAAAATTTTATATAACTATTTTGGAAAAAAAAAAAAAAAAGGTTTTTATATCCTAATTGAATGTAGTGAAAATGATTAAGTTCTAATCTAATTTATAAAAGTAATGATAAAAAGACATTTGAAAACTTTAAACGTCAATTACTCAAAATATTAAAAATGTGCATTATCTGATTATTACCGGAAACCACAGATATAATACAATCTCTAGGATACAAATACTAAGTATAATGTAAAAATATTCCAAAACATGGAAAGAATGACGTCTATTTTACAAGAATTATTTAAAGGATTTGTTTTTTAAATATAATATGTAAATCAATTTCAAATTAGGAAAAAAAATCTACATTTTGAAAAAGTTGACAAAATGATAACGTGATTTTTTTTTTCGTGTAAACAATTAAACTTTTAAAAAATAAAAAATACTGACATTAAAATATTACAAATATTGATCGATTATTATTTATAAAAAATATTTAAATAGTAAGAAGAAAATTTGTTTTAACTATATGTAACTTTACTTAGTTAATTCAAATATTATCCCGAATGTCCTCATAACGGTAAACGGAAAAAAAGTGACCGGAAAAAAAGTTATCGGAAAAAAAGTGACCTAAACTACAAAAGCGGAAAAAAAGTGACACGGAAAAAAAGTGACAAGGAAAAAAAGTGACATGGAAAAAAAGTGACACGGGAAAAAAAGTGACAAGGATTGGTTTTGGGGATTTATTATTGAATTTTGGGGATTCATTGGTTAAGTATGAAAGTGGGATCGGGGGGGGGGGGGGCTCATAATTTAGATAAATGGGTTTTTCATGCTGAATTAACTATTTTGGTTCAATTTTTGGATATTCGTTCATACTGAAAAGACGCTTGCCTGATTAGTTTTGGGAAGGGACGATTACCCCCCCCCCATCCGTCCTCAATTAGATGAATGGGTTTTTATGCAGAATTATCCGACTTGTGTCAAATTTGCATATAGATTCTTTTCGATAAGGCTTATATATAGCATAAAGTGCCTGAAGAGTTTTAGGAGTTTAATGGTTAAGTATAGGGGAACGGGGGATAACCTTTCTTAAATTAATGGCTTTTTACGGATAATTATCCGATTTGCTTCGAATTTTGGACATGGGTTAATTATGATAAGACGTATTTCTGATTATTTATGGGGTTCTCTTGCTAATTAAAAAGGGGGCGGGTGATTACTACCCCCGGCCTTAAATTAGATTTTAAAAAAATTATGCACACTTATCCGATTTATTTCAAATTTTGGATGTAGGATCTTTCTCATAAAGTAAATTCCTGAATAGTTTTAAGGGTTTAATGGCTATGTATAGAGGGAGAACGGGGGATAAACCCCCTTAAGGGTGTATTCAAAAAAACGCTTTTTCACCTTCAACAGCTCGAAATTTTCCGATACAATTTCAGACACATTTTCAAAAGTAGAAACATGAAACTTGCTGAGGATATTTTCGAAGAGATGTACAAGGTGCCATGTGCTGTATTTTTACGCTCAATTCATTAGAATTTGATTTATAAACAATTTTCTTCTCAGTATGACCCTTTTTTTTCGTTCACAGATCTCCCGCCAGGGGAAAATCTGTTCAAAATGCCGTTTTTGATTGCTTTTTTCGCAATATTTTCTGCATTTATCAAAGAATTGACAATTACGGCACCTTGTGTACTTTCTAAATAAGACAATTTGCCAGTTTGATGCATATGAGAGTAAAAATGAAGTTAAAAATAAATCGGAAAATATGCAGTTTGAATCGAAATACACCCTTAAATTAAATAAATGGCTTTTTGCGCAGAATTATCCGATTTGCTTCAAATTTTCGATGTATATTCATTATAAGAAGACGTATCTCTGATTAATTATGGGGTTCTTTTGCTAATTAAATAAGGGAAAGCGGGCGATTAATCCCCCACTCTTTAAATAAGATTTTTTTTTCACAATTATCCAACGTATTTCAACTTTTGGATATAGGTTTTACCTGATAAAGTGAATCCCTGAATAGTTTTAAGGGTTTAATGGATAAGTATAGAGGGATGAACGGGGGATAACCTACAAATAATCAGGAGTTCGCCTTATCATAATGAACGCACATTCAAAGTTTGAATCAAATAAGATAGTTCTGCGTAAAAAGCCATTTATTAATTTAAGGGGGGTTATCCTCCGTTGCCCCACTGTATATGTCGGACATTCCTCTCAGCCCGCACAACTTTGAAGAACGTCCGTGGTAGTTATAGCTGCCACCACCGATATTACTTGGTGATATCGGTCACCCACTGTGAGGATTGTGTAAATGAACACTGACGCTGTCAATTAACTGAATTAACAGTTTATTTCGAATATATAAATACTTTTATAAATACATCCAAAGTACACACTAAATATGCTATTTACCATTATATGCAATTACAACTCGGATATAGGTGATCCGGTTCAACATTAAATTAAATAAAGTAAAGGTTTGCTGTGTACTATTCGAATTACACCTTCCACCTCACACTCAATGCACGTTAGATTAACTTTATAGGAGATCACTTTCGAATCTCCCAACACATGGATACTCGGCCTGCACTTCTCGGCCCAGAGCACTAAACACCAGGACGTCTGTGTCCCTTGCTCTCCAGATACGCACTGCCTCCGCTCTACAACGCAGAGTACACCCTATCAGGACCTCTGTCCTACACTACTCTCTAGGTATGAATCCAGTTACGAACTGAACTAATCTGAGATAAGTCTTGCTCTTCTCAAATCACGGTGTTTCCCCAATGTCAACCCCCTTTGAGGCTTACTTTCTTGATTAGTGACATGTTGCTTGTCAGCTCATCAATCACATACCTCACTGACGGATGAACACGCCTCTCCGCAATCTAGTCTTTCTCTCTCACCACCTGTAGAGGATTACCTGTCAATCCTCCCTTCAACAAAGAAAGAATATCACCTTGAAAATTCTAGATCACAGCCGGTATAATATAAAAGATATTAAGATAGAGAAATAACGGAAATTCCAATCTTTAGCAGAGGTGGTCTCAGAACCTGACAGTATACTTAGCCATTAAACCCTTAAAATTATTCTGGGACTAACTTTGTGAGAAAAAACATATATCCAAAATATGAAATATATCGGATAAGTGAACATAAAAAACAATTTATATAATTTAAGGGGATTGGAAAATCACCCGCCTTAATTTTTAATTAGAAAAATAACCCCATATGTAATCAGGGATACGCCTTATCATAATGAATCTATAATCCAAAATTTGTAGCAAATCCTATAATTCTGCGTAAAAAGTAATTTAATTTAAGGTAGGTTATATTCTATTCCCCTTCAATACTTAGATATCAAATCCTTAAAACTATTCAGGGATCCACCTTATCAGTAAGAACCTATATTTAAAATTTGAAATACATTTGGTAATTCTGCATAAAAACCTATTTATCTAGTTTAAGGGGGAGATAATTGCTCGCTCCCCACCCTTTATAATAAGCAGAAGAAGCCCATAACTAATCAGAGATACGTCTTATCATAATGAATCTATGTCCAAAATTCTAAGCAAAACGGATAATTATGCGTAAAAAGTTATTAATTTAATTTAAGAAAGGTTATCCCCCGTTCTCCCTCTATATATAACCATTAAAACTCTTCATGCACTATATACTATATATAAGCCTTATCGAAAAGAACCTATATTCACAGGGCCCGACTTAGACAATGGGGGGGGGGCTGGGGCAAACATTATTAGAGTGGCCCCCTTCTATCTTAAAAATGTTTGTGAATTATACTCAAGTGACTTAAATTAAAATTCAAACTTATTGTATGTATGCATAAATTTTGTACCAAGTACTGATTTCAGTATTTGTATTTCACATCTTTATACATAATAACAGATGATAAATAATTTTAACTATTAATTTTCTTATGATGTAACTATTACTTTAAGGGAACGTGGGGCAAAGAAGCAAAGGGGGTAGGAGAAAAAAGACCCCTTAAAATTGAAAAAAAAGAATTTTGGTAATATTTTGCTATTATATATCATTTGGCCCTCTTTTAACAATAAACTTTTCTCTCCTTGGGGGCCCCCCTCAAACCGGGGGCCCGGGGCAATTGCCCCGCATGCCCCTGCCTTCGTCAGGCCCTGTATATTCAAATTTGACACACATTGGATAATTCTGCATAAAAACCCATTCATCTAACTGAGGAAGGATTGGGGGGGGGGGTAGTCGTCCCTTCCCAAAACTAATCAAGCAAGCGTTTTTTCAGTATGAACGTATATCCAAAAAATGAACCAAAACAGTTAATTCAGCATGAAAAACCCATTTACCTAAATTATGAGCCCCCCATACTCCTTTCATACTTAACCAATGAATCCCCAAAATCAATAATAATTCTCCAAAATCAATCCTTGTCACTTTTTTTCCGTGTCCCTTTTTTTCCGTGTCACTTTTTTTCCTTGTCACTTTTTTTCCGTGTCACTTTTTTTCCGCTTTTGTAATTTAGGTCACTTTTTTTCCGATAACTTTTTTTCCGGTCACTTTTTTTCCTAGATTCCCTAATAACAATCTCCATGTCATTGTTTCCAAATCGAAAATAAATATTAAAATAAAACAAATTAAAACAATTTCATTAAATCTAAACTCAAAAGTGCGAAATATTATTTTATGCAATTCAATAAAATTTTATATAATGCATTCTAAACAATACAAATACTAAGTATGGTGTAAAGAATTTTGAAAAGTTATTTTAGTTTGGGGCAAGAATGATGTCAATTTATGTAAATTATTAGAAAAAAAAAGAATTTATTTTTTTATTTTTTAAAAAATGATATGTAAATGATATGTAAATGATTGTAAAATGATATAACACGGAAGTTTTGATTTGAATCCTGCTTTTTAAATAATTAATCTATCTATCTATCTATCTATATATATATATATATACACACATAAACACTCATGTGAAAGTGATATAATTGCTATTAATAAAAAAAGTTATAAGTAATCCTACTTTATATTGTTTTTCCATGGACAATTCGTAGCTCCTGCTATGCAAGGTGCATGCAACATCAGTATATCTGAGCTGTGGTGATGAACGTTCTATTTTTAAAAATTGTAAAGACGAAGTTTATAAAAAAAAAAAAAAAAAAAAAAAAAAAAAAAAAAAACACTTTAAGATTACGACTAAACAGATAAATAACTGAGGATACAGGCAAGTAATTTAAAGACGAAGTTGTTCTTTGACACCGGATAAAATTAAAACCAGAAAAACGAAGCAGATTGCACCCCAAAAGCATACCGTACCGGCTATCGGCTGAAAATTGGAAACACATGTTTTTCCAGTGTCGGTGGAATGGATAATAGATGACTGATTTCGGTGCGCTCTTTTCTCTCGGATTTAATATATTTTGCTAGTATTTCAAAGAAGTAGATACATAGTATATTTACAAAGGCTGTGAAGAGCAATACACCTGTATCTATTTTCTCCAGAAAGATACAAAGATCCAGAAATTTCAGTATATGGCATAATCAATAAAAAATGTCACATCTCGTATTACTACAGACATCATTGAGTACCTGAAGAAACTTGAAACCCCCCTGAAACGGTAATTTGTCTTCCTGGAAATTCCCACGTTATTGACTAGCTTTGAAACTGAACAAAAACACATCTGCGCTTCTCTTTAATTATAATCATCCACACTTTTGTAAAATGACGATAACGATTTTCAGGGGCTTGTATATTTATATTAATTACATGTGTATTTTTCATTTTGTAACTTGCGGTGGTGTTTCAAGTTTAGAGAGGTTAAAGCAGATCAGATCCAGTATATATAAAAAATTAGATATTGGAATTTAAAAAAATATTGAATTTTCAAACAGATATAAAAAATTAACCTATTCTTCTTTCAAAGCAAAATTTACATAAGTTTCCATTACAAACTCTCTTGAAAAATTATTCTTCGTAATCTGGCCCATATTGTCATTTAAGAAATTAATGATAATATAGGTCATTAAGACCTATATTATCATTAAGAAATTATAGAGTGCTTCAGTTTATTTGAACTAAGAGCAGCAATTTATGTATGTGTAAGGGGCGGTGTTACTACAAAAACAAAATAATTGTTTTTTAAAAGTTCTTTTTACCATAAAACTGAAAAAAAAAACTTGATCAAGGGCGCCAGCATTACAAAAATATGACAATAATATTTTGAAAGTTATTTTTCTGTGGCGCTGAAAAAAATCTGATCAAGGGCACCATGGTTACCAAAAGACGATATTAGTTTTTTGAAAGTTGTTTTTATATTAACACGGAAAAACATCCGACCAAGAGCGTAGTCATTATAAAAACACACATGATAGTTGTTTTTTTAAAAGTTATTTTTAAAGAAATGCTGAAAAAATTGACCACGGGGGACATTATTACAAATACATGATATTAATATTTTGAAAGTTATTTTTACAAGAGGCGCAGAGAAACACTGATGAAGGGCTCCATGATAAAAAAAATGAAATTAGTTTTTTAAAAGTTATTTTTGTAGAGGCGTCGATGAAAAAAAAATTGGCCAAAGACGCCACGATACCAAAAACCGATATTAGTTTTTAAAAGTTATTTTTGCACAGCCTCCGAAAAAAATCTGCCCTGGGGCGACTTGATACCAATAACCGATATTAGTTTTTTCAAAGTTATTTTTGTAGAGGCGTCGATAAATAATCTGACTAAGGACGCCACGATACCAAAAACACGATATTAGTGTTTTAAAAGTTATTTTTAAACAGGCGCTGAAAAAGATCTAAACAAGGGCGCCACGATTTCAAAAACATGATATTAGTTTTTTTAGGTTATTTTTACAGAGGTGTTGAAAAAGTCTGACATAGGGGGCCATGTTTCTCAAAACACGATGTTAGTTTTTTGAGTTATTTTGCAAGAAGCGCTGAAAAAAGTTGACTAAGGGAGCCATACTTAAAAAAAACGATATTAGTTCTTTTAAGTTATTTTTGTAAAGGCGCCGATAAAAAATCTGGCCAAGTGCGCCACGATACGAAAAACACGATATTAGTTTTTTAAAGTTATTTTTAAAAAGGCGCTTTAAAAGATCGAAACAAGGGTACCATGATTTCAAAAACATGATATTAGTTTTTTTTTTTAGGTTATTTTTACAGAGTTGTTGAAAAAGTCTCACCAAGGGCGCCATGTTTCCCAAAACACGATATTAGTTTTTTGAAAGATATTTTTACAAAAAGCGCTGAAAAAAGCTGCCCAAGGGCGCCATAATTACAAAAACCGTTATTAGTTTTTTAAAAGTTATTTTTGTAGAGGCGCTGATAAAAAATCTGGCCAAGGGCACCACGATACCAAAAACACGATATTAGTTTTTTAAAAGTTATTTTTAAACAGGCGCAGAAAAAGATCTAAACAAGGGCGCCATGATTTCAGAAACATGATATTAGTTAGTTTTTTTTAGGTTATTTTTAGAGGTGTTGAAAAAGTCTGACCAAGGGCGCCACGTTTTCAAAACACGATATTAGTTTCTTGAAAGATATTTTTGAAAGAGGTGCGGAAAAAAGCTGACCAAGGGCGCCATAATTACAAAAACATATTAGTTTTTTGAAAGTTATTTTTAAAGAGCACTGAAAAAGGTCTAAGTAAGGGTGCCATGATTACAATACATGATATTAGATTTTTTTCAAGGCAGGGTTATTTTACAGA
This sequence comes from Maratus speculifer, assembly GCA_964019185.1. Lineage (NCBI taxonomy): Eukaryota > Metazoa > Arthropoda > Arachnida > Araneae > Salticidae > Maratus > Maratus speculifer. Next base: position 266,111,062 of record OZ025289.1, read on the forward strand.
GGTGTTGAAAAAATCGGACTAAGGGCGCCATGTTTCCCAAAATATATTAGTTTTTTAAAAGTTATTTTTACAAGAGGCGCTGAAAAAAAACTGAACAAAGGCGCCATTATTACAAAAACACGATATTAGTTATTTTTAACAAGGCGCTGAAAAAATCTGAACAAGGGCGCCTCTGACAATGTGACCAATTAAAATGAAAATCTCTTCTTTTAAGCTGGTATTCCACCTTTTTTCCCCATCGTTGCATTTCCACAAAAAGCAGAATAAGTATAAAACTACAGCGCAGCCACCTATGACTCTAAATGTTTGATAGTAAATATACTAAATATATCATTACCTTTTATTTGCCAAATGAAAATATTTGAAATTTTATGCCTTTCAGAATGCACAAATTAAAAAAAAAATACTTTCATTAAAAAAAAAAAAAAAAAAAAAAAAAAAAAAAAAAAAAAAATCGACGAGGGGCGCATTGGGCATTTGCCTCGTTGCCCGGTGGGCCAGTACGACCCTGCCTCCCTCCTTCCCCCCCGCTCAATGTTTTTAACTTAAAGAAAATTAGAAATTTTAAATAAAAAATTATAATATAAAGTTAATAAATTATAATATAATATAAAGCTTTAGGAAAAAGATAAAGTATTTATAACTCATTCTAAAGTGTATTATTATTTATCGATGTGCTAAATGAATTTTATCGCAAGTTTTTTAATAGAACTTTAAAGTGCAATTGGGGCATAAAAGACTAACACAATCCGAGTATCACCGAATATTCAGACGATAATTATAAACGTAGTAATGACATAAAATTTCTTTTATAATGCGAACAAAATAAAATATGAGATACATACAATGGCAAAAACATATCCAAAGGTAAGTTCTAATCAAGCGGAACAAATAAAAGCAGTAACTTACTTCTGTAAAGAAAAAAAATGACTTTTAGTTAGATTTTGAAGGGTGGTTAGTTTTATATTTTATAAAAAAAATGCTTTAGTTTTTCGTGAGAGATCAACTATATTTAATGTCATACAGTTTTTCAATTTTCCAGAATACATCTTCACTTGAAGCTTTAGTTTCGAAGTGCATTTATGAATGGATCAGTAAAAATACATGAAAATAAACACGAATATATCATACTTTATTTTTTCTCCCTAAGGGGATAAGATACAGATTATTCTTTTTGATGGCGATGTATCGATAAATATAATGAAAAAATATTTTATAGAAAACTTTATAATTGCTATCCGCAGAAACATAAATGTGGTATATTTTTCTAGTCTATATGCGGTTTAATAATTCCACTGGTGTCAAATGACACATTTTAAAAGATTTAAAATTACATTTTCAGATCAAAATAATTATAAATAATTTTTAATACATTAAAGACTTGCTTTTATATTCGTTAGATACAACAATTACAAATAAAGAAAACTTAATCTTAAATCAAAACATTGGTGTCATTTGACACCGATAAAGATAAAGGCAATAGTTTTTGTAGTTTACATATATTTAGAACTCTAAAAATTTAAGCAAATATTTGAAAAATTTTCAAATTGCTATTGCATTTTCTTTTTCATTTCCCCGAAATCACGATTCTTTTATTACAAAGGAAATGTTGTTGTTCATATAAAGAACTCGTTTGAATTTTTTTCTGAATGTACTGTCAACAAAGTGTTAAATTTTCAATGAACTAATTTTCAGAATTTGGGTTTCTGATTACTATGACATGTACAAGGAATTTTTCTACTTGTTTGAAATCATAGCTTTTCTTTTATTGATTCTAGAATAATACACATAGCTAGTGTTGACTCTAGAAAAAAAGGCTCGCCGGGCGGAAATTTTCAAAGAGGGAACACTATTATAAAACAAGTTGGAAATTACACGTGACGTTAGAAATTGAGGTGCGTTCGTACGATAACGAAGTTTTAAAACTTACCACTCTCATATATTAATCTCATAAAATTGTAAATAGTTAATTACAATTAAAATGCGCACCAAACAATGTTCTCCCTATACTATTATGTAATGGAATACTTTTGTGTGGCCTTGTAAATGAATAACAAATGTTCTTTGTGCCACAGATTATCCAAAATGTATATTATAATAAGTACTTTATATTTGCATATCAATTTTATTATGTTCGAATGAGTGTAACACCATTAAAATATATTTGAAACATTTTTCCCCATCATTGACCGTAATGTAACGGAATACTTTTGATTGTCCCTGTAATTGAACTAAACATCCGATTTTGATAAAATTTGAAATAACTCGACAAAATTATGTAATAATTAAGTATCTTAAATTTCAAACGATTATAATGCATATGAAACTTTTTTTCCCATTGACCGTAATGTAACGGAATACTTTTGATTGTCCCTGCAATTGATCTATGCATCCGATTATCATAAAATTTGAAATGACGCGACAAAATTACGTAATAATTATATATTTTAAATTTAAAACGATTCAGTTGGGTGGTTTTTGCGTTTTTATATGCGGAAAGACGGACAGACTGACAACCAACTATAAGTGCTACGTATTTACATAATTACAAACGCACCTAAAAAGGCTTTAGCACATTTTTTCAAAAAGAAGACACTATTCTAGAAAAGTATAATTTTTTTTAAAAAAAGAAGCACATTTTTTTTCAAAAAGCGCCCACTTGTACCTTATTTACCAAAAATATTTTGAACTGGTATGTTTAGAGTCCGATAGAATTTGCAATATTTTCCCAGGATCAATTGAATTGCAAAAGGCTGCATAGGAGTTGATAAAAAAGTCTGCCGGGCGCATTGGAAGGGTTTAAAAAAGCCACCGAGTGCATGAAAGAAATGCAAATGGCCGATGGGGGTTGTGCCTTGCTAAAATAATGACTTGTAACCGACACTACATATAGCACTATCTGTAGGCAGATGATTTTCAAAAAGTGTCAAATTTTACTGTCTTTCCGCATTTGTACAGAAAAATACATGGTCTGTCCACTAAGTAATGATTTTGAATTTTTCATGCCAAGCAGAATGTTGAATGAACGGCTGTAGCATGTGATACGTGTGGTGGGATCTGTCAACTGCAGATTCTGTCAAGAGACAGTTGGTTTTGAGCCCGGATTACATAAAAAACATACATATGTTTGAACGTGGCGTCAGGTTATCAAAATAAAGAAACTGTCGAGTAACGATATGCCATAAAAATTTGTGTAAAAGTAAACCGTTTGGCTACTGGGAGATTTCCCATCTTACAAGAAGCCTATGAGTCTAAATCTCAAATGTTTAGGTGTTACAAAGTGTTCAAAAAAGGAAGAAAAGACAGCTATGAGGAACAACCGGCTGCACATCTATTAAATTCACTAACTTGAGACAATGTGGCTAAAATGTGAGTGCTTTTGATCTCTGGTCGTCCCTAATCATCCAAACAATTTTGGAGGCGTTGGGACATAAAACATCGATTATTCATCACATTGTCACGGTAGAACTTTGAAAAAGGAAAATTTGTGACAAGCTGGTTTTTCAAATTGACAAAATGTCTGGCAAAAATGCGTTAAAATGCTTCTCGAACCACCGTACAACCTTAATCTTTATCTACTGACCTCTTTTTTTATTCGATCGGTTAAAATCCAGTTTAAAAGTCGTTGTTTTTGCAGTTTTAAAAGGTTGTAGAAAAGCATAATAGTATGATTAACAGCATTCCAATTTAACCTTATCAGGCGTTCATATAAACAGGGGACAAAGACGTTCAAAATAGGGTATTAATACAGATTAGAAGTTATTTTGACGAATAATAAGTGTTTGTAAAATTCATCTTCAAACTAATTAATTTTATAGAATGAGTCTCATTTTTAAAGAACAGACCATTTATCATAAATTTAAATAATACGTTGTATCTCACATATTATTTAAGTGATAATTTACAGATATATAATTGCATATAAAAATAAAATTAAATTAAATGAAAAATTCTTGTTCAATTGATCGAAATCATTTTATCAAACGCCATGTTGATTCCAATATTCAGACAATTATCATAAATGTATAAATAAAATAAAGTTACTTTTAAAATACGAACGAAATGAAATGCATGGATGGTTCAATAATTATTTTCCCTAGTGTATATAAATTAAATGTACTGTGATGGTTGATGTAGACTATCGAAATCTAATGTCTTAGTTGCCCGTATGCTTAATGTCTGAACTGTAGCTGCAATATTATCGTATGTATGGAGGAAGGAGTTTTGAAAACATATTTTAAAGGATTTTTAAATAGGGGGTGAAGAGAAAAGGCGGATTTCGAGCTACATCAATATAATTCCGAGTTTAAACAGCATTAGCGACGTCTCATCCACTATGACAAATCTAGGTTCTTAAGCTCCGAACCTGCTTTTCACTCTCATTTCCCCACCCCCTGTACATCTCCCTCCAAAAGTATGTTTATATAGCAACTACAGTTCTGAAATTAATCATATACGCAAGTAACAAATTATTCTTCGATAGTCCAAATCAACCATCTCAGTAGAAATATTGTATATACATTTGGTAGAATAATTATAGACCCACCATCGTATGTTTTCCACTTTATGCTGGTAAAAAGATATCCATAGATATAATGTAATAAAATAGAACAACTGAGAGCAGTAACATGCTCCTGCAAAGAAAATGTGCCTCTGTAATACTTAACCATGGATATGCATAACATATGGGGTCAGAAACTTTAAATACTCTATTACCTGATTGTGTAAAAAAAAAATAAAAAATCTTCAAAACTCCTACAGTGAAAGTCATACTGTTTAACAATTTACAGCGCCTGTTTAAGCGTCTTATTTCCAATTAAAATATGCATTTGAATTGAAATTTGAATGAAATCTAGAGTCATGAAAAATCAGAGTGTGGAAAATAGTAGGATTACAAATATCTTGGCAACTAATATCCAATCAACTTCGTTCTTTAAGCAAAATTTATGTTTTTTTATTGTTTTTTTATATTCACTTTTTAAAATAGACAATTTCGAGAATTTTCATATGCTTTTTTGTTTCAAGTACGAGAGATAGGGCGTTTACAGACATACCACAAAAACAAACGGACTGCATCTTTTTTTTTTTTTTTTTTTTTTTTTAAATATGTTTTTCGGAATATCCAGTCTCTGAAACGTGTAAATCCGTCAGTTTGTTTTTCAATTTTTAAAACGATATACAAGATTTACCCTATACAACGCATGATGGATAAATAAAACGAGTTTTTGTTTGATTTTAAACAATAGATTTTTCTTACATTTGCAGAAAATTTCATTTTAGTTTTTTTTTTTTTAAAAGATCAACTACATTTTATGTCATACATTTCCTCGATGTTCCAAAATATATCTTCTCTTGAAGATTATGAATGTATCAGAGAAAATGCATGACAGTAAACACGAATATATCATGCTACATTTTTTCTCCCCAAGGAACTATGACACGAGATTTTCCTTTTGTATTGATATGTATGAGAAATATAGTAAAAAATATTTTATTGAAAACTGTTCTGTAATTATTATTTCTATTCGCAGAGACAAAATTGTGATATATTTTTGTACTATTTATGTAATTGTACTTATGTTTTATACTATTTATGTACTATTTACTAAATATTTAATTCTACTGATGTCAAATGACACCTTTTTAAAATTTCAGTTTACATTTTTTTATATAAATTTTGGATTAAAATAATCATGAAGAATGTTTAATACATTAAAGATTTCTTATGTACTATTTAGAAATATTAACTGCAAATAAAATAATCTTAAATATAGACATTAAAAGGTGTGATTTGACACATGTTAAATATAAAAGGCAAGATTTTTAGCAAAAAACAGGTAAATGTGGTCAGTGTCTGTTATTTGCAAACTTACTAATTTTAATAATTGAAATTGAAACTAGATCGAAGAAAATTCATAATATCGAATTAAATATATATATATATATATATATATATATATATATATTATCCCGTGAAAATCACTCAATTTTCTACACAGAGACATTCAGATTATCATTTTCGGCAGCATAAACAATTTAATTACTTCATCTTACAGATACCAGGTTTTAAGGGGACACGGTACCTTGAAAATTGTCAAAATATCGATTTTCTTTTTTCAATATTAACTGAAATCGTCCTTAATTGTAAATATTTGACACCTCATTTTCATCTATGCGACTAATGTATCGTAAGATATTGTAAGTTTTGTTAACAGATTCAACGCAATTAAACATACAAATGAAAACTTTAAATTGTTTTTTCTCACTGTTCATATTTTTATATCTTGCTTGTTCGAAAAATACTATGGCTGTTTTCATAATTTAAATAGAGGTTTGATTTCTTTTTTTTACTTGTTCAACATGGTGTATTTAATATTTTTGTGCATGGATTTAACATTCAAGTTTATAGCAAATTTTTTTAATTATTTACATTGAGAGTTTCATGAGTTCTGTTCATTTTTTACTATACACGGGAGAAAAAAAGTCATATGATCAAAAATCCCATTAAATTTATATTCGTATACATCTAAAAATCCATGCACAATTTTATGTAATATATTCTAATGAATGCGAAAAAAATGGAAGAAAAAATAGACTTTTAAAAAAAAGCAGTACACTGTAAAAAAAGGGTCGATCTACTAAAAATTTTTTAGTGATCCTTATAATTACTAATTTTTTTTTTTTTTTTGTAATCTTACTCGGTTACAAGAAAATCTGTAAGAATTACTAGAAAAAAGCTAGCAACGAATAGATTTAATAGTTTTATATTTTAATAGCTATTACTAAAACTCACTTGGTGTGGCCGTGATAGCCTAGTGGTCATAGCACCGAACTCCAGGCTGAAAGGTCCCGGGTTCGATGCTGGACACCACCAAATACGCACTGAATTTATTCAGTGTAAGTACCCGTTAATTAACCCATTTTAGGCCAAGCACAGAAATTTTATAAAATGTAGCATTATTTTTATTGAAATATGCTTAAATTACATACATTAAGACACAAAAAAAGATTCGTGCATGAAAAATAATATTTTATATAAGAAATAATATTTTATATAATAATATAAAATATTATTTCTTATAATGAATAATATGAATATGAATAATATTTTTATGACTTTTGTTTTATTCTTATATCATATACAGAATTTGCAACTTTAATCTATTTTAAAAACATATAATTCATTTCAATTGGAATAATAATATATTTTTAAAAAGTCGAATTTGTCAAAGGCGTTTCAAATTAAAACTCTAGCGTATTTTGAAAATTTTTTAAGAGAAAGTGTTTACTCCAATTGAATTACTAATATTTTATGGATGTCTTCAAAAGCCTTAAAAAATAGAAGAAAAATAAAATTCTTGAAAAAAATGTGTCAGAGTGTTAAAAAAAAATATTTATCGAAATGTTTCGTATACGAACCTTTGGCCGAAAATGGGTTAAAGGGATTATGGAAATCCTGTCGGAGCAGGTAGCAAAGTTTGGTGCTGCCATCTATTGCGGCTTTGCCGAAAACCTTCCGCTTCAGAAGTCTACCTTCTTACCCACTGGATGCAGCTCGAAGGAAGCTCCTGCCCTTTGAAGCACACGTAATGTTTATTAAAAATAATTTTGGAGCTATTACTAAAATTTGCTTGGTGGCTCATACTAGAAAGTTTTAAGTTATACAAAAAAATTCTTTTGTTCAGTTTACAAAAGAAATGTTTGTTTCTTTTGCAAAAAAAAGTTTGTAATGATTACTAAAATATTCTGTGGAATACAAATTTACTAAAAAAATTTTAGTAGCCTCTTGAATTTTTTTTACAGTGTAGGGGCTTTTAAAAAGTTTTTTTTTTTTTTTTTTTTTTTTTTTTTTTTTACTTTCAGTAAAATACATTGTTCTAGGAGATTTTTTTTAATTATTATTTTATTTTATTTTTATTTTTAAGTATTATACTACCACGCATATTACAGTATTATTCAAAGTTGAAGAGATGGTTTCAAACCTACTGTGTCCCTTTAAATTGTTTGAAATTGTTATAACTTCGTCAGCTAATCTGAGAAAATCGCAAGAACTTTGACCTAATATAAATCGTGACTGTAAATTTAAGTAATATGTAATAAGTTCTAGCATATAAAAATATTGATTTCTGTATACATTAATCATATACAATAGGGTCGATCGCAATAAAACTCATTTATTAGTAGAAAGTAATAATCAAGATTTCTTCAGTAATATATGCTGTTTATTTATAGCTTAAAAAGAGTGCTTAAAATACATTTCCAAAGGCATTGATAGTCTCCGTCAGCAATTAGGATATTGTGTTGAATGTAGAATATTCAAGATTTAAAAAGAACCTGTTGATCTAAGCCAGTCTGCCACATACATGATATACGCAAGAAAATTGGTAGATATTATTCTAAAACTTTTTCCTAAATTAATTTAATCACTTAAATCTCCAGAAATATGGTAAAATACACTTACAGGTGAATGAAAATAAATCCAGTACAAACTGCCATTTATTTTAAAAATTTCTATTTTGAACATTAAATAAAAATTTCTGCTTTTAAAAAGTTGTTTCAAAATGAAAAACTTGTACATAGGCATGTATGGAAGGCTTATTAAAGGTTTTTTGTGTTTACCGTATTTTTACTCTCTTTAAGCATTTTCTATAAAACCTCTTGATTGAAAAGCATTAAAAAATATTTTGCACTAAAAGTAACATGTTAAAATTACAAAACAAAATATAATGAATATTTTTGCATTTTCTGTATATTTATTTTTTATAAAAACACAGACAAAAAAAACTTTCTCTTTACGAGATCTTAAAAGAAAATTTTGAGATAAAACATGTAATTCGCAGTAAGTGTTTATTTTTCCTTGTTTATGAAAGTACCTTTATACAAATTTTGAAACAAAAAATGATATCCTAAAGTAAATATTTCTAAGTAATCTAGATTATTTATCATGTTGCTAAAAATATGTTTATACAATGAAATGCAAATGTTTGGTTAATAATTCCGCATTGAAGAGTAAAGTGAATAAACAAGAAGCATTATAATTCAGGAAAAGTATTTATTAATTGCAGATATTAATAAAATTCTCTACACTGTTAAAAAAAATCCAAAATTCACGGATATATTTTTCCTGAATTTCACAGAAAAAATTCCCTTTTCACAACAAAATAGTATTTTCTGTTAAAAATCAGAAAACACCACCATATTTCCTGAAAATAACGAAACGGGTGGTAATAGAAAGAAAAAACGGAGACACTCCGACATCTAAGGGTCGCCGTAACCGAGTGGTCAAGGCACCACGCTATTAAACAACTGACAGCATAAATTGTGGGTTCGAATCCTACTAGTGCCATGAAATAATGAAAACATAGTCAATTTTTCTGTTTACTTTTCTCTTATTTCTTATTAAAAAATCTTTTAACTAATTAGACTCCCCAAAAATAAAAAGTTGTGCGAGACAGTTCAAAAAATTGTCTCTAACATCATTTCTGTAAAAAATGAATTTTAAAAAATTTCATTCATTCAAAAAAAAATAGTGATTTTAAACTGTGATATTTTTTTTTTCGAAATTCAAATTAGCAAAAATTAAAATAGATTTTTAAAAATAATTAGTATTATGCATTGGTCTAAAATAAAATAAAATAAACTGCTTACGGATATTCTAACGAATATATTTGAAAAGAAATCTTTTAAAAACACAACAGATTTTCTCAGTAACTCATAAAAGACATGCTTTGTACATAATGGCATTAGCACTTTAGGATGAGTCGGTAAGGGCTTATTTCGCTGTCAAAAGGTCTCGTGTTCGATCATCAGGACGACTTGAAGTAAATTATAAATAAAAAAATTAATTAAACTAAATTAGATTATATAGCAGCTCAAAATCACTTGGAAAGTTCGAATTCCTTGACGATTGTCCGGTTCATTAAATATAAATTAAATTATTATCATTAAAAATCAAACCTTGTAACGGATAGTTACCGCTTCTTAATGGATTTTTCCCTTGTTTTATTTTCCAAAACGGAAAATCTACTAACGGAACGGTAAAATGTCTGGCTACTTTACTGCCAGTAGTTTTACAATGAATTCACAGTTTTTTTTTAACAGTGTAATGACTAATGAAGTTGAAAACGTTATTGATATTCATAAATTATACTCTTAAAAATTCTGAAATGGCTCAGTTAGCCTAAAATACAGACTGATAAAAATGTCCTTGAAACATTCTAAAATTCAATAAAGTAATCAATAGTAATAGCAGTAAGAATAAAGAATTAATCAATAATAAAAGTATTCGGATTCAATGAATTTGCTTCAGTATTTGAATGCGTTGATTGATCAAATTTTTAAAATATCACCTTCAAAATTTCCCCAAAAAAAGAATGCATTCAAACCGTCAAAAATTAAACTAAAAGATTAAGATTAGTTGTTATGGGGTATTTATTTTATACACAGTCAACGATCATATTTATTAGACCAGTACTTGACATTATTTCACACTTTGAAATATTGTAGCAGATTATAGAAAAACATTATTATACATCATCTGTAGTTGATTATTTTAGTTTTTTTCAGCTTTGACCCCATTGCCTCAACTATGGGTGAATTTAAGACTTTATTTAATTTGATTAAAAAAACCTATCTATTAATATGAGATGTGAATTTCTAACTGTGAAAAAAAAAGAATCAATACCACGATTCGAACAAGGGGACTCTTAGCTAAAGCCACCAATGCTCTATCATCTACACTATCCCGAACCAATCTGGTGTATTTAATTCATCCAGCGAACCTTACTGATTATAGCATCTGGCCTGCTATTTGAATCAATTTAAGAGAAAAATCGCGCGTAATAGGCCTCCAATAAAATTCTGCATACGCAGTTACACTTGGTTAATTTTAATACAATTATTTTTATATTAATTGTGCTAAAATTTATCTAGTGTAGTTTAAGCGTATCCATCATACGTATAGAACATTTTCTTTGAGTCCTACTAATGGCAATTTATTCTGTTGAGTTGATTTAGATATCAGACCAGATTCTATAATCAATAACATTCACTGAGTGAAGGTAGTAGTGGGCCCAACGCCCAGTACCTTTCAGGGCCCCTCGCATCAAAATATTAGCTACCCCCTCCCTTCCCGGGAATATTCGAAAAGTATTATTATATTACCATATGCTTGACAAGTTAACCAATATATATTTATTTTTGGAGAAAATAATAGCAAAAAATGCAATATTAAGAAAATTTTTCTAATTTTTTTTAATTTGTTCCTTTTTTAGCAGTGGGCCCAAGGCCGGGGCCTAGTTGGCTTGTGCAGTAGTCAGGCCCTGTAAGTGAAATAGATCCACCAGGGATTCGTTTGGGATAGCTCAATAGTAGAACAATAGCAGCTCCAGCCAAGAGACCTCTGGTTCGGGTTTCCGTAAATATTTCTTTCAAAAAAACTTATCGTTTAACTGGTAAATCCAAATTGTGAATTTGTAGTTATTAAATTCTTACATAGATTGAAGCGCCAAATACAGCACTTAATTTTTAAATAATTATACAGGGAAGTTATTTATTTAGATCAAGTTTAAAAAGTTCAAATCAAATAAGTTGAATAAAATTCCATTTTTCTTTTCTGAAATTTAAAAAAATAACGATGATATAAAGAAAATTTCGAATTTCTAAAAACGAAAAAGTTTAAACGTAATTGTTAAAACGAAATGTCAAATGTTGAATCATTAATAAATTGCAAAAATAAATAAATAAATAAATAAATAAATAAATTGAAAGACAATTGAATTCCAAAACAAAATTTTAAACATAACATGTCTATGATAAAAAAAAGTAATATACACTATATTGCCATTGATTATGGGACACTTGCGATTTGAGACATTTTCCTAAGTATCTAGAAAAATACATGAGGAATCATCTCAAAACTCTTAGTGTATAAATATAATAGTATACATCATACATCTCCGTGAAGATTTTTTACCGAAACTCCATAGGGGACCATCAACAAATTAAAAAAGAATGAATATCTTTTGAATAACCCTGTCAAAACTAATGTAGCAAAAGCGCTCAAACTCTAGATTACGATTGAATGCCTTATTGTAATTCACAGTGTTCATTTTTATGCAAATAGCATGCATACTCGCAGAGTAATTAAGGTTTTTATAAAAATGGCCCAACATTTTTCTAAGTTTTTTCCTTATAATTTTCAGAGTTCTTAATATAAAATAATATTTTTTTCAGAAAGTATGACAAACAACATTGCACACAGTACCCTGTAATCCGAATTAAAAAATAATAAAAATTGTATGAAAAATGAGTAGGTTTACTAAATAATTTTTTACTGCGCATGCGTCAAAGATATCAAAATTCCATTTGCATATTATGTTAGCTAAATGTATAGAGCAATTTTTGTAAAAGTCTCAAAATTATGGCTTGAAAATTCTGAAAGTAATCGTCTATAGAAAAAGAACAAAATCCGTTGTTTCCAAAATGAAGCAAAAAAATGAGGGATTTTATCCAAAAGTAGTCGTAATATCCCGTATTGTGTATTCTATATTGACACTAATCAATGAATATATGGATACAACCCCTCTTGTTTTTGCTTCATTTTGAGAATAACGGATTTTCAACTTATTCAATTGACGATTATTTTCAGAATTTTCAAGTTATGATTTTGTGACTTTCACAAAAGTTGCTCTATACATTTAGCTAACATAATATGCAAATGAAATTTTGATATCGTTGACGCATGCGCAGTAAAAAATTATCTTGTAAACCAACTCATTTTGTATACAATTTTCATTATTTTTTAATTCTGATTGCAGGGTACTGTGTGCAATGTTGTTTGTCATATTTTCTGAAAAAAATATTATTTTATATTAAGAACTCATAAAATTATAAGGAGAAAACTTGGAAAAATTTGGGACCATTTTTGTAAAAACCTTAATTACTCTGCGAGTATGCATGCTATTTGCATAAAAATGAACACAGTGTATTACAATAAGGCATTTAATCATAATCTAGAGTTTGAGCGCTTTTGCTACATTAGTTTTGACAGGGTTATTCAAAAGATATTCATTCTTTTTTAATTTGTTGACGGTCCCCTATGGAGTTTCGGTAAAAAATCTTCACGGAGATGTATGACGTATACTATTATATTTATACACTAAGAGTTTCGAGATGATTCCTCATGTATTTTTCTAGATATTTAGTAAAATGTCTAAAATCGCAAGTGTCCAATAATCAATGGCAATATAGTGTATATCCTTTACTTTATTCACGTTATATATATAGTAATATAAATTGGCAATAAATGCAAAAACTCTTTAAATTAAATATATCATAGTATGACAATTTCAATTTACATCACCGGGGTTTGAACTAAGAACCTTCTGTTTATTAGTGAGTTGCTTTTCCTCCAAGCAATGATGTCGAGACAAAAATATTGAAATTAAGTATCTATTTTAAAATTTAAATCGCAAGAATGAACTGATAACAATGAAAAAATTACTTAAATTACAATAACATACTTTCTAAAATTTTGTGATTTGTCGTATGACAAGAGGTGTTTAGCTGTAACTGCACAAACCTACATTTTAATTTAACGTAACAGCAGTTCAATCGGTTTAATCATTTCATGAAATGAAGATAGTAAAACTTCTACTAATTTTGTGATGTAACTTTACATAATTTCTTTGTAGTATATAAAACTTGTTGAATGCTCGAGGCTGAAAATGTTAACCAAGTAAAAAATCACTATATAACAAATTTAAATATTATACAAATAATACCTTATGATTTCGAGAAATCGCAGTGTTACGCTTTCATTGCGAAATCATAACGTAGTGGACGTCTTAGTTTTATTTTTGATAGCAGAAGAGGGGCAAAGCACACTGTTAAAAAATTTTTGAAATTCACTGATATATTTTTCCTGAGTTTCACAGAAAAAGTTCATTTTCGCGACAAAAGGGCATTTTCCGTTAAAAATCAGAAAACTATGCCATATTTACTGAAAATAACGAAACGGGTGGAAATAGAAACAAAAAACGGAAATACTCCGCTCTCTGGGGCTAATCGTGGCAAAGTGGTCAAGGCACCACGCCGTTAATCACCTGGGAACGTAGATTGTGGGTTCGAATCCCACTGACACCATTGCACAAATTGAATAAAATAATGAAAAGATAAAAAAAAAAATTCCTTTTAAGTTACATCTTTTCTGTTTATTTTTCTCTTATTTCTTATTAAAGAAATCTTTTAACTAATTAGTCTCCCTCCCAAAAATAAATGTATAAATAAAAAGTGAGCGACAACTTCAAAAAATTCTCTATAACATTATTTTTATAAAAATGAATTAAAAAAATGTTTCATTCATTTATTTATTTATTCATTCAAAAAAATGACTTTTTTTAAAGTTTAAACTAGTTAAAAAATTAAAATTGTTTTAAAAAAATAATAAGTGTTACGCATTGGTCTGAAATAAAATAAAATAAACCATTTGCTAATATTCTAACAAATATTTTCGAAATGAAATCATTGAAAAGCGCAACAGATTTTCCCACTAACATAAAAGGCATACTTTGTACAAAGCGGAAGTAGCAGTTTTGGCTCAGTCCATAAGGAACTATTCTGCTACCAAAAGTACTCGAGTTCGAGCCTCTGGGCGACTTGAAGCAAATTATAAAATAATAACAGTAACAAATAAATAAATAAGTTAAATGATATAACAGGTCAAAATCACTCGAAAAGTTCGAATTTTTCAGCAAATGATTAATTTAAAAAATTAAATTAAACTATTATCATTAAAAATCAAACATGGTAAAGTAAAGTTACCGCTTCTTCAAACAGAGTTTTTCTTTCTTTTATTTCCCACAACGGAAAATCTACTAAAGGAACAGTAAATGTCTGGCAACTTTGCTGCCAGTAGTTTTACTGTGAATTCAAAGATTTTTTTTAATAGTGCAACTCTATACTGGAAATTATAATGTGTTACAAGCCACGTACTCCCTGAATTTTTGCAATAAGTTCCGTATATTCTTTGTTTTACAGGCAAAGCTGTACTACCTGTACTGTAGACACTGTAGCTCTTTTTCTATTAATGCACGACTTGGTGGGTGAATTCTTGAAAGCCTCGATATCCCAATAAATTTTGTAAACTTAAAATACACAGACATGAAAATTTTATTTCGAATTTAATATAAAATGAAATGACAATTCATAAAAAATTCGTCATTAAAAAATATGAAATCTCTGTATCAAAACGGACTTTCTCTTCTCGATGCGATAAACATTTTTCTATCACAGTAAGTTGCCCTACACTCAGTATTTATATCAGAACAAATAATATAATAAGGTAATTGTTTATCGTGCAAATTTGCCAACTTTTCCCTTCTAATAACCAACAATATATTGAAAAAAATTTTGATAATTTTTTTTCTTATTTTAATTCATTGAAAAAATAGTTAATTTATTAAATTATTTCTTCATCTGGAAGGCATAATATTCATGCTACCAATAACGTAAAGTATGATGTTGGATATTGTTTATATCATTAATTATGTTTCAATCAGTCTATGAAATAAAATTAATAAGCTGCATGAAAATTAGTTAATTACTCCGTTTTTTGTAAATGTAAACACAATTATTTTTTCATATATAAAATAGGAGTTGCACGTAATTAAAATTCTTAAAACAATTACCAACCGCTTTTTAGTGAAAATTAAGAAACTATTCAATTATAAAACTTTACAGAAAAATATAATTAGTATTTAATTGTATAATGAAATTCCTTTCAGGTTTTTTTTTTTTTTTTTTTTTTTTTTTTTTTTTTTTTTTTTTTTTTTTCAGATTTCCATGAAATTAGCAATAATAAGGTTTACTTTATAATTTAACTTTTATGTGATTTAGATAAATATTTTGAACAATATCATGATTTTTTTTTAACATAAATAAAAAATGTGTTGATTATTCTTCTATTAATTACTTTGCTGTTTACTCTAGTTTAATTTGCTAGTTATTAAAATTATAACTTTCTGCAATGTAAACTTTTTTCTACATCATTTTATATAACATATTATAAATCCTGAAATTTATAATAACTATTATTCTTTGGGCAATTTTTCTTTGTACTTTTAAAATTAAAAGAAATCAAAATTAAGTAATAGTTTGATAATATATAGTTGATCTGGAAGAAGACTGTCATGATACTAAGATGTCTGCAATTTTATGAATGAAGAATTCGAAATTTTCGAACAATATTATGTTTTATGCACTGCAAAAGTTCCATAACTAATATTCAGCTGCAAATATTAAAACTGAAATTTTGACAACCCCTTTTGTTATCCGTGATTTGGTATCACTTAAAAAATTTAATTATAACTTCTTTTAAATAATGTTGTTAAATTTATCTGGTGTCACTTTTTTCATTTTTTTCCGCCTGTGTGTGTGTGTGTGTTTTATTTTCTCGAAATCTACATGCATCTTTGCTGCACACTATTTAAACTGCATACTGCTTCAAGGCATTGAAAGCTTAATCTTCAATGATAAAATGTAAAATGAACTAGTTGGATGTGCCAATCCCAAAACTTTCTTCTGTCTCTTACGTACATTTTAACATTTTAAAAAAAATAGTCATTCATGTTAATGCTTTAATAATTTGAATCCAATACTTTTGATCTTAAGTCTCTGCTTCAATCATTTAATCTGAGTAAAAACGAGTTTACATCTCTGCACGAGCCGATGGACAATTGAATGATAGGAAGGTTTTTTTAAAATTCAGATAGGACCTATTTGCCAAACCAAAAAATTATCATACACAAAAAGTTTAGTTCAGTCCTAGGCGTAACTTCATACACTTTAAGGTAGTGCAGTATTAAAAATGGCACAAAAATCGCTATTGCAGCGTTTCCTATCGGCGGATGTTTTTCAAATTCAGGGAGGACCAACTAGCCAATAGCCAAACACTTACACAAAAAATTTGGTCCAATTCAATGCATAAATTCATACGCATTTAGTCGGTACAATATTGAAAATGACACAAAAATCGCGAATGATGCGCCTCTTCCGGCGGGATATTTCAAAATTGAAGAAGGACCTGCTTGCCACAGCCAAAAACATTCACAGATAATTCGGTTCAATTCTATGCATATCTTCATACACTTTTTGATGGTAGAATGTCGACATACGGACGTTCAGACACACAGAGACACGGACAGACAGACATTTTGTAAAAACATGTTTTTTGGAATCTCTTACCCCTAAAACGTATAAATCAGCCGAAAACCGGAAGTCGAAAAAATTTCGATTACAATACTTTCTTCTATTGAAGATAGAAAAAAATTAAAAAATTAAAAATGTAGATTAAAGGGAGGAGAGCCACGGCGGTCCACTTCACAGCTCGCAGTCACACCTCTCAAGACAACGATGAAATAGCAATCCCTGGTTAAGAAACAATCGAGGAGTCGATCTCTCGCGTATTACCCAGCTCCTCTCATCGAAACATCCGCAGATCGCCAGTCTTGGAGGCTTTGAAACAGCTGTTTATGCTTTCTACATACTTTGCTTAACATTGTCCGTATTCTTAATAGATTGACCCATCGTACAATCCTAATCTCTTTCAATATGCATATTTTTTCTAGTTCTTGAATTTCTAATCCTTTCACGTACTACACTGACGATTCATAGCTCACTACGTCGTACGTGCAGAGGTTAGGAGCGTTCGTAAATATATAAATATATGACACTTACAGTCGTTGCATCATCTGGTCTGTTTGTCTGTCTAACTAGCTATCTGCATATAATAGCGCAAGAACTATCCAACCAAATGGCTTGAAATTTAAAATATATAATTGTTGCATAATTCTGTCGAGTCATTTCAAATTTATGAAATTTTGATGTATTGCTCAATTACAGTGCCGTCAAAATTATTCCATTACGACTAATGGGAAAAACAATTTCGAGTTCATTTTAATGATCTTAGACTGCTTGGAAAAAAATTACATTCATATATACCTATGAAGTATACTAAAATATACATTCTCAACAATATGCTGTGAAAGGAATATTTGTCATTAATTTACAGAGTCACACAAAACTGTTCCATTACATAGTGGTATAGATGGAAACATTGTTTGGGGAGTATTTTAATTTCACTAGTTATGAAATTATTACATGTTGCTGGGTTTACTACAAGTTATTTCCTATATAATAGAAAGCACATAGTACTTACAGGGACATACAAAGATTTCGGATACTATACTCTATCCGAAGTATTGTATATTATCGATGATTGCCAGCAGTTTACTTTTTATTGCGATATTAGTTTTTAACTATTTTTTGCGTAAATACATTGTGAGTAAAAATGGTGTAAGTCATGTAGAGAATTTCATAGAAGAATTCGTAAGGGGTACTGCGTATGAGCGGAAATAGCTTAATAAAAGTGGTTTTTAAATAAATTATGTAGCTTTTCGCTGAACTATATTTTGTACATTAAGATACCTTTGAAGACTATAGATATTACGCAAAGAATTGGGTACATGGCCGTCGTTAGATGAAAATCTTAGAAAGTGCGATTTCAGTACTTTTAACCGTGTGTAAGTTTTCACGAAATTTTAGCTAATTAGTGGTGTATGTATACAAAAATAGTATGTAAAGTACAGGGTTGTACAGAAGTTTTCAAATATATTACCGTTTGTTGGTATAAATTGGTACAGATGAAATTTTAAATTATTATGCATTTTTAAAGCTTTTCAAAAATAGTTGAAAAGTGTTTGAGAATTCGGTTTATCTTTCCGTCTTCCCGAACTTGAACTTATGCTAATATAGTTGTATTTATCTGTAATTGGTACTAATATTGAGATTTATTATGCCATGTTAGACATTAAAAATAAAGTACATAACGTTTACGGCTTATTTACAGAGACATTCAAAATTATTTTACTACTTGAGGGTTTACAGGTAAATGACCTAATTACACAAATAAATAGCACCTATTATCGTCGTTTGGTCCATCGATCTGTTTGTCAGTATGTACTAAAGCAAAAACTACCAAGCCGAATGATTTGAAATTAAATATATAGAATCGTTTCAGAATTTCGTTGAATCGTTTCACATTTTGTAAAATAAGAGTCAAAACTTTTTTTAAGTTTTCTTCATTCTTTCAAACCTTATCATGTGTAAGTAATTAAATCATATCCCATAAAAAAACATTCAGATGCCTAACTGAACAAAAATATTCAGCCACTAAATAAAATAAGCAGTAAAGTTACACTTACTTTTAGTAATTGAAAAACACAACTGATTGCGCAATGAATTTACCATTTGAACTTTTTTTTTCGAACAAAGCGCATGCTGCCATCTACGATCACAATTTGGAAATATTTAGATTGGCCATCTACACTAAAATTACCCTACAATGTTTTTGAAGTTCAAGAAACATTTGCCAAGTATTTCTCCAGATATTCGACCAGGAATCTAATATCACAAGTGTCTGGTTAATTTGTATCCTATAATGTAGAATAAAGCGTCGTAATTAAATGCATAAATTAACCGTATAATAAATGGAACTTGTATTACATTTGCATTCTTCCTTTTTTCCATACTGCATGCGTAATAACTAACCATAATTATACATTATGGTAAATACAAAATAAAATGTAGAATTTTAGTTAATAAATAAACCACATAATAAATCTAAATTTTCATATTTATAATTTTTATTCCATATTTATAATTTTTTGCACCAACGATAAATAATCATTCTAAATTAAAAGCAATTTTTTCGTCAAAATATTAAATTTATTTTATTTAATATATGTTTTTTAAGTTATTTTTGCTATCATTAAATTTCTTTAATTACCGCTTTATCGCACCAATTATTTTCTTTCATAATTATTTATCTGTTTTTTTCAAATACATCTTTTCTTGTGAGGTGAAAGGAAATGTTTTATTTGTCACGCAATTTTTTTTAATAATTTTTTTTGTTATTATCTGAAAATTTTTGAATGTTAATTAGTTAAATGAAAATTTTCATGATGTTTCTTTAAATTAATGCTATTTTTTATTTAAATTTTTTTATTAGAAAAATCAAACTGTTTTTCTTTACATTGCACAAATAGAGGATGATTTTAATTCAGATGGACATGATTTATTTTAACCGCTTAACCATTCCAGCTTACACCGCGATACCGTTATTCTAGGGTTACATGTGCTATGTTGTCAAATATCTTAATTTAATCCAGATGCATTTTATAAAACAAAGGCAAGGTGTTAAACACGGGACATATTTTTTCCAAGAAAATATTTCTCTAATCATTATGCAATTCTGATTGTTTTACACATTTTTTCTCTATACTTTCCAATATTTAGCTTTACAGTTTCATGCTTTATAAACGATAAATTTCAGTCTTTAAAACATTTCATGCATAAAAAATATATTAAGAGTAACATTTTAATTTTTTTTCTTGTATGAGTTTTAAAATTTTATTGTGACATTATTCATATTTATTTATTTAATTTTGAATGGATACTGACATTCTTTTTTCAGACATGTACTTTAAAAAATTATTTTTGTGACTATTTTGTGATCTACTGTAAACTGAATAAAGATAATTACTACAAGGTGTTAAAATAAATTTCCTTTATTGCTTATTATAAATCAGATAACAGTCAATTTTATAATAATTTTGGTATTATATTTCATATATGTTTTAAGTTCTATGTGAGAATCTATTAAACATAATAAATTAAATAAATATTAGAAGTTCAATATATATATATACTTAAAATACGCTACAAATATTTTTAAAAATATACTATAAATAAATCAACTATATTTTAAAATCACATTGAAAATAAACAGTAACTTTTCATTCATAATATCAGATATAAAAATAATTGGAACTTTGATTATTTTTTAATATCGTAAAAAAATGTGATAAGCCTTTTTATCATATAGCTTTTAACTGTCAATTACAAAAATTATACTATTTTCTTCGAAAAATGAATAGAGAATTTTATGGGAAAAAATTCTGCTGACTAAAATCCGATGTTTTTATAGCGATTTTTTCAAACAATTACAACATTTTGTTATGCCTGGAATAGCATTTTATTCAAAATAGGTGCCATGATGAATAAAGTTCAACTAACCATACTTTCTTTTTTTTTCTCATTTTTTAAAATTAATTATTTTTTAATGTAAACATTCTTTCAAATAAATAAAATTTTAACTTGTAGAAAATTCCCAAAGAAAATAATTGCAAAATTGCATTGCATACTCTTTTGAGGTTTCTTTCCTTATTTTTTTTTTTAAATACAAAATGACATTAGGATAACGAAAATAAAGAAAATAAAACTTACTTTTTTAAAAAATTTCCATTTAAACCCATGTCAAAATAAAAACCTCTAAGGATTCAGAAAATTGTAAAAGTGTTTTAGTTTCTTTTTGTCTTGAAATATTTGACAGAAGCTATTTAAGATTCTGTTCCAGTACTCTTTTATTGGACTAATAAATAAATAAGATGAAAGCTATTTGCATTCATTCAAGAAAATGCCAAGTTTTTGAAAGTTACATTGGTTTTGGAAAAGATTTTCTTTTCAAGAAATTTCCGAAAATAATAGATGTATAATGAGTAATAATAAACTTTTATAAACAATATAAATTCTTAGAAGAAGCTCTTCATTGTTGATATAGTTAATTTATATTTAAACATTTTATTTAAAATATTTTACCAGGGTTTGGGAATAGTGAATTTACGATAGCCGTATTTTTAACGAAACTTGTAGAATACTACACTATATTTTAATAAATATAGAGTTGCGAGAAGGGCAATACAAAAATTCAGTACTTTGTAGAAAAACTGTCGCTACTTTAAGCTCTACTTCAAGTTAAAGAAGTAATATCAATCATGCGTTAAGCATGGATTATGAAGCAATTTCCGATAGAATAATGTATCAAAGCTGCACCGTTTAAAAAATAAAAATGTTCGGGATGAAGGCAGGGAAAGTTGATAGCTTCAGAGCCGCGCCCGCCCACTAACCGTCTCTCAATATCTTTAATTTGTCTACTTTTTCTTTTAAATTTGTCCGGTTTCAATTTGTCTTATATTTTTTTTCTTTTCTATTAAGAGTCCAAGGCTATTCGGGTCGTAAGTGAAGTATTTTGGCGCTATCCATCTCATTTCACCATGTGGCATTGTATAACTCATTTTAAAACCGAATTTCGGATTTTCCGAAAAATTTTTAGAAAATTATCCGAATTTTTGTAGAAGCCCTGTAACAGAGATTTGTATCAACTACCAAAATTTAGTTTATTTAAGAGATAAATATATTTTAGTAGAAAATCCCCTTTCAGCAATTTCTTCTAATAAGGTGAATGGTATGCGAATACTTTTGTGCAGCCCTCCATATGAGGTATAGAATTTATATATAAAGAGTAATATGCAAAAAAAAAAAAAAAAAAAAAAAAAAAAAAGAAAAGAAAAAGAAAAAGAAAAAAACAATTCAATTTAAAAGCGCATACCAAATTTTAAAATCAAATTTCAGCTTTTCCCATTAAGAATCAGAAAACTATTCGAATTTTTTAGAAGCCCTATTATAGAGATATGTATCAATTAAGAAATTTTATTCCAAAATTTAGTTTGTTTAAGAGATAAATATATTTTAGTGGAAAATTCCCCTTCAGCAATTACTTCTAATAAGGAGAATGGTATGCTATATGAGGATACAATTTATATATAAAGAGTAATATGCAAAAAACAAATTCAATTTAAAAGCGCATACCAAATTTTAAAACGGACTCTTCAACAATTATTACGCAAAAACAGTACTGCAACCTATTTGTTTTGTAAATTAATAAAAAATTTTATGAACCCTCTGTTTTAACCTGATCGTAGTGAATTTCAGTAATTAATATCATTTTCAATACATTTGAAATAGCATAATGTCATTAAAATGCTCTCCTAATGATTTTTCTCCACATAACTAATTGCAATCGCATTCTTTTGAGTGTCCCTGTAAGTGACACATTGATCGTATGCAATACCTAAAATGCTTTGGTGATCCTAAACAAACTTTATTAATTGCGTGAAAATTTGGATATATTTACGGGAGTTAGAGCTTAGTCAGACAGAAAGACCAAAGGCATAAATGTTTTCTCAACTTTGTTGGCAATAGTCAAAAATGTGAAATTCTGCAAATAACTTCACAATACTTTTCTGAGCATATTACAATGTGTCGCATGAAGTCAAAGATTTTTCCCATTTACACTTTCTTCTAAAATCAAGTACTAATCCACCAAGTGGTTAAATTTTCTTTCTTGCAACATTTCTCTATTTATTCGTTGTTAGTTTATTATAATCTTGGGATTCTTAATATTTACAATCGCTTTATTTGCAGGCATAGGTCATTAAAATTAATTTTTCTGAAATTTTCTGTATTAGACTAATATATTAGATCGGGAGAAAGCTGCACAAACCGAAATCTCAACGAGTTGGCGACTGCAATTCTAGGTTTATACAAAACTGAATCAGCATATTAAAATGTAACTGGTCAGCCAAGTCATATCTTTGTGTTTCCCTGCTGCATAATCGATTTTAATATTTCATCAGTAGCTTTCTAATTGTGTTTTTCTGCATGAATGGTATGAAAAGATGGAGGACTGGAAGCAAAAAAACACAACAATAAATCTATCAGTCAAAAACTGAAATCAGGTTTTCAGGTGTTTTCTATCATAATATAACTTGGCATACCAGTTGCATTTTAATTATCAAGAATAATTGTTATTAGTCCTGGAATTTCAGACATCAACTCTATGAGATGATGATTTGTACAGTCATCAACTGTTCAGCATATAATTAACTCACCACATAACTCAATGCTTCCCTCCCATTTTTTTTTCGTGGCTTTTTTTTTTTTTTTTTTTTTGTAGTTTTTTATTTCTGTATATTCCAATTTCTCAGTAACACGTCCTTCCCCCCCCCCCTCCACTCACCTAAGTAACACAAAACATGATTTTTAGGGTTTCGTTCACCTGACGAATCCCTATTTGTATAAGTTCTCTGTCCGACTGTCTGTGTGTCACAGTGTCCATGCCAAAAACTATATAAGTCATAGAGTTCAAATTTTGTGTACTTACAGCTGAATACCTCTTGCCACACAATAAATCATAAAATTTTGAAAAAGACTTATTTTAATTAAAATATTTTTTTTAATATCACCAGCTCATTTTTTTCATCTAATTGTTGCACGCAAGTTTAAATATAAAATTATTATCTATGAAACATAAATTAATGAATTAAATAAATCACATTAAAAACGCGGCTATTTGTTTATCACGTGATTTATTCGCATTAAAATGTTTCGAAAGAGATATTAAACGAAACCCTCTGTGTGATCTGCGATCACACTTACCCGCTTGTTTTTTATTAGTAATCTTCTTATCACAGTCATATAATAAATCGATTCAAATTACATTGACATTTCTAACATTTTGGTGACTTTATTATTTTTATGATTTTAGCCATTATTTTATTATTTTCATGTTGCCATAGCAGGTCTGTCAAATACCCCCCAGAGGTACGCGTACCCTCTGTTAGGAATCGCTGCATTTAATGTATTAATGGTTTATTGGAGATTTAAGTAAAGAAATTTATTGGTAAATATACATAAAATATAATTTGATTCTGCATATATGTGAGTCTGTTACAATTTCCGCACATTTAAAACTAGCTAATAAAATTAGCATCCATTTTTTGCTTTTTGCTGTAGTATTACAATTTATTTAAATTCACCACAAGTTTGTAAAAATATCCTTTATTTAAATATTGCTTGTATTGTATATGTTTGTCAATTTTGTCGAGACGTTTGTAATACGTGTATAAACTGACATTTTGATGCAAAGTATTTCTTTTTCTGTTATCGTTCTTAATTTTTTTAATTTTTTCTATTATACTCAAGTAGATTTATAAGAAAACCTGATAAGCAGCATTAACATTATTATTAAAATTATTTCCTTTCTCCTGTAAATTTATTTGATTTTTTTTTTTTTTTTTTTTTTTTTTTTTTTTTTTTTTTTTAATTTGTAAATTTTCTTACATGGATGAAAATTTTCAGCTAAAAATTTATAGATTCCTTAAACACTGATGTTCAGGTTTGAGAAAAGTGATCAATGCACTAAATTAAAAAAAGACTCGGAAACGCTTCTGAAAATCTGAAAAGCTACAGAAACTTTGTTTTTTATTTACGTTTTCTTAAATCTCGAATATACATTAGTTTCTACATTAGTTTTTTGTATATTTATCCGAGTAAGATTTTTGTGTGTGTCTGTGTATGGCATTTTATTTTTGGCGTCAAACACACCTGTAAAAAGAGGTATAGTGCTCAATAAAAATGTACTATATTATTAGATGCTGAAAGTCGAGGTCGCCTACTATAGCAACTTTCTCGTCTAAATTAAAAAAAAATTAATAAAACTGTTTTTTTTATGTATTTTAGTTTAAGATATTCTAAAAGTATTTGGAGTAGCTTATATATGTTACAGGCCAAACCCGATTTTAGGCCAAACTAGATTGGCCTAGGCCAGACTAGTCTATCCTAACACCCATCGGATAAACTAGTTTTTCCTAGGGCAAACTAGTCTATCCTAACGCCCATCGGATAAACTAGTTTTTCCTAGGCCAAACTAGTCTATCCGAACGCCCATCGGATAGACTAGTTTTTCCTAGGCCAAACTAGTCTATCCGAAGGCCCATCGGATAGACTAGATTTTCCTAGGCCAAACTAGTTTGGCCGAATGGTCATTAGGATAAACTAGTTTAGCCTGCTATTCATTGGTTTGAACTAGTCTATCCTAGGCCAATCTAGATTGTCCTAGGCCAATTCAATTTGGCGTGGTTTTATTGAATCTAAAGAACGCCACGGCGCCAACTTTCTAGTTTTGATCTAATTTATCCTAGGCCGATGCAATTTGATGCGATTTTATCTTATAGACTATCAAAGCCTGAGAGCTAATGTGCTCACATATTCTGTTAATGTGTATGTAACCATGTACATATGTATGCACGTACGTATGTATGTACGTAATGCAATAATTCCTAATAGAAATATCCGATTTGCTTAAAATTTTGGACATAGATTTATCCTGATAACGAACTTCCCTGATTAGTTTCAGGATTTCATTGGATAAGAATAAGGGGAGGGGAACAAAAGGCTAATCTGCACCCCCTCCCCTCCTTAATTTAGATAAGTCAGTTTTTCATGCAAAAGTATCAGATTTTATTAAAATTTTAGGTATAAGATCATTTTGATTAGGCACCTCAATGATTAGTTCTGGGTGTTTATTGTTTACGCATAAAGAAAGGAAGAGTGGGGGGTAACCCCCTTAATTTATGTAAATAGGTTTTTCACGGAGAATTTACCGATTTGTTTAAAATTTTTTATGTAGGTTCCTTCTGATAAGGCGTTTACCTGATTAATTTGGGGGGTTCAGAGGTTAATTATAAAGAAAGTACGAATTACTTTTTCAATCGAATAAAAACTTTTGGTTTTATGAAAAGATTTTTAATTCGTAAGAGACATTGGTTTTTCCACACATCACTTCACTCGAAATTTTTCACATTAAAAAACTAAATATCCGACCCCTTTTAAAAATAAGAAAAAGCTTAAATAAAGCATGACACCTAAAATGTAGGATTAGGGGGGGGGGGGAGTAGAGTAAGGGAACCCTTGAATTTTTTTAAAAAAGCTCAGCTTTTTTTAACGTTTTATCTGCTAATTAAATATTACCCTTATTTGAAACTTTTAGAAACATAATAAAACATGATGTTAATTATTTAAGAAAAAGGATGCCGCATCAAATTTCGTGCATTGGTTCTTCAGTTACAGCTCCTACAAAATTTATGGCACAGACAGTCAGACAGAGTCATAAACTCACAATTTGAAGAACATGTTTTTTGGAATCTTGGACCACTAAAAACGTGTAAATGCGTCAAAAACCGGAATTAAAAAATTTTCACGAATCAAACACTTATTGTAAAGACAGAAGAAAGTAAAATAAATAAAATAATGAATTTTAAATGAACTTCGCTTATTTCAATAGACGTGTTTGAGCTGAGCGGATTCGTTTGGAATATTTTAAATTTGAGCTTAAACTTGATTAATTTTTTAGAAATTAAATTTGAGTTTGAAATAATTCTTTTCTTTGTGAGCGCGCCAAACAATGGTTGGCATTAATTACAGCACGTCAAATTGAATTGGCCTAGGATAAACTAGATTGTCCTAGGATAAACTAGATTGGACTAGGCTAAACCAGAAGATTGGCACCGAAGCGGTCTTTGGGATCAATAAAAACAAGCCTAATTCAACTAGCCTAGGACAATCTAGATCGGCCTAGGATAAACTAGTTTAAACCAATAAATAGCAGGCTAAACTAGTTTATCCTAATGACCGTTCGGCCAAACTAGTTTGGCCTAGGAAAATCTAGTCTATCCGATGTGCGTTCGGATAGACTATTTTGGCCTAGGAAAAACTGGTCTATCCGATGGGCCTTATGATAGACTAGTTTGGCCTAGGAAAAACTAGTTTATCCGATGGGCGTTAGGATAGACTAGTTTGGCCTAAGAAAAACTAGTTTATCCGATGGGCGTTAGGATAGACTAGTCTGGCCTAGGCCAATCTAGTTTGACCTAAAATCGGGTTTGTCCTGTAACATATATATAAAGTTATTATAAAGATTACATGAATTCAATGTATTTTTTAAGTATAGTTTTTTCAAGTGTATGATTTTTCGTGCTTTTCTGAAATGCAGTACTCTTATTATACAGTAGGACCTAGATCCATCGTTTTTTAAGGGGTGTGGGGGAAAATGATGAATGTGGGGAAACGATGAATGCAGATTAACTTCAAAACACGAAAAAACAATTTTTATGGATTACAAATGCAGGTAATGTATACAGTATACTAATTTGTTGCTTACTGAACTGTAGAAAAAATTATACTCAGAAATTACAATTAATTGTTTTTGTAGAATTTTGCAAAATGTTTCCTGAAATACTTAAAAAATGAGCTATTTTCCTACAACAGAAAAAGAAATAAATTTTCTTAAAAGCGAAGCATGAGGTAATAACTTAAATAGAATGAGATCGATTTAAAAGTCTTTCTATTTTTCAATGAAACTTTCTTTTTTTTTTCAATTAAGTACTTACGGGAGAAGTAAATTTCGGAAATCGTATGTCATGATAAAGCTCTCAACTTGGAGTTACCTTGCTCCCATAGGAGAGTTAAAATTGTTTAAAAGTATTCTTTTCTTTTATTATTTAACAATTAAATTTTATTTTCTTATTTAAGTTTCCACAATTTCATCAAATAGTTCTTTTTTTATTTATTTTTCATACTTTTTTCTCTGTATGTCTTCAACATTAAAGAAAACTTCTTTTTCAATTGACCCAAAATAAAAATAAAACTTTGTTACTTCGGCGTCAGTGTGTTATCCCTTTTTTGAATAAATAAATATTTACTTTCGTTTGCTATTTTAAGTATCTAAAATTGTTTTTGAATTAAATATGATATTTAGAAAATTTTTCGGTTAAAAAACAAATAATGGAGAAAGGCTAAATAAAAAAATAAAAAAATAAATTTAAAAAAAAATACGGAAATTGCCATCCGCACAGTAATATTCCTATTAAGTGTTATATAATGCAATTTCTATTGATACATTCTAATAAAAAACATTCTTAGAAATATTTTCAGAAGACATTGCATTTCTAATAGTATGAAAAAGCAATTAAAAAACCTAGAATATCTTGGCCGATTAGCATCCGCAGCGCTTCGCGCAAGAGAGTCAAACTGTTCGGGACATAGGTAGGGGTCGTCGACAAAATTTGGCCACTCCCGCGGCAGTAAATATTTATAGTATATATAAAAAATTATGATATAAATTTATTTAAAATACATTAAAATATCTTAAAATACCTAAAAGGTTTTCAAACATTACACGGAGAGTGCAAAATTCACCTTTAGTTATATAAAAAATTCATATAAAACAAAAATAATAAAAGAATTTGAATCTCTTACTAAAAAATGCTATGTTATGATTGAAAATGTTTTAGATTTTTTAGGATGTTTTAATGTATCTTAAATAAATTATTATTATAAGTTTGCAAATGAAAATAATTTTAGTAAATTTATTTGTGCATTACATAAGATAATAATTATGTAACTCACTTGGATTTTGCACAAGAATTTTAATTTTCTTTTATTAGATTTGTTATTTTTTCTAAAAAGTGTGCGATCAAGATTCTGTTTAGTTATATTTCTGATAAGCTAGACATCTAAAAATGCAAGTTTTATATTTTGTTCTATTTCAAGAGTCAATTTTATTTCGTTTACTAACATATTAATATTTATTAAAAAAGAGTATTGTTCGTCTTTGCTGTGATTTCGTAGATGAAAATATCATCAACATATCTAAACCAATAATCCGAACTCGGTCTTATAATTTTCTTCATTATATTCTCAAGCCGACATAGTATAAACTCAGCAAGTAAACCTAAAGTAGGGAAACCCATTGGTGCACCATTGACTTGTTTATAAACTTGATTATTGTTGTCAAAACTG
Source organism: Maratus speculifer (assembly GCA_964019185.1). NCBI lineage: Eukaryota > Metazoa > Arthropoda > Arachnida > Araneae > Salticidae > Maratus > Maratus speculifer. The sequence goes on from OZ025289.1 coordinate 266,140,660, forward strand.
TTGTTGTTGATAACTAATTTGAAATCTGATTTAACAGTATTTTTAATATTTTGTGTTAACATAGTATCACAACTGATCATGCTTCAATACTCATAGAGACTTCATTAATATCGATAGATGAGTATTCGTTTACAGTAATATTCTTCAGGACAATTCTCAAATAAGTACAAACAAAAATAATAACATTTTAATCCGTGCTGATGACGCCTAAGCAATGATTGAAAACGTTTTAGGTATTTTAAGATATTTTAATGTATTTTAAATAAATTTGTGTTATAGTTTGCACCTGAAAGTATTTTTAGTGAATTTATTTGTGTTTTATATGCAATATCATTTAATGTTTTATATTAAGCATATATATATTTTTGTTTTTGTTTTTTATCTGTATCATAAAAAAATAGTTGAATAATACAATTTCCTGAAAGGAATTTATATCATTCGCCTTAGCATATGCTCCACTGATTTTCGATCTTGAACCATTCATATAGCTGTTCGAAAAGAATAAAAATGCTCCTATAATCCGAAAAAAATGAAATATGTATCCAACGCAATAGTTTAATGATATGTTGAGAAGAGTTGCATTCAATCGGAAAACTTGAATTAGTAGTACTCTCTTCTACAAAAGGATTTTCATGTTTTTTAGTTCGAATTTGAGAACATTGATAAAGTATCCTTTTTTATGGTAGATCAGCTTTATTATGTGATTACCAAGAATTTTCAAAGATGTTTCGACCAATGACAAGGCTATTTAATGTTGTTATTGTCGATATTATTCTTGTCACTATTAATATCATGACAAAAACGCAGTTGTATGCTAACAACTATTTTACGCTAATACAAGCGTAAAATATATTTTACGCTCAAGACAAAAACGCTAATACAGCCTTTTACAGTACGCCTTTTTGTACTATTCAAAGAGTAAAGTAAGTTGGCGTAATATGTTGATATCGAAGTCAAAGTCCATTTAATTGCATTTATCATCAGTGCAATCATTATTGAACAAAATTTGTAATTTTTTCAAAATATATTTTTGGCAGCAATGGAATTACATCGCATGGCTTCCAGTTCCAGATAGCATCTACTTACAGAACCTAGTTACTGCACAATATGTCATCATAGGCACAATATCTATCTTTCCTTTGTAAAAACAAACTACTAACTGCATGCATGCATTTTAAAAGTCCAAAACTTTATAAAGATTTTTAAAGTTTCACTGAAACATATTCCAAGAACAGGATGATATTACTAAGTTATTTACACGGAATTTTCCTAAGAATATTTTTCTCTGTTTCTAAATTTTACATCCAGAAAAACATTTTTTTTTCAATTTTTAGAAAAAAATACTTTTTTGTTAATAACATTAACACTAGCCGTCCAAATCTATTAATTAATGTTTAACGAATATTTCATCATATGAAAGATAATGAATGTTGCTATTTTGTATATTATTCAATCAATATTCATATTACCATTGGCTAAGGAAGAATTTTTGGATATGTTTAAAAAATATTGCATTACAATAAGATTTACCTTATGTTAAAATTTACTAATAATTTTTGCGCTTTATTACATGTGACTCTTACAGAAAAGTAACTTTTATTTTAAATTTAATGCGTGAAATATATCTTTAAAATAAATGAATAGCAAACGGCACAAAGAGAATTAAATAAGTAACACTAATTATTATTATTCAGAAATATTCTAAATATAAATGAAATTATAAATGTATAGACATTTATTAACATTGCGACATGTAAATAGTAGCAAACGTATTTCTTAAAACAAAATAATGCCCCATTAAAAGATGTGTACTATTAATAGTACACCAGACCCGAAAGGGTTGAATATACATTATTTGTTTTTCTCTGTATCATAAAAAATAATTTAATACAACCTGCTATAACGAATTTATATCTTTCACTTCAGCATACGCTCCATTGGATTTCAATCTTGTATCATTCATATGTCTGTCGAAAAAGAATAAAGATATTCCTATAATCTGAAAAAATTGAAATATGTATCCAACACAATAGTTTAGCCATATGTTGAGAAAAGCTGCATTCAATCGGAAAACTTGAACTTGTAGTACTCTCTTCTGTAAAAGGATTTTCCGGTTTTTTAGTTCGAATTTGAACAATGGGAATATAGTTTTTTATCTGAAGAATATTTTCATGTCAATTTTATGTCATTATTCCATACCATAGAGTTATACTAATATTTTTATTTTCAAGATCTAAAGTTTTGTTTTCAGGTGTCGGAAATATGAAAATTCATGGTAGAATATACAGGATGATTAAAAAAAGTTGACAAAAGGATATGACAAATCAGGCATACGACATGGATAAAAAATCACATAGAAATATAGAGACGCAAACAACTTATTGAGTCACAAATACGGAGTGTTTCACCCTTACTCACTTCGGGTTGATGGTAATACAATGCGTGTAAAAACTTTAAGGACAGCAAAAAATATTAACTTTTTTTGGTGAATTTTAAAACAAATGACACTTTTTTTTCATTTAATATACATTTTCAAGATGAAAAGATAAAACAAAAGTCGAAAAAATTCAACTGTTAGTGCTTTATTATTAAAACAAAGTAATTTTGATATTATTGATTATGTAAAAACTATAAGGACACCAAAGAAAATTCAATATAGTAACCAAAGAAACAAATATTTAATGTGTAACGTACTCACCTATTAGTTTAATGATTGCAAATATTCCTTGACATCATTAATTTTTGGTACAGTTCGGGATCAGTTCGGAATGTTTTTTGAAACATTATTCTTCAATTGTAGATCTGAATTCGAATTCTGAAGAAAAGAGGCTCTCCATTTTTATAAACTCATTTTTCAAGATATCTTTATAAGTTATCGATAGGATTTAAGTCAGGATTTGTGAGCGGCCATTGCAAAGCTTAATTATTTTTCTAATAGAATTAAAATTTTCACACAATTTGTGTAGATAGGCGCATTATCTCGCTGTTATGTTCAGTTTTTTTTTTCTGAAGTGTTGCAACAGATGAAAGATGGTCAAAAAGAGTTTGAATATGTATCTTTGAATCAAATTTTCCTCAAAATTGTGTAAGTGACACCACGTCTTTGAACGAAAAGCATCCTCGTATTGAAATGAATCCGCCGTCTAACTGTTATTTTCATAAAATATTTTTTTCTCAATTTAATTGATTTTCTCCGACGAAAATAAATGAAACTTAAGTGTTCCTGATGACTAGAAATATCACTGGAATGATTTATGAAAATAAAAAGAGATTTTATTAAAGCATTAGTTAGTTGGTGGATACGTTGGAACATGAGATAGCTTTTCATTCAACAACGTGGTGTTACTTATATATCTTTCAGGAAAATTTAATTCAAAGACACATATATAGAAGCTCTTTTTGACCATCTTTCATCTATTGAACACTCTTGGCAAGAAAAAAAACTTACATAACAGCGAGATAATGCGCCTATCCACACAAATCTTTAGAAAAAAATTAGTTCTGTTAGAAAAATATAGAAGCTTTGCAATGGCCGCTCATAAATCCTAATTTAAATCCTAGGGATAACTTATTGGGAGATCTAGTACGATGAGTTTATAAAAATTAAAGCCATTTTTCTTCCGAAATGAATTTCACATCTACAATTGAAGATGTATAGCACAAAAACAATCCCGAACTGTATATTAAAAATTAATGATGTCGTGGAACTGTCATGGAATATTTGCAATCATTAAACTCATAGGTGAGTGCATAACACATTAAATATTTGCTTTTTTGGTTACTATATTTTATTTTCTTTGATATCCTTATAGTTCTTACGAAAACAAAAATAGAAAAATTAGTGTATTTTCATAATAAAATACTGACAGTTAAATTTGGTTGACTTTTTATGTGCTTTTGAGTTGATGATACATACTATGTGAAAAAAGTTTCATTTGTTTTGAAATTTATCAAAAAAGTTAATATTTTTTGCTGTCCTTATATTTTTACACACACTGTAAGTTTTAGAAATCTGGAGTATATTATAATAAAACATTTAACAGACATTCTCACCTTTGTTTTAAATGTGATAACACCAAATAAAAGTGGTAGAAGTTTGAATTATGCGCGCCAGCAATATGCACTTGATACCTCACATTTTGGACTGAATTTTGGAATTTCCTGTATAAGAATAATTATTATGTTTTTGTCAATTTTCTGCAGAATAACAATCGTTATTACTTTTATGCCAGTTTGTCGCAGAACAAAAATAATAATTATTATTATTTTATTAACATACCAATTTTAGGCATTAGTTTTAGATCTTTAAAAAGATAAAAAGATAATTTTATTTATCACTAAATACATCATCATTATCATAACAAAAAGATGCAGTAAAAAAGTCTATACATTATGAATGACATCTAAAAATTAATTCCTAAGAAAGTTTTCGCTCACTCTTGAACATCATCAGTTAGTGAACGAGTGAACGAAAACGTTCTTAGGTTTAATTTTTAAATGTCGTTTATAATGTATAGACATTTTTATTGCTGCATCTTTTTATTATGATAATGACGATGCATTTAATGATAAATAAAATTATCATTTTATCTATTTAAAGATTTAAAACTTATGTTTAAAATTGGTATGTTAATAAAGAAAATTGTGAATGTAGGCATTATAATTGTAAATGTAGTTAATCTACGGTTCTAGAAATTATATTTATGTTTATGCCAGTTTTCGGTAGAAAAATAATTATTATCATGTTTATTTCAGTTTTCTGTCGAAGAACATTTATTGTTTTTATTTCAATTTCGTGTACATAAACAATTATTATTGTCAGATGCCATAGATTTACAGACGTAATCTTTTATTTTTCTTTCTTCAGGATTTGAGATTTTTTTTTCTGCAAGCGAATATATGAAAATATAGAGATCTATCATATTAAATTTGTTCGTTTCGAGAAACGTTAATATGGTATGTTTTTCGGAGAAATGATGCATCAGAAAAAAGAACCAGAAAGCTATGTTGTTGTTATTTTCTGTTATTGTTTGACTAATTTTTACGTCAAATGTCTGTGGAAAAATAATTATTCCAGCTCTACAGTTATAGATATTCTACTATTTTACTTTTCAAGATTAAAATGATTTTTTTATTCACGAAATTATCAAATATATGATAGAATATATAAATATATCATATTATATTTATTTTACAAAAAAGATTTTGACGTATTATTTTTTCGAGGAAAATTATGTACTGAAAAAAAAGGATTGAAAAAAAACCTTCTATATAATTTGGACATTGGAAATACATTTTTTATTTCACAAATATTTTTATGTCAATTTATGATAAAAAAGCAAGGTAACAAAATTTCTGTCACAGAATTGAAATCATTTTATTCTAGGTTAGATTTTTGTGCTGTTTTCCGTTTTTCTCTATGTTATACAGTTTTAAATAAATTTGCACATTTAAGTTTATACAAATGTAAGTCTTTTTAAGCTGGTTTATGCAAATGTTTGGTAAATTAATTCTCAGATTGAGTTACCTTTTCCTGGCAATTACAACTGAACATAACCATCTTAAATGGTTAATGGATGTCCAAGTGTAAGCGCTGGGTGTTCACATCGTTTGATCTCTCTAACCCACATGTGTATGATGAAAATCTTCATGAATACCTTGTATTCGGCAGAAAGACTTGCCCGGATACGGGTCGCCTTCATCTTCAAGGCTTCGTTCTTTTTAAAAACCGTAGAAACCTCTGCTCAGTTAAGCGTTGGATTCCAGCTGCTCATTTTGAACGAGCTATAGGCTCATTGGCAGAGGTTACGGACTATTGTAAAGAAGATGGAGACTTCACCGGGTTTGGTACTCGACCAGCAGATACGCGAAAGATTAATGCTTTCAGAGATGTTTTGATTAAGGTTGAGCTCAGTGATATCTCCTCAACTAAGTCCGAGTATCCGGGGATCTATCTCCGCTATAAGAAGAATATCCTGCGTAGTCAATTATTTGACAACAAACCCCTGGATAATTCACGCGGAGTTTGGATTTGCGGACCTACCCCGATCTTAAAAGATTACGCTATGAGAAAATTCAGCCCATTGTTTGTTAAAAGATTAAACAAGTGGTGGGATGGTTATGTAAAGGTTGCATTTTGTAAATGAAGCGGTTTAAATATTCTTAGAGTTTATCTCTCAGTTATTAAGCCTAATTTGCGTATTATAAAGTGATGTAATGCTTACATTACTATCAATTTTAACCTTTTGTGGGGAAGCAATTTTGTTTATGTAATGTTGAAATCACACGTAAATTTTCAATAAAAATAATTTCAAAATAAATAAATGCAATTTTTCAACTGTTTTGGACTAAAGTTGAGAAAGTAAAATTTAAATAAAAATTTCTTGCGCAAATCATATTCAAAATCAGGTGGGATATAATATATCCCGTCTACCTCAAGGGTTACACCAATTTCGACAGAATCGACGTAATTTTTTTACGGAATAGATTTTTATACCAATTTATAGTCTGCAATTTGTTTTTTTTCCATTACGTATAGAATTTGTGTAAAAGAAATCTACATTTGTACAGAATTGTGGGAAGTTTGATAGTAAATGGTGTGTACTTTATTGTCAGAAGGCTGAACAGTTCCATTTTTTATCAGGATTAATAAAATGAATTTATATAATCGAAGAAAAAGAAAAAGTTGCACAATTTATCCTAATTAGAAGTACATCACAAAGTAGCGTAAAAAGGGATTTCTAGTTTTTAAAACCAAGAAATAAATTTTCGCTTTTTTAAAACTAGATTAGAAAGAAAAGAAAACAGAAGCACGATTTAAAAGAGCTCAAAATGACCCTTTTAGAAACATATTAGCATAGAAATATTTGGATGTCAAGAAACATTATTTTAAAAAACACACGATTTGGCACGATATTACACGATCACGTGTTAGTACAATTTCAGAAACAACGAATTTGTTAAGTAAATTTAACAATAATCATAACATAAAACAAAAATGCTTGTAGAAAATGCTTTATGATTCAGATTTCCATATAACTGCAAAAAATTTACATAAATCGAAATATACAAACATTTCAAAATCATGACCCGCTGGAAAATATTTAACACTAGACACAAAATCATAACAAAAAACCCAATAAGAAGCATTTATGGCCTAAAATACAGAGTATGAACGTTTAAAAGGTTTATATTAACTTTAATAAAGTTCGCCTGTCCATCTACACATTAAATGGAGAAGATTAGAAGCATTTATGCCCTAAAATGTAGGGTATGAACGTTTAAAAGGTTCATATAACGTATGAGAACACAGTGATGTAATAAAGGAAATGGAACTGCAGTAAATAATAAAATGCATCTTCATTAATTAAATTTAATCCAAAAACCTTCTACTTCTACTTTCAAATCTAATAATTATTGGGCTCATTTTCAAAGTGAAGTAACGTATTTGCATAAATAAACAGAAATTATTTTATTTAAAGATTATCATATGACGGGCTTTTAAAATATAGACCGTAAGTATTAAATAGTTTCTTATTGCATGTTTTATGTTTGAATAAGATTAAATATCGCGTTTCGTGTTATGATTTTATTTTATATGCTACTAATATCGGTTTTGTGATACATCAAAAATACAGATTTGTTGACCAGTGCTTATATTATACAATAACATGGAGTTATGGATATTCTGATTTTTCCTCTTTAAGATTTGGGATATTATTTTTTTTTTTAATTAAAAACATGAAAATATACTTTAAAATATAAAAAAAAAACATACTATATATTTTCTGCTAAAAACATTTTACATGATACTTTTAGCGTTGAATATGATGTAGTGGAAAAAAGAAGGAAAAAAACCCCTTTCAAACATAACTCGTGAGAAAAATTATTAAATATCAGAAACCAAAATGTGATGATATATTGATCGTCAGTGTTGTTTACCACCTTCATCCGCCAACATACACTTATGACAGCGACATACAAATCATGAAACAAAACGTTCTTGTAAGGATTCTTGCGTTGAAGTTCAGATTTTTTAAATTCATTTTCAGTTGTCAGCATAACTAACAGTCAAGGGGTGTCTGAACACAAAAATCTTGATATTTTCTAAAGAAAATTATTGCAATAAAATTTTCTTTTTTTACTGTTTAAAATGGAGTGCAATCCTAAATAAAACAAGAAATATCTTTTTTGTTTGTTTGGTTGGTTGGTTTTGGTTTGATTTCATAAATGCGTTTTTCTCTATGATGGGTCTTTTTACCATTCCTCCTATTTAAAGTAGGGTAGTAAAAAAAACATTTAGTTTTGAAAATAGATTTTTTTATTACAAAATTTTAATGTATGTTTCAAATATTTTTTTTATTTTTATTGAAATAATATTTTTAAAAACACTTAATCAAAATTAAAACTTGTACATTTCTACTTATTTAAATGAGAAAAAAATTCTACAAAAAATATTTCCAATTATAAAGATTTTAAATTACTCCCAAATTACCCCACTTGTTTAATAAATTTTAAATCTTAAATCTTTAAAGAAAATTTTTGAAAAGTTTACTGACGTGATTTTGTTTACAAATAATATAGTTAACATAATAAAAATTGTAAAATTTTAACTCTATAAATAAAATTTATTTTAAAATACATCCCGGATCCCCCCCCCTTAAACTCTATCAAATTTAAATATATATAAGAAAATAATTTATTCTAGCACAAAACTTTGCTTTAAAAATAAAATAAATTTTACAAATAATATTTTCATTTACAAAGATTTTTAATTACCTATTTTTTAATAAATTTTAAATCTTAAATCTTAATTTTTGACAAATTTACTCACGTGATTTTGTTTACAAATAATATGGTTAACCATAAAAAAAATTACAAAATTTTAACTTAATAGAAATATTTTTTAAATGTGTCATGGACCCCTTAAACACTATCAAATTTAAATATATATAAGTGAATAAATATTCTAGCACGAAACTTTGCTTAGAAGAAAAAAAAAAAAATAAATATGAATAATAACATTTAGAAAAATATTGTTTTAGGAAAATCACTGTTAAAATGCCAGAATGATTTTATTAATAATTAACGTTACTTTAAGATGGACCTTTTTGATTTTGAAATTAATGTTTACGATTTGCACAAGATTAAAGTAACAAAATAGAACACGCAAAAGAGAAAACAAAAATTTGAAGTCATTATTTTAAAAAATTGTCTTATGTCAAATAATAACTTTAAACTATACCCAGCCTTTTGCTTCATAAATACTTACTGAAAATTTAAATTAATTTAAATTTAATTTAAAATATTATCGAAGTGTGTTAAAAATCCTGAAAAATCATAGTAAGAATAACTAGAAAAAAAGCATTTTCACAAAACATTTAACCTCCGAAAATTCTTCCGGAAATTTAAGTTTTAAAAGAAACTTATTATCCAAAATAAAACTTTAATCCAAAAAAATGCCTGGACGACAAGATATATCTTCTTTTATAAGCTAAAGAAAAATGTATTCCCAAAAGTTTCTGGATATTTGAATATTGAGAAGTACTTATGCAAGAAAAAAATGTATTCTTTTACTACTCCGAAAGAAACAAAAAATGGAAAAGAAAAAAAATTGTAAATCGCAGAAAGCATTTATAGAAAATAATATATTGATTTTTTTTTTTTAAGAAATACAAACTTAAAAAAATGAGTGAAACAAGATATAAGATTATGAACTAGAACATAATATAAATTAAGCATAGATTTTGAAAAAAAAATCAACACATAGAGAATCATGTAATAAAACTTCACTGTTTAATAATTTAAAATGTATATAAATATATATATAACCCTTTCGAGTCGAGTGATACGTATAAAAGCATCATCAAAAGATCATTGTTGATATCATGCTTTGCACTCATAATAAAAAAATGTAATATTTTTCTTAAGTAGTTAGAACATTGTTTTGTATTTCGCCATTAAAATAAACAGTTTAATGAAAGCAGTGACATCCAAAGACAATTTTTGTAAGAAATGACGCCTCCAAAGTGTTAAATAAATATTTTAGAATAGTCATTTTTTTTTATTTTGCTGAGAACACTTTAAGCTCCTTAATAAGTATGTAAATGTTATCAGATAATAGTGAAATAAACAATTTAACGTATAAACTGCACATAAATATGCATGGTGCGTCATAAATTCGTGCAAACTTTTAAAATCCATAATTAAAGAAATAATGCTTGGAAATATTTTCTGTTTGCGCGAATATAATCAGAGCTATTTTGGATTATTTTTCCTGTATATTAAAAAATAATTCCAAAAATAGTCGAAAGAGGGCGCTTAAACGCCATATTGAGACATTTTATACTAATCAGGCAAAGGCAAACAGACAATGAAAGAAATCTCAATAACATGATACTGTGCATTTACATTCAGGTAGTAAAAGGTGCTCAACATGACCACAACCACCAGCTATTATGCTGCTGAGGTGCGTCAATATGCCTGTTACAACTGAGTGTAGCATGTCAACATCGAATCCACCAACGGTTCGTCGAATGGCATCTTTCAATTCTACCAAAGTAGTTCGGAAGCCCCGTATCCTTTAAGTATCCTCACAATAAAAAATCTGTCGAGGCCATATCTGGAAATCGTGGAGGGCATTCGAACTTACAACTTTAACTCATCCCTCGGTCTTCAGGCTTGACTTCACGTGCAAAGTGGGGCGCAATACCATGAAGGTGACGTTCTCAACAGGCAATGCATATCCTTCCGGTAATGTAGGCACAATGGGGTCACACAAAAGTGTAAGAAGTGGTTGTACAGGTTTTCCAGCCGAGTTCAAGAGAAGGCTCTTCAAAAAAGAAAATTAAAATTCAGTATCCCATTCAATTAAGTAGGGATTTTTTGTGCCTTAAGTCCTTTCTCCGTGCCAAAACTTTCGCAATGCAATAGTTGTGGATTCGCTTTTCTTTAAAAAATCTTTAACACTAGAAAGACAGCAAGGGGACATTTTGGCCCCTGCCATTTGAATCTATGTCTGTTCGAACCAGAAATCTCTTTGTAAAATAAATAAAAAAGGCACAGAGGAAAACAGGTTTAATTAAATAACATAAACACTTTTAAATAAAAATTCTTGTATTAAATATCTTTCTTAAACTTGAGTAAAATTCCCCGTCTTTCTAGTGTTAACCACAAGCGCTTGGTGTAGTAATGATAGTTGCCGAAATCGAATGATGAATCTGCTTCCGACCAGGTGTTTTTCGTTGCTAGTCTGATTTGCATAAAACACCTCAGTATGATGTCCGAATGCCATCCATCGGTTACTTTTAAAATCAATTTTTTATACATGCAGAAAAAATCTAAAATCCGTCTGATCATACTTACGCAAACAGAAAAGTTTTCCGACCATTACTTCCTTTATTATGCACATTTAAATTTGTACGAATTTATGACTCACCCAGTATGTACATACGTATATATGTGTGTGATATATAACAAAGAAAAAATGTGTGAAACTTATATTATGAAACATTTTCCTGTACGTTTAAAATAATGTAACAAAAGAAAAAAGCTAATTGAATTGAAATAGAATGTTTAATCCAGCCATATTCAACGCATAACACATTTGAAAACCCAATCTAATCAATCAGTCTATGGTCGAAAAATAATAGGGATTATTTCAGCAGCTATGGATATTATGGATATTATTATCTAGTAACTATATGCATGCAAAAATTTTGTTCATTTAGGAAACACATACCACCTTGAAAATTCCCCTTTAACAAATTCAGTCAATATTGAGAATGGAACATGAATAATTTTGTGTAACTTGTGCGTGTATGCAATAAATTGTGCTAATAAAGCTCTAATAGACTGAGAGGTGGAAACACAGCACTCGTAGAGAGGTGGTAGTACTGTATTCTTAGAAACAGCAGCTTGTAAATTTCATATTAACTGTGTTTCCAGCCCCGATGCTGACACCTTTGGTTGTAAAATACAGAATTTCTTTACAGAATAGTTTCTGTTATTAATTTTTTTTTTATCCCTCTATGAATTGTTTTTTCAACAATATCATACAGTCTTAAAACTACATTTGGCAGCATCGATACAGTGTGATCATGATGTAACACATTTAACTAATATTTTTTCTTCGTTTCGAATAAGGTTTTTTCGGGGTTACTACATTTAAGAGGAGTTACATTTAGGTTTAAGGAAATTAAAATTAGTTATTATTAAAGATAAAAATCAAAGTTTATTGATAATTAACGATCATGTTAACTTTTTAAAATACAATTAATAGGGGTAATTTGTGTACTATAAATATAGTTGTAAAGAAATTTTTAAAGACGTTTCAAAAATCTCATATTACAAAAGGATTAAATGTAGATTAAAAGTTTCCGTATTTTTCTGCTTTAACATAATATGTTCCTTCGAGCAAGCAATCTGTATTGTTAAAATTTAAATGAGAGAAACACATGCTTCAAATAAAAATCTCTGCAAGGGAGAACTTATGCATATAGAGACCTTATGAACATATAGAGAACTTATGAAGAACTTTATTTTCTATTCATTTTTAAATATTAAAACATACATAAACTTATAATTATAAATGCAGACATGTACAATGATTATGATATGCATATAACAACAAAAGTAACTGTAAAGAGACAATAACAGCACATATAAAGGGATGTCCTATTATTAAAGCATACGGCATGAAAAATTTGTATTTAGAAAATTAATATTGTTATTTAAATTTTAAGCTGCTTATATATTCTACAACTAAAAATTTGAAAAGTCGTTTTAAAAGAAAAAAGATTTATTTCGTAGAGAAAATTTTAAAAAACATGTAAATACTGTCTTCTCTAGTTATAGCATTTATTGTAGTAAGTGTCAGAAACACAGAACTCTATGTAGAACCACTTTTCTCTCATATTACAGAACAAAAATTATGACTTTCGCTTAGTTATTTTTTCTTACTGTCAGTAGTCTATAGTTTCTAAAATAACACAACTAAAATATTTTCTCTATTATTATATGAATAGTTTAAAATTGATTTGCATTTCTAAAGAAACTGAAATTTTTTCAAACTAAAGTCACGCTTGTGAATTAAATTTTCACAAAGAAAAATCGTATTCCTTTATTGTAATTAATAGATCGAACCAGGACATCTTGAATGACAAAATATAAGGGAAACCCATTTTTATAATAATACAAATTCGCCCGCACGGCGTTGCACAGGCCCATATTTTTAAATGAAAATTAAAAGTATATGATTTTATATCTTTAAATCAATTTTATCTGAAATACATACATGTTCATTGCATGAAAACGAAGGAAAAGTTGTTAATTGTTCAGATATTTTATGTAAGGTTTTTTCATGATATTTTGAAAATCGTATGAAGTAGTAATAAATAAAATCAAACTATTAAACTTCCTTTACTGATGTAAAAATTAGCTAAGGGAAGAGAAGTAAATGCTTAGTAATGTGCAATTTACGAGATTTAATACGGTATGTCACATGAGAAAATTCAATCACCCTCCTCCATCTGCCCTTCCCCAACTCAGACGGATTGCGGGAATGCTCTCTAATAGTCTGGGATAAAAAAAAGAAACCTCAATAATCGAAGATCTGCGAAGAGTTTCACTTTCGATCACGCCTTCAAATGAAGTCGAGTCTTACTGCAGCTTAATTAGAATATGAGCTAGAAAACTAACACCCCAGGAGGTTAGCAGGCGTGCTTCGTTCGCTCTACGAAATCTTTTAACAAATAAACAAGCTCCAAAGTTCTACTGTTCATACTTAAATTTTGAGCCTCGTATGTGTTTAAGTTTTTCAAGCTATCGCAGACGCTCACAGACACACAGAGCGATACTTTCTTTTATTAATTTACAAATGTTTTAGATTACCCACTAACAACGCAAAAAAAAGAAAAAAATATATTTATTTAAAAATGTTGATATTGCATATAAATAAAGTTTTAAAATTTATTAAAAGTTATGTTTCCGTATTAATTGATAGCCGAAAAAATCACCAAAAACGGTGCAAAAATGGATAAAAAATACGGCAGTCTTAGAAATCACCAAAAACGTTGCAAAAATGGATAAAAAATTCGGCAGTCTTTTTTTTAAGAAAAGTACTCATTTAAGAATAGTACTCATCATTTCAGTTGTTTAGTCGTGTAGCTGGATTGCATGTGTGTTAAATTTTAGTTTTACTTATAATATTTTTTTATTTATGAAATTTTAGTTTTTTTTGTGAAATATCATCCGGAAACAAACACTGAACTACTTATCTTAATTCCAATGCAAAGAGATATATCTTTCATTGTCATCTGCCTGCCTATACAAAAAGATTTCATGTAAATCCATGCTTGAAAATTATTTTAAAGACAAATCAAAAAGACATAATTCGATACATATTGAAACAAACTGAAATAAATTTTTGAAACAAATTGCATTTTTAAATGTATTTTGTCTTTTATTCGACTGTGTAAAAATTGAAAATGCATAATGTTTAGAAGTTAAAAAAAAAATAAAGTAAAAGTGAAATTCAATTGTCTACTGTTTCCTGCATGAAATTGGCGTCAGCATTGTGGACATACACGATTATACTTTATAATTTAACAAGCAAGACATCCTGCCTAATAAATTCCATATGTTCTGGATAAAATGGTTTTTGGGTTTTTAAGATTTGACAATTCTCGTCATAATAATGGTGCAACGATGCCTTTATTGAAGTCTACTGAAGCGTAAGCGATGCGATTTATTGGTTTTGTGTAGGAAAAATCCTGAAAATCTTGCATCATCAAACTGCGTACTCTGTATCAAACCCGCGAATTTCGGTCTAAGCATCTCCAGCTCTTCCTTTTAGCCACCATGAGCAACCTGTGAGCTCAGTATGACCTTCTCTAAAATCTATAAATTGTTTTAAATAAAAATTACAACAAAAATAAACTGTGATCATTTCTTATAAACTTTGAATGTAAATTCAAAAAATAAACTGTACGATATTCCCATATTAAATACAATAAATAACTTTCGATAGGAAAACTAGAAAAAAACTAAAAGAAAATTATTTTATAAGAGTCATAAAAGTTTCAGATGGTGAATTGTCGAAATACTGAATATTTCGTATAAATTTATATAACTAAAGAATACATTTTATAGAGTTACAAAAATATTACCTCAACGTGAAAAGTCAAACAATTGCCTTCTGTAGGTTATCAAAACAGTTTATAAGAGGCAATAATATTACGACCTTTGATTCAAACAGATCCATAAGTCATGGAGCACACCATCAATTTTTATCGATGATTCTCAGAATATTTGAAATTATTTTTACGCATGTTATATTATAAAAAGATTTTGAATGAAAAGTACTCAAGTAAAGAAGCAATATAGTGATAATCATCATTTCGCGATAGTTTTTAGATTTCTGCTAATCAACATCAACTAAAAAAGAAAGTTCTAACACTTCCAACTGCAAAAAATAAATATTTCTTGATTTCAGGATTAAATTTAACTTTTAAATTATAAATTATGCTACATATGTATATACACAAACATATATATATATATACACTATATTGCCATTGATTATGGGACACTTGCGATTTTAGACATTTTACTAAATATCTAGAAAAATACATGAGGAATCATCTCGAAACTCTTAGTGTATAAATATAATAGTATACGTCATACATCTCCGTGAAGATTTTTTACCGAAACGCCATAGGGGACCGTCAACAAATTAAAAAAGAATGAATATCTTTTGAATAACCCTGTCAAAACTAATGTACCAAAAGCGCTCAAACTCTAGATTATGATTGAATGCCTTATTGTAATACACTGTGTTCATTTTTATGCAAATAGCATGCATACTCGCAGAGTAATTAAGGTTTTTATAAAAATGGTCCCACATTTTTCCAAGTTTTTCCATTATAATTTTCAGAGTTCTTAATATAAAATAATATTTTTTTCAGAAAATATGACAAACAACATTGCACACAGTACCCTGTAATCAGAATTAAAAAATAACAAAAATTGTATGAAAAATGAGTAGATTTACTGTATAATTTTTTACTGCGCATGCGTGAAAGATATCAAAATTTCATTTGCATATTATGTTAGCTAAATGTATAGAGCAACTTCTGTAAAAGTCTCAAAATCATAGCTTGAAAATTCTGAAAGTAATCGTCTATAGAAAAAGGACAAAATCCGTTGTTTCCAAAATGAAGCAAAAAATGAGGGATTTTATCCAAATGCAGTAGTACATCCCATATTGTGTATTCTATATTGACACTAATCAATGAATATATGGATACAACCCCTCTTGTTTTTGCTTCATTTTGAGAATAACGGATTTTCGACTTATTCAATTGACGATTATTGTCAGAATTTTCAAGTAATGATTTTGTGACTTTCACAAAAGTTGCTCTATACATTTAGCTAACATAATATGCAAATGAAATTTTGATATCGTTGACGCATGCGCAGTAAAAAATTATTTAGTAAACCAACTCATTTTTTATACAATTTTCATTATTTTTTAATTCTGATTACAGGGTACTGTGTGCAATGTTGTTTGTCATATTTTCTAAAAAAAATAATATTTTATATTAAGAACTCTGAAAATTATAAGGAAAAAACTTGGAAATATTTGGGATCATTTTTATAAAAACCTTAATTACTCTGCGAGTATGCATGCTATTTTCATAAAAATGAACAAGGCTTATTACAATAAGGCATTCAATTACAATCTAGAGTTTGAGCTCTTTTGCTACATTAGTTTTGACAGGGTTATTCAAAAGATATTCATTCTTTTTTAATTTGTTGACGGCTCCCTTTGGAGTTTCGGGAAAAAATCTTCACGGAGATGTATGACTTATACTATTATATTTATACACTAAGAGTTTCGAGATGATTCCTCATGTATTTTTCTAGATATTTAGTAAAATGTCTAAAATCGCAAGTGTCTCATAATCAATGGCAATATAGTGTATATATATATATATATATATATATATAGAGAGAGAGAGAGAGAGAGAGAGAGAGAGAGATAGATGTTTTGGATCACTTTGATTTTGTCGGGCTTTTGATTTGATTTTTTTGCTCCTGCAAAAAATGAATATTCCTTAATTTTAGGAATAAATTAACTTCAAATCATAAATCCTTCATCACAGGGTGTCAAATAGATTGGTAGATATATATATAGATAGATATTTTGAATCACAAGCATTGATATTCTCGGGCTTCTGAATTGATTTTCCAAACTCTATGAATAGAGTTTGGAAATCTCTATTTCCAAATTCATTCATATATTCATAGATCTCGACATTGCAAATATGTCGAGATCTCATAGAATACCATTTCCGAGCAAGCGACGAATTGATATAATTATTAATTTGCTGTCAAGAGTCATACCACGTAATGTGCCCAATATTAGAATTAAATTAAGAATTTTCCCCTAAAAATAAACAACCCAAGTAAATATTTATTTCAAACTTGCTGAATCAGAATTAAAACTATTGAAAAAGATATTTTTAAGTATGAATAATTAATCTCTAAAGGTACTTGACTTATAACAATTTAAAAATGAGAATTGATGAAAAATAATCTTCATGAAGAAAAATCCATTTTCATAAGAAGTTGTTTTCTTTACAACCATTACTTCAAATCTTAATTTCGAAAACAAACCAAAACATAAAGATTAATACACGATAGATTTAAATTAGATATACAATTTAAACGTCACTTTAAACTGAAAAAAAAAACAAAGAAACTTTTAATGCAATAAAATCTTCCTTTCAAAATTTGATAATTTTACTGTCCCGCACTCCCTTATGTATCACTATTTCCGCAAAGTAATCTTTGATTTATTTGATTATAAATACCGCTTAATAAACAAAGAGCGAATTTCTATTCCGAGAAGTACATTAAAAACGAGAAATGTGGCAGATAAACGAGAAATATGACTGGGTTAACGAAATGAAGATTGGATACGGGTAATATCTATACTATTTTTAATAATCTTTGTAAAATATAAAGCCACAGAATAATTTAAGATCATAAAACGAATAAGCAAAACTATTTTATATGAATGTTTGTTTTGTTAGTATCAGAAGTTTAAAACTTAAAGTTCTTTTAAAACGTTGGATAAATCTCTTAAAATAAATGTATGTTCTGATCATTTCTTTTTAAATTTGCGCTAATAAATTTTTTATAGTAAATACTTAGTAACATATTATAGGTTTTGGAAATGCAAGCACAGAGAAAACAAGAAGTCTACTTTCCAACAGAACGAGGTATTATAGATTTCAGCTTTGAAAACTTTCAGTTATTGAATATTTTAGTACTCTTTCAATGTTCGTGTAATTCTTTGTAAACGACATGTCCAGCGCTCAAATAAAATCAATAAACAAAAATGTAATAAAATCAGTAAGTAAAAATAAATTTGCTGTAACATAATATTCATCTTAAGTAATATATATCACTTAAGAAATTAGTTATCCATACTATTGCATATAACAATATTGGAAATTGGTACAATAAGAAATCATCACAATTGGTACAATAAGAATCACAATTTTAAGTCTGTGACAAGTACAGATAAATACGTAATATGAAATATGAATCTAACATATTTGAAAATACTTCTTCGTGCAAATCAAATATAATGTGAAAAAATACTAATAGTGTACAAAACGAGAAAAATTGTTTATTAAGGTAAATGATAAATATTAAATAGAACATTATTAAATTTTAACTAATAATTAGCTGTTGCTACCGTATGGGATATTATTACTTTATAAATTACGCTTTTAAACTTAAATGTTTCTGCTACCTCAGTATTATCTGAAATGAAGAATAAATGCAAATAAAAGTTATGCTTTGCGATCGCTAAAATGAGCCAAATCTCTGTGAAACTGCAACAAAGCCTATTAACCCTTTCCGGCGCACGACTCTTTAAAGTTGGAATTTAAAGAAAAACAAAAATTAGGCAATCTATTTAGGCCTAGAGGAGTAGACAGGTATTGTTTTGTAAAGATTCCACTAACCATTTTAATTATACAGCTGTTGCCGAAGTGGCAACTTCCCATAAGTAAAGCATTGATAAGAGCAGTGAGAAGAGGATTGCTGTGAAGCGCGTGTTACAGTAAAACATTTTACCTTTTATTTAAAAACAGTAGAGTTTGATCTCTGTGGTGCTGCCATCTAGAACTCATAAGAAAGATTTAAAGTAGCCATTAGAGTAGTTTTTGAAATATTCACGGAGTTTTTGTGTCTCTAAACAGGGGGAACTTTAGGTGTTGCCGACCCAGCAACACTGCTCGTTAAGGGGTTAAAAGCTAAAAACAAGAAAATAAATTATAAAGTTATATGAAAGATATAAAAAATGAAAAGCGTCATAATTTAACATTCATATTTCCGAATCATTAGATTAATAACGATTAATTTTCTGTCATATATTCAGAAATCAATTTAAAAATGTTAAAACAAGATTGTTTAAATTGTGTTATATTTATTATTTCCTGAAGCTTTATTTTATAAATGTAAGAAGAGCAAATAAATTCACTTGCTAGTTCTTTCTACAAAGGTTAAAAATGCAGTGAATTGCTTTTAACTGAGATCAGTGTCGAAATAAATTAATGTGTTCAAGAATGATAATTTTTGAAAAGAAAATGCGCATTCCAGTCGAAAATTTAAGGCTACTTTTTATTTTGAACGTTGAATATTTAAGTAAAAGTCATTTTAAAAATATTCTTATTTTTACATTATAATTTGTGGAAGACGCATAGACTATAAAATTTTTTCATAGTAAGAATGCAGTAATAAATTTCATCTATAGATATGATCTTTGCGATTAAAAAAAATGCGTGTTCAATATGTGCGAATAGAAGATAAGACATATATACAAGCAGATATCGATTAAAGTTATGTTTAAAAAAATGTCTCTTAAAAATTCCTAGAGTATTTTAAGATATAGCAATCTGGAGGAACTCCCACAAACTAATGCTAATCTCCCCACACACACACCTCATAAAAAAGAAGTCGAGAAAGAATTTTCTTGACGTCTGATTAAAATTTATGCCATTTCTTTCTGAAAATCACCAGACTCGATGCAATTTTAAGGCGAGTGTTTTAATTGGACTATCTTGCGCGACCTTTGCATCAGAGTTCAGTTCTAATCAGCTTGTAGTTTTGAAGAAAGAGATACTTTGTTTATTTAGGTCGCTTGATGAGTTATTAAAAAATATCTCAGCTTACTATTAAAAATTAAAACTTTTGAGTTTCTGGTGCATTAGAAGAGACCTTAGACCCTCTTCACAAAAAATTTCAGCCACGTGTTAAATTTTGATAGCCTTCACAAACTTGCACGCAGAGAGAGAAAGAGAGACAGGGCTAAACTTTTTTTATTAGTGTTGATACTTCAACCACATTAGAAATTTAATTTGCTTTTTTTCATAAATACATATCCGATCTGTTATAAATAGGTATTTATAATTCCAATTTCTGTTAAAAGCAAAATTTTTATTTCTTAAATTCAGATACTATATCTCGACCCATAATAGCAAGCTTATAATATCAATGTTCGCAGCCTTATACAATCAAAATAAACTTACTTTAAATAAATATATATATATATATATAAATTTCTTTTATATCCTATTTCAAGGAGCAACATTTATTTTCTATAGCGAATTTTCGCGAATACATTATAACAAAGAAACTTCAAAGAAAAGAAACATTAGCAAAGATTGAATGAAAAACATTGTAACCTTTGATCTTAACATTCTAAGGACCATCCTGAATAATCATTTTGTCGGGAATATATTAAAAACTAAAAATACATAAATCGATAACAACTTCGAGGATATTGGTAAAAAGCATAAAAGGTTTTGTAAGACTTTTAATATATATTTACGAAAGAAAACCAAAACTATCTTATTCAAATTTGTTTATTTATGGAAAGTAAAGGAAATGTGTTTGAAAAAAATATTGTTATATCAGCATTTTTAAAATGTGCGTAAATTTTATTTAACTGGAAATTTTTGAAGATTTTAAAAGAAAAATTTTTACATAAAGGAAATCAGCGTAAATTGAAAAAACGCTCTTTAGCCTTTGTTTTTCAATGATTTATTTTTAATGTACTTATTGCATTTCATAATATTCAATATGGAAAATGTAGTTTTTTCATTAAAAAAATACCTGTATGTTACGATAATTTTAAATCATGATTAAATATTTCATATCAGAGTTTTATCAAAATAGATATCTTCTCAATTTTGTCTTACGGTCGTGACAAGTATAATACTTATGTGTAAATAATGTTGTCGGACTCTTTCTTAGTCCCTGCAACTTCGAATAATATTTATTTATTTTGACATGTTGCTACTACCAACATAACTCCGTGATATCGGGCACGTTGTGAGAAGGATTATCAAAAAGAATACTAACTCATTCATTTAAAATTAACAAACTTGTTTTACAACTTATTTACATACGAACAAAATATTACTTATGCTTAAGCGCTCGAGTATGCATGATCCGGGTCCATTACAAGTTACATACAGCAATTATTTTTACAGTACTCAGTCCTCTTATTAAAATTCTCTACATCCCTCTCACACTAGAATATCTAAATAGAATTATCGGAGAGCCACTCTTGATCTATCCAGCTATATATGCCAAGATATTTAAACACTTTCCATAAAACTTTTCTAAGTGAACACCAAACACACACCTTCAGGTCCAAGCCAGAACTGTCCTCTCACTTTCTCCAAATCATCTCTAAACCAGCCAATGGGTTATCACCTCTATCATCAGAAATCCCATCTCTTTATCTAAAACATCTTTTCACTAAGTGCCAGATAGGCTGCTTGTTTTGTTTTCTCATCTGAGGTATGCGTTTTGAATAGGAAAGGGAAATGCTGTTCATTGACACAATGGAATTTGCCCGTTGACAAAACTATATAACTATAATAAATGGGATTAACTTCAAGATAAGAAAAAATGTTATCTTCAAACCCCAAGCACACAGAAAGTGATACGGATACAATATATAAGTAAAAATATAGTATCAGATAACAGTAATCCTAAATAGTTAACTGCTCATTCGCGTAAGAAACATGACATATGGATTAAAAAATCTGTTTGTCATGGAACATAATTATTTGAATTTTTATGACTATTTCAGCATAATTAAGTAAATATTTCCCGATAATGATAAGGAATCTACCACAAATTCTACGATTATTCGAAAACGATCACTTGCCTCATATTGCTTTCCTAATTTTACCAAATTTGTTCTAGATTTTTCATTAAAAACATCATTGCTGCATCAGCAACTTCTACATTGGTGGACAAAATTAAGAGATGGAAGGCATTGTCCCAAATATCTCGAGAAATACTGGATAAAAATAAATGAAAATTGGTATGGATATAACTTATAGTATGATAATAATATGTGCAAAGCAAAAATTAAAGTGCCATTCATTGGCAAGAGTTATTGCCAAAAGTCCAATGTGGACTGAAATTCATGATGAAAGATGGCAATGAAAGTGAGGCTTGTATGGTGTGCGGTCGCCTCTAGTATGGTGTATGATCACCTCTGACAGATAAACAGCATGCACAACGAATATGCATGCTGTCAATAAGAGAGTTAAGGATTGCTTGTGGAAGACTCTCCCACTCTTCAACCAGAGCAGTTTTTAACTCCGGAATGGTTCTGGGTGGGGGTTGGCGTTTCGCAATAGCCCTTCCAAGAGCATCCCAAGCATGTTCAATGGGGTTAAGATCAGGAGATATGGCTGACCAATCCATTCAATGAATATCCTCGCTTTCCAGATACTCCTCAACGGACGTCTACAGCGACACAAATGTCTAGGGACCTTGCTGTTGCCACAGGAACATTAGTTTCAAGGAAGACTGTTGCCAGGAGGCTCGGTGAAAGAGGGTTGTATGCCAGGAAACGCGCCATTTGCATCCCACTCACTCTCTTCCACAAAAGAGAGCGTGCACAATGGTGCAGACAGCACCAACACTGGATACAGCTCCAATGGGTAAATATTCTGCTCACAGATGAGTCCAGATTCAGTCTTCAACCTGATTCTCGGTGAATATTCATATGGAGGGAATCTGCGACCCCATACCATCCCAGTAACATCATGGAACGGGACCATTACGCTGGTGGAGGACTGATGGTTTGGACAGGGATCATGCAAGATACCCGCGCACCGTTCCATGTGTTTGACACTGGTTCTATGAATGCCCAGAGGTACAGGCAGGTGATCCTATAGTCCTACGTGCGTCTTTTCAGGGGTGCTGTTGGCCCTGAATTCGTTTTTATGGACGACAATGCCCGACCACATAGGGCTTGCCTGGTTGATAAGCATCTGGAAAGCGAGGATATTCATCGAATGGATTGGCCAGCCAAATCTCCTGACCTTAACCTTATTGAACATGCTCTGGATGCTCTTCGAAGGGCTATTGCGAAACATCAACCCCCACCCAGAACCATTCTAGAGTTAAAAACTGCTCTGGTGGAAGAGTGGGAGAGTCTTCCACAAGCAATCCTTAACTCTCTTATTAACAGAATGCATACTCGTTGTGCATGCTGTCTATCGGTCAGAGGTGACCAGACATCATTCTAGAGGCGACCACACACCATACAAGCCTCACTTTCATTGCCATCTTTCATCATGAATTTCAGACCACATTGGACTGTTATCAATAACTCTTGCCAATGAATGGCAGTTTAATTTTTGCTTTGCACATAGTATTGTCATATTATAAGTTATATCCATACCAATTTTCATTTATTTTTATCCAGTATTTTTCGAGATATTTGGGAAAATGCCTTCCATCTCTTAATTTTGTCCACCAATGTACTTTAATCCACATAATATGCATTGTTAAAAATTTGTAATAAACTTTCGTGTCATCCGACCTTTTACGGTTTTTCATTTTTATTTTATTTTTTTTTATTTTTTTTTTATATACAATAATTCTATTTGTACGTTTGTATGTGTCAATCAAATTTTGTTACTTTTTTTTCATAATTTGTCTCATGTGTATTATTTTTAAAAATACGCATGACACAAGCGAAGTTCACAAATTGATTATCAATGTTACATATTTTAGTAATTAGAAAAATACACTGAGTATAAAATCAATAACATTTAAAATTAGCTTAAAGGTAAAAAAATGAGCATACTATAGTTCAGAACCAGATTCATCCATGATTTTTATCCTTTATATAGTTGAACTTTTAATCTATTCATTCAGTCATTGTGTATCTTAAGTTTAAAGAAGGGTTGAATGATAGTTTATACCCAGAGTTTCAGATCAATAGCTTGGTTACTGTTTCATTGACAGCATTTAAATCAAGACTATTTTAGAGTTTTTAAGAAAATGGAAGAATTAGAAAAACGAGTAGTACTCAAAGGATTCCATTTGAAGAGTTTAACGCCTAAAGAAATCTAGAAGGAAATGAAAAGCACCCTGAGAGGGTCTGCCCTATCATATTCAAGGGTTAAAAGGTGAGTTGTAATATTTAAAATGGGACATACAAGTGCGAGTGCTGAGCCTTGCTCTGGACGGTTTGTGGAAGCCAGGAATTGTTGGAAAAATCCATCGAATAGTCCTGGAAGAACACAGATTAAGGGTGTTTGAGATAGAAGAGGCTGTACAAATACAAAAAAGCGCGTAGTCAATATTTGGATTTATATTTTGGTTTTTCACAATGTCTGTGTATGTGGGTACCATGTTTGTTGACATCTGACCAAATGTTGCATCGAAAAACCGTTTCAAGAAAGAATTTAGAGCTCTGCCGCAAAAATCCCAAAAATTTTTGAGACGGTTTATAAATATGGATAAAACTTTGATAGTATATGTTCTAGAATACAATCATTATAAGAGTATATAATTTCTGAAATTTTTACATTAGTATTTCTCTTTTGTTTTTCAAATAAATTTATTATTAATAACTTTTAAATAAATGATACATATAATTAAGGAACACATATTTTTTTATTTTTCCTAAGTTACATTTTTTATATGAGAAAAATACCAAAGTATACACTGAAAAATTGTGAGCCTTTTTAAAACACTAACTGAATATAATAATAAACACTTTTATTTAAAATCGTTCTCGGTTACATTGTGAATGTGTTGTGCCAGTAATAAGATTATGCAAAAAGTGTCGTTAGTTATATGAGTATAGATGATACCTATAAAGTCAAATTTTATAATTTTCCAGAAATATGGTTATTGGTATTATGGTAAAAATTAGTGAACTTACTCAGTAATGTCCTGCATTTTTTCCAAAAATCATACTGTTCCTCATTTCATTTTTTAAATTGTGTACTTTAATAAGCTCTATGTAAAAAGTGTTTTAAAAGTGCTTTACGTGTATTGTTTTATAGTGTTCTAAATTGTATGATGTTTATAGTCTGCTGATACAATTCGGTACAAGAACATATTTTCATAAATACTATTTAAAACAATAATTTCAACACAGTTAACAACACTATTTTTCGAACATATTTCTAGATAGCAATACCTTTGCAACATATTAAGAACACAATCGCAACCCAAAAAACGCTTTGTATATGAAGACCTCTAATTCATAAAATGTTAATGTGTTGTTAGTTTTGTGATAAAAAGTGTTTTTAAATGTGTTTATTTTTGTGTTTCGAAATTGTTGTTGTCTATTGTTAATATAAATTCGCTCAAATCAGGTTCCTGCGCTTCAGAGATTCTTTCAAGAGAAACATCAATATTGATTAAACATTTAAACCTATGTTAAACTCGCAAAATTTCGTCTCATTTAATCACTAATTTTCTATCAGAAAATACTGGTACTTAAGAGTTTCATAGTTGAAAAATTCCAGAAAGGGTACAAATCTTAATCGACTTTTCATTTTATTTTTTTTCACAGAGTCATAAAGAAGGAGTAACTTTTTTTTTTTTTTCAAAGTCAATACATCTTTCACTGAGTTCATGATATAATCAAGTTGTAGTCTTGTAAACAATGATAATTATGAAAACACTTTATTTTTTTCTGACTGAAAATTTATTTGGTTAAACTCTTAACTAATCTTCTATGATGTTTCAGGAATGAATGAAATACTGAAACGTATTGCACATTGTAAACATTAAATGTTATAACAAGTAATTAAGCACATTTCAATTTATCATGTTTTTTCGGAACATATTAATATTTCTGACAATATAGAGATGCAATTCATAAAATACCATGTGGAAAATTTATATACAATCGTATGTATGTGTTATTTTGAAACAAATTGCCAGAGATTTTTATAAATCAGAACAGTAGAAAAGACAATGTTAAAACTGTTGTTAGCTTTCGTTTTTTCAAAAACTAAAACAAAATCACTTCACCTTTTTTTTTTTTCATTCACGTATAAAAACTTTTCATATTTATTTACTTAGAAGGTGTCACAAATAAAAATTAAATTAAAGAGTTGACATGTTTCGGTTCATTAATAAGAACCGTATTCATAACATATAAAATCAGTAGAAAAAAAAATTTTTTTTCTACTGATTTTATATGTTATGAATACGGTTCTTATTAATGAACCGAAACATGTCAACTCTTTAATTTAATTTTTATCTGTGACACCTTCTAAATAAATAAATATGAAAAGTTTTTATACGTGAGTAGAAAAGACGATGACTTCGCAGTCTATCTGTAAATAAAAAAATACTGTATTACTCAATTTATTTTATTGACCTAAAAAATATATAAATAATCCACTAAAATCTGAATATTGTATTCAACACATATATTTGAAAGGGATTCTAAAAGATACTTATGAAATAAATAATGAAAATTAGGCTATGAAACGCGAAATATTAGATTACATTGAAGAAATAAAACATTAAAGAAAATCGTTTTGAACTCGTATGGAGTCATATTTTACTATTTAAGCTCGCTGACTTTGCTCAGCAAAATACTAAAAGTTTGAATAAATACCGAAGGTTTAACTTTCTAAGCGATTCAACTGCTTAAAAACTGCTGCCAATGCATGACTTATTGAAGTATAAAATTTAAATTTTAAAACAGGCAGGAGAAAAGAAGATTTAAAGACTTTGAAATAAAAAGTTACTTACAAAAAAAAAAAAAAAAAAAAGTAGACTTTTTTTTTTACTTTTTTTGTGTCTAAAGTTATAAATTTGGTTTACAAAAAAGAAGACTAAAAGTTCACAAAATTTCGTGAATTTTTCTTGGGGAAATAACGTTTACTTGCAACTTTTCATAATTTCAAAATCAAGTTTTACCCCCCCCCCCCAAAAAAAAGGAAAAAAAAATTAGATCTGCAAATCTTTTTCTATAAGAGCAAAAATTTCGTCAACCTCTAAATTAATATATACTAGCTGACCCGCCCGGCGTTGCCTGGATCCGTAATAATAATGTTACATGAAGTTGAAATTTCTATGATTTTATCTTTAACTCAAAATATGAGTAAATACATTATATTAAATACGTAGCCCCTGACTGTGTCAAAAATCGGCTTAAAAAACAAAAAAACAAACTAATATTTAGTTGCAAAAATACACAAAATGACTGCAATGGGATACGCGGGAGGGAATATGTGTCGAACGATTGCGTGCTGGTAGTTATCCTTAAAAATTACTGTTAAGCCACTTAACTAAATACTTTTTTTCACATAAATATCCCAAGGAAAATATTTTGAATTTCAAACTAATTATATCACTCTTAAATCCGACTATACCGGGAATGAAATCGATACTCGATGATTAGCTGAAAGGTTAGTATACAGGGTGTTTCGCTACCAGACCGACAAACTTTGAGGGATGATAGTAGACATGAAAACAAACATTATAAAATAGGGAACCATGGGGCGCAAACGTCTTCTGTAGGAGCTAGCGGCCATTAAAGTTTGAGGTCCAAAATTTCAAATGATGATAAAAAACGGAAAAAGGGTCGATTCGTTTGTGGTTTTCACTAAAACATTCTTTATATCACGTTTTTCTTAGAAAAAAATTGCAAAGGTTATGTTCAAAAATTGTCGATAGAGGGCGCTTTAGACTTTAGAGTAACGAACAGTTACTTTTTACCGCTATTTTGTGTATGGGGTTGAAATTATTCTAAAATTTAGATTTTAACATAAATTTTAAGTCCAAAATCGGAAACATTGGGATCGGGTAACTAGCAAATATTAAACTGTGAACAGAGGGGGAAATTTTAAACGCTCATAAATATTGGACAAACAAATCGATTTTGTAGCAGGTTGCGTGTAAGTCATTAACTTGGTAATTATTTTATTCAAAATGATGTACAGCTTTGGTGCCCTCATTTCTTGATAGAAGGCGTTTCCGACACATCTCTGACATTTCAAAGGCATTACTCCTGGGTGTTTTACTACCAGACCATCATACTTCCAGGAAGTATTAGGGATACAAAGATGACTTGGAATCGCATAGAAATGTAACATTGGAAATGCATTTTTTGCAAGTTACGGTTAAAGGAAGCAGAGAAAAAAGTTACAGAAACAGAGAGACACTTTAATGCGAGAAGAGCGACACGTTAATGTTACAGAAACCAGTTTATTTAAAGGTTTTACTACAAAAGCTGTTTGAAATTACGACCAGAAGTAGTCCGGCAAATTTAACAGCGACGGTAGATGGCGCTAAACGGTAATGCGCCTGCGCAAAGATCACTTTGAAGTGATCATTCGCGAACCGGTTACAAAGGTAGCAGAATGAAGTATTTGAACGATGAACAGCACGATAGGGCTCCTCCACATTTTACCAATGACGTTTACTGACAGTTCAAACTAACATATGGACAGTGGTGGATAGGTCGTGGTAGCCCGGTTCATTGGCCTGCCAGATCGCCGGATCTATCATGTATGGACTTCTTTTGCTGGGGTCAAATAGAAAATTGGGTGTATGAGACTCCCGTACCATTAGTTGAAGACCTCGCAGCTGGTATTTCTGTAGCTGCCAGAAAACTATCAGAGATGCCAGGAAACTTTCAAAGCGTAAGGAATTCCACGTGACGCCGCTGTCAAGCATACCGGACTACTTCTGGTTGTAATTTTGAACACCTTTTCTCGTAAAACCTTTAAATAAACTGTTTTCTCTCACATTAACGTGTCGTTCTTTTTCTGCTGTGTCTGTTACTTTTTTCTCTGCTTCCTTTGACCGTAACTTGCAAAAAATGCATTTCCAACGTCACATTCCTATGTAATTCCAAGTCGTCTTTGTATCCCTAACACTTCTTGGAAGCATGATGTTCTGGTAGTAAAACCCGCAGTAGTAATGCTACTGAAATGTCAGAGATGTGTCAGAAGCGCCCTCTATCAAAATATAAAGGGCACCAAAGCTGTACATCATTTTGAATAAAATAATTACCAAGGGAATGACTTACACGCAAACTGCAACAAAATCGATTTGTTTGTCCAATATTTATGAGCGTTTAAAATTTCCCCCTCTGTTCACATTTTAATTTCCGCTAGTTACCTAATCCCAATGTTTCCGATTTTGGACTTAAAATTTAAGTTAAAGCCTAAACTTTAGAATAATTTCAACCCCATACACAAAATAGCGGTAAAAAGTAACTGTTCGTTACTCTAAAGTCTAAAGCGCCCTCTATCGACAATTTTTGAACATAACCTTTGAAATTTTTTTCTAAGAAAAACGTGATATAAAGAATATTTTAGTGAAAACCGCAAACGAATCGACCCTTTTTTCCGTTTTTTATCATCGTTTGAAATTTCGGACCTCAAACTTCAATGGCCGCTAGCTCCTACAGAAGACGTTTGCGCCCCATGGTTCCCTATTTAATAATGTTTGTTTTCATGTCTACTATCATCCCTGAAAGTTTGTCGGTCTATTAGCGAAACACCCTGTATAGTTATTAATTTCAAAGCCACTTTACAAAAATAAGTGTATATTTTTAATCAAAGATGCGTAATGTTCATTCTGTGAAGAAAATCCTAACCGTAACCTAATTGTATTGTAATCATAACTTGTCTGTAATCTAGCTGTATCTTAACAGTAACCTAACTGTGACTTAAATATACCATAAATGTAGCCTGTCCATCACCTTAAACCAACCCATAATCTAACCATAACCTAACTGTAACTTAACCTTAACCTAACTGTAACTTAACCGAGACCTAACTGTAACCTAACCGGAAATTAAATATAGCCTAAGACTCACCGGAACGTAATTGCAACCTAACTGTTACCTAATCGTAACCAAGTTCTAACTTAACGCTAACTATAAACAAAATATCTTAACCATCACGCGCTACAAAGTACTTAGTTTCACTTTCCACCACCACGGGGCACATTATGTTTTTTGTAGAACATCCGAATTTTAGGTTCCGATTGGATTCATGTCCATGGAAATTATTTTGTCTTCTTCGGATCCGGTTATGGTTGTTTGGAATATTTTTGTAGAGTTTACATTCGGCTCAATTCAGATTTCGTGTTTTTTTCAAATGGAATTTTTAGGTTCGGGTCGAGTTGTACTTCCATGGGTGAATGAGGTTATACTTCACTGGAATATTTTTGTCAGAGTCAGATTAGGTTTGGTTCAAATTTCCGGATTTTTTTTTTTAAATTTTTTGGTTCGGATTGGGTTCATGTCCATGGAAATTATATTGTCTTGTTTGGATCAAGTTATAGTTCTTTCGAATATTTTGGTCGGATTCAGGTTTGGTTCGATTCAGATTTCAGGTATTTTTTCAAATTGATTTTTAAGGTTCGGGTCAAATTATTTTGTCTTGCTCAGATCCGGTTTTGTATCTTTGGAATATTTTTCTCTGGTTCAGATTTCGTTCAATTCAGATTTCGGGTTTTTTTAAAGGAATATTTAGGTTCAAATTGAGTTGCGTATCCACGGAAATTATTCTGTATTGTTCGAATAAGGATATGCTTCTCTGGAATATTTTTGTCAGGTTCAGATTTAGTTCACTTCAGAATTCGAGATTTTTTCAAAGAAATTTTTTAGGCTCGGATTGGGTTCATTTTCATGGAAATTATTTGTCTTCTACGGATCCGGGTATGGTTCTTTGGAATATTTTTGTCAGGTTCATATCTGGTTCGATTCAAATTTCAGGTATTTTTATCAAATGGAATTTTTAGGTTGGAGTCGGGTTTATGTTCACGGAAATTATTTTGTCTTGCTCTTATCGGGTTATTGTTCTTTGGAATATTTTTATCGATTTCAGGTTTCGTTCTGGTCATTTTTCGGGTTTTTTCAAAGTAAAAGTTTTAGGTTCGGATCGGGTTGCATATACACGAACGTTATTTTTCCTTGTTCGGATTTAGTTATGCTTCATTTGAATATTTTTGTGTAATTCAGAATCTGTTTGGGTCAGATATCAAATCCATAGTTTTTTTTTTTCTTCAAATGGAATTTTAGGTTCGGGTCGGGTTTATGCTCATGGAATTTTTGTCTTACTTGGATCGGAGTACGGTCTGTTTTTTTTTTTGTTTTTTTTTTTTTATTATTTTTTTTTGTTTTTTTTTCGGGTTGGGATCTGGTTATGTGTTAATACGCCTAAACATTATGTTTTGCAACTATTCTTTTAGTGACTATTTTTGATATATAATTTACTTTGCTATTTGATAATTTATTATTGTGCATGAATCGTCTGCCGATTCGAACAATTATATGCCAAACAGACATTTCATTTTTGTTTTAAAAACAAATTAAAGTCATAATAAAATTTTAAATTAAATAAAATGCATTCAAATTTAATCAATCATTTAAAAAAACTGCTAAAAAAGCCCCATATGTACATATATAAACCGTACATACATTCTAATGTACGAAGTATCAGCGATCTGGCGTACAACAGCTGTGTTTAAAAATCCTAAGTTAAACTTTCATTTTGCCAATCTATGAATTTTAAAGCTCTTTGGAAGAAACAGTCACCTTTGAAATGTCAAAATCTCAAATTGGTTTCTTTAATTTTGTCTCAGCTTTCTTAATTACTTCTGCGAAAATTTTATACAACCAACCAACCGTTAACAAACGAAACGGGGAAAATTGGAAAAAGATGATTTTTTTATGAGAGTGACCTCTCGATTTTAATTAATTACTCAGTTAATAATTAGAATTTCGAAATTGTGAAGCTCAGGTACATCAGGAGAGATTTGGGACTACTCTCAAAAAAATTTTGAGCCTCGTACATGCTGTAGATTTTGCTAACCATCGCAGACACAGACACACACACGCGCAGACAGACAGAGCGTTTTGTTCTTTTATTAGTATAGAAGATCCACTCGTGAATTGATGTTATAATTTCAGTACTGGCACGTAAAAATCCCAGAAATTTATACATTTTAAAGGTATTCAAGTTGAAATATTATGTTTTATCAAATAAAATTATAATTTTCTTTTAAATATGACGTTATTTTTTTACCTTTATATATTTTTCGTAGCGTCTCAAAATCGAAATCACAGGGAGAAAAAAATCTCGAAATATAACAACTTTATATGAAGGAAATTGTAGAGCAAATTGACACTTTCTGTTCAAATTTTTAAAAAGTTAATTTGAATGGTAATGAGAAAATGGCATCAATAGGGGTATAATAAATAAGGTTAAAAAAACCCATTATTTATCTTTTCTCTCCAACACTAGAAGTAATTTGATTGCCCGGATTTTGAAGAATTTAATAAAAAACAGTACATATATATAAAAATATTATTAAAAAATAGCTACTAAAGGTACATCTACAAATGAACAAATTTCAATAATTCATCAGATTAGTTCAGTAGAAAGATAAGGCAATTGATAAAAAAGCAGCCTCTTGATTTAAATATATAAATAGCAAGCAAATTGAAATACTTGAAATAGAATGATTAAGAAATTAAATAAATTTATGACCAAATGCGAACATACATAAACATACATGTGAATAAAATGTGCCTTTTAAATCCGTAAAAATTATCCTATTGTGAAAAATTGAAAGATAATGTAATACTATACGTAAAATAAATTTACGATGTTTTAAAATTTACAAGGTGATATATGCGTCAAACTCCCCTTATCATTGAGCAGAAAAATAAAAATAGCCGTTTTATTGAAAATTATGTCTATGTTCCAATTTATTTTTTTTTTGGGGGGGGGGGGCTTTTTTATATCGAAATCGTAAAAAACTCTAGTTTTAAATAGGAACATGCAGTTATTGTATCATATTTGAAAAAAAATATCTTTGGTCCAAACAAAAAGTCATCTAAGGAATAACGCAGTTGAAAAATTTAATGCTTCTAATGTTAAATTCATTTTTAATTCTTGAAAAATCAACTGAAAAGTGCATAGTTTTTCAAATATAACTCAAGATCTACTCGTGACTTACGTTATCTCTACTCGTTATGTCTACATGTGAGTTATGTCTACTCGTGAGTCTAATATTTAGTTCATTTTTAATACTTACAAAATCAATTGCAATGCGCGTAATTCCTTTAGCATAACTCAAAACCTTCTCTGAGGAATTAGTTGTAATTTTGGATTTGCATGCTTACAGCTTCTTAAATGTATTACTGTGCATTGTAAAAAAATCCATTAAATTTACGGCAAAAACTGCTGGCAATATTGTTGCCAGCAGTTTTTGCCGAAATAAATTGCAGTAAAATTTGATATAATTTTTTTTATTATGTCTAATTTTACTCAAATTTTTACGGCAAAAACTGCTGGCAACATTGCTACCAGCAGTTTTTCCGTAAATTTAACGGATTTTTTTTCACCGTGTGAAAAATTTTATCCATTTCAAAAGATATTTCTTTGAAATATTAATTTCTCAATGTGAAATTTTCTAAATCAATATTCTGAAATAATATGCATAATTTGAAGTATATATATATAATGTATATCTTTTTAACGGAAATCTATGTCTAGAAACTCCAAACACTCGAATCTAAACTTGCAGCTCATTCCATCAAGTAGTTTTTGAATTAACCGTTATAAGCTGTCCGCTTAGCAGTTCTCTTTGCAACGATTGAAAAGAAATTTAACATTAAGTATTCCAAATCACACATCTGTACTTTTACTTGAGGCTGTTTTCAATTCAACCAGGGCAACTTTGTAACATAAGTTTTTTTTTTTTTTTTTTCTTTTGGCTCGGAAATGCATGACACTTGCATTTGTTGTTGTTCAGAAACTATGAAATCAAACTGATTTTCCTGTTTTTTTTTTTTTTTTTTTTTTTTTTTTTTTTGTTTTTTTTTTTTTTTTTTGTTTGCTTTTGAAGTTAAGGGGGACGGGGAAACACAATACTTTTTCAGAAAAATATGTCAAAGTAACATTTTGAACCGACTTTTCGAGAGAGAGAGAAAAAATCATTGAAACAGGGGGGGGAGGGGGAACGCCTTCTCACATGATAAATTAAAACTATAACTCAATAGGTATTTTATTTATCAAAAGTTGGAACATTCTGTTCAATTCCAAATCGCTTCCACAGTCGGGTCTTCCAATTTAATTTATTTCCGTTAGAAAATGAATTTTCAAATGTGTCAAAACCTTTTGCACTTATTGAGTAGAGCTGATGAAAACAGACTTAAACTACTTCACTAAATAATTTACCATTTGGTATTTGATGGTATTATTTACAAAAAAACCCTGATGGTGATGTGAAAACTTGTATATAGTGCTTGTTAGAGTTATTTGTAATTTATCTTTGAAATGTGGCATCATACTAATTCGCTATTCTATGTAACTATAGAAACGCAAATTGCTTTTTTGTTTTGTTGTTGTTTTGATTTGCTAAGGGTAAGCAACGCTTCGCATGTCTTAAAAATAAAGGATGATAGTCTACTAAAGCATGTCAGTTTATTAATTAAGTTAATACGCATCGCCGCATCATACATTTGGTTACGTCGAGCCAAAGTCTATATATCTTTTTTCTTCACTTCGAAAAGAAAAGTTCGACAATAATGAACTGTTTTCGTCATTGAATTTTATTAGAACATTATTCCACAAGCTGGACTGGTGAAAAAAAAGATAGAAAGAAAATCGTCTGCCGCAGCAATCAAGGTAATGAATAATTTATTATTCCTTTTGCTGTTACTATAAGTTTTTGAACATGGAAAACATTGAAAAATTAAAAAAGAAGCGTGCAGCATTACGCACTGCAATTACGAAATTAATTAGTAAATTAGAAGCCTTGATAAACGATAAAAAAAATGATATTGATAGTTATTTAGAAATTTCGGAACAATTAAATGACAGAGAACAAACTCTAAAAAACCTAAATAAAGAAATAGAATCTGGTATTAATTTAGAAAAAGAATATGAAATTGACATTAGTGCTAGCGAAGAATACCAGGAAAAAATTATAAAGGCCAAATTTCAAATTAAAAAGCAACTTAAACATTTAGAACAAAGTAAAGTTTTCAATGAAATTCAACCAAATTCTACTCAAATAAACAACGCGATAAATATTAAATTATTTAAACATATCTCTTCCGAAATTCTCCGGAAAACCATATGAATGGGGTGTATTTAAATTACAATTTAACAACTTAATAACTTTAAATGAGCAACTATCAGATGCGCAAAAGTTGCATTATTTATCAGCATCATTAATAAGTGATGAGAGCTTTGATTAGCACAGAAGACACTTTTTCATCTTTATTTCAAGCATTAAAAGACAGATATGAAAATGATAGAATAGTAACAGAAATACACATCAATTCACTCTTAAACGCAGATAAACTTACACAGCCTTCCGCTAAAGATCTTCGAAATCTAGTCGATAATGTAAAAAAAAGCATTCGCGCCTTGAAGATTTTGAATTATAATAGAAATAACCTTTCAGATGTTTTAATATTGAACATCATTCTCCAAAAGTTAGATAGAGATACCCGAAAAAATTATAAAATGACGATAAGTTCAAAAGAAGTTCCGAAGTTAGATGAATTACTTTTATTTTTAGAAAAACGATCTCAATATTTGGAAAATATTCATACAGTCACGTCTGTTAAACCTTTCAGTAAGGATCAGAAACGTTCATTTAATTCTAAGTCATTGACTTTGTCAGCAGAAAGTCCACACATTTGTTCAATGTGTAAAGGCAATCACATTTTAATGAGATGTTCCCAATTCTTAAATTTACCTGCAAAAAAAAGTTTTAATATTGTTAAAATGAAAAAATTATGCTTCAACTGTTTATCATCAGTTCATAACATTAGCCAGTGCAAAAGTTCAAGCACGTGCAGAAAATGCAACAAACGTCACCACACATTGATCCACCTGGAACGCGGTGAGGAAAATATTGATACTAATCACACAATAGCAAACCAAGATGAAAATAATATTAGTAGTAATTTATCGCCAACCGCAAACGCGTTAACTCCTCATAGTTACACAAATAATCAGATGTCTGTTACCGCTTTCGGTGAAAATACACATTCATTTGATAACACGCATTCAACTATTAACAATACTGTAATGAGTATGATGTCCTCTTCTAGTAAACAAGTACTGCTTTCAACTGCGATAATATATGCACAAAATGCTAGACGAGAATTAGTTCCTCTTAGAGCATTGTTAGATTCAGGATCGCAAAATAACTTTATAACGAAGGAATGTTCTGAGTTATTGTTCTTGAAAGGAAAGAAAATAAACGCATCAGTTTCAGGGCTAAATGGTTCAGTTATGAATATAAAGGAAAGTATTATAACAACCATAGCAAATAAAAACAGGAGTTTTAATGAAACATTGCAATTTTTTGTTGTTCCTAAAATTACGCGCATAACACCAGCTGCATATCTAAACATCATGCCTATTAAGCATTTACAAACTTTTCAGTTAGCTGATCCACAATTTGATAAACCAGGTCCAATACATGTTTTATTATCAAACGAAGTATTTTTTTAAATTAATCGGACAAAATAAAATAAATATGCAAAATTTGGTTTTTCAAGAAACTGTTTTTGGCTATGTTGCCAGTGGTTCTACGTCTATGCCCCAACAAAATTTTAATAATTATTGTGGTCTTGTTCGATCTGTGGATGATTTATTCAACACTATGCAAAAATTTTGGGAAATTGAAGCGGTTCATGATAAAAACCCAATAAAAATTAAAGAAGAGCAGTATGGTGAGGAACATTTCCTGCGTACACATACTAGAAGAGATAGAAGAGATGATGAAGAAGTAATTGTGGAAAATTCTGAAATGGGTAGTTTGCTGTTGCAAACAAATCGTGAAAAGAAAATTGCTCAATCTATAGATCGAAATGGAAAAAGTCTCTATTCATTTGAATCAAATAACAAGAAAACTATCGATAAGTTTCAAAATATGAACGTGAATAGTTCATTACCACAAACAAATCCTGAAACGGAAATCATATTATCTTTAGAACGAAATGAACAGAATATTTATTCTTTTGTTTTAAATGAAAAGAAAACTATCCAGTATCAAAATACAAATATGGACAGATCATTGTTGATAGCAAATCGTTTAACGGAAAATAAATCACCTTTAAGAAGTAATGAAGCAAGTACTTTTTCACATATATTAAATGAAAGGAAAATTGACCATAAGTATCTGAATTCAAATTCCGGTAAAATACAAAGAGAAGCACCAGTTCAACATCAGGTTGATGATAATAAAATGTTTATTGACGGTAAGGTTGAGCCTTTTGATAATTATACAGTGGGTGATGCAAGTAAACAGCATGAATTACATAATCTTCTCAATACAAACATCCTACAAGCAGCAACTGTATCGAAGATTGATTCTGGGAAGAATACTGAAAATATCACGCCTAAGAAAATGGTCGCTCATGGAGAAAATATTCAACATATTCAAACCAACGATTTTCAAAATAAAGGCAATATTAGTAAAAAATCTCCAGTATGCATTCAAGCCGACAAAATTTCGCATTCGCCTGTGATATCTTCTCCGAAAAATTCTCAACCTGAATTCAAAGTACCGACCCCTCCGAATCCAAAAACACCATCACCAATGGATTCGAATCTCAAGACACCCTTAACAAGACAGTTGCAAAATTCTGGGGAGCCACAGGTTGATATAGAAAGTTCAAATTCTGCTCTTTTCAAAGCTGATTCTGCTTCTCCAGGATTTGCCTATATTACTGGATTAATGTACCCAATGAGTGCTGCAAGTACCATCAAACACCCAGCAGACCTTGCATCTCGAGGACTAACCCCTGACAAATTGATTGTGAACTTTGGTGGCATGGCCCTCTCTTCTTAAGAAAAAGAGACATTGAATCTGATCGGAACATTGATTTAGAACAAGTCAAAAACAATAGTGAATTTTCAGCAGAATTAAAATTGAAAAACAGTACAGCATTATTAAGTTTAAATTCTAGTGAATTTGTAAATGAAATTTTAAATATCAGCAATAATTATACTAAAATATTACGTGTTTTAAGTTATATTTTCAGGTTCTTAGATAACACAAGAAAATTAGATGAAAAAAGAAAGGGACACGTAAGTATAGAAGAATTATCACAATCAGAAATATTTTTAATTCGGGAAATCCAAAAGGTTGAATTTAAGGCAGAATATACTTCATTGTTAGAAGGTAAGCAAATCTCCAAGAAAAGTAAAATGCGATTGTTAAATCCCTTTTTAGATGCAGATAATGTGCTAAGAGTAGGAGGGTGTTTAGATAATGCAGACCTAAGGTTTGCTCAAAAACATCAATATATTCTGCCAGCTAAGGGTAAATTGTGTAGCCTAATTGCAATTTACTATCATAAAAAATATCTTCATATAGGTGCACAAGCATTGTTATGCCACTTGAGGCAAAAATACTGGCCTCTACGGGGAAGAAATTTAGCTAGAAAAATAACGCATGAGTGTGTAACTTGTAGTAAAAGCAACCCCATAACCATACAACAAATCATGGGTTCCCTACCCAGAGAGAGAGTACGTTCCAGCACACCATTTAATTACGTGGGAACAGATTTTGGTGGCCCCTTTTTCATAAAATATAAGGGACAGAGAAAGGGAATTCTTAATAAAGTGTATTTGGCAATCTTTATGTGCTTTGTAACTAAAGCAGTGCATCTCGAACTAGTGTCAGAATTGACTACAGATGCATTTATTGCCACCTTAAAAAGGTTCATTGCTAGGCGCGGAAGGTGCGCAGTAATCTTTTCAGATAATGCAAAAAATTTTGTTGGTGCTAACGCCGAGTTACAGAGACTCCATAATTTACTAAGACATCCTGAGGAGAAGTTAGCGAATTATTTGTCAGAAGAGAATATTATTTGGAAATTTATTCCACCCAGAGCACCTAATTTTGGCGGGTTGTGGGAGGCAGGAATAAAATCGGTGAAATATCATCTAAAGCGAACGGTCGGTAATGCAAGGCTAACGTTCGAAGAGTTATTAACTGTAATTGTTCAAATAGAGTCTATATTAAATTCACGGCCAATCACTCAATTGTCTTCAGACGTGAATGACTTGGAGGCCTTAACACCAGGCCATTTCTTAATCGGAAGGCCTATGACAGCCATCGTTGAACCAGAATTAATTAATGTTAACGAAAATAGACTACCTAGATGGCATAGAATTTCAAAATACATTCAATTGATATGGAATCGTTGAAATAAAGAATATTTAAACACGCTCCAACAACGCTCCAAGTGGCAATTTGAAAAAAATAATGTTAACATAGGAACCCTAGTGTTGATAAAGGAAGATGACCTCCCTACAAATAAATACTTACTAGGACGCATTATAAATATTTTCCCTGGTGCAGATGGTAAGATTAGGGTCGTCGAAGTTAAAACCGCTAGGGGAATACTTAAAAGAAGCAGTATTTCAAAAATTGCGTTATTGCCACAACAAGTCTCGGAAAATTAATTACGAAATGTAATAAAAAAAAAAAAAAAAAAAAGAGGTTTTGTTATGTATTTTTATTTTTATTTTTCTATTATTGTATGTTCATAATTGTATTTTTCATTGTTAAAAGAAAAATGTTGTATTGTATCATATTACTTAAGCATTTGTAATGTTAATATTTTATATTGTATAATTTATTGAAGTTGACCCTTCAATGTCGGGGGGTATGTTAGAGTTATTTGTAATTTATCTTTGAAATGTGGCATCATACTAGTTCGCTATTCTATGTAACTATAGAAACGCAAATTGCTTTTTTGTTTTGTTGTTGTTTTGATTTGCTAAGGGTAAGCAACGCTTCGCATGTCTTAAAAATAAAGGATGACAGTCTACTAAAGCATGTCAGTTTATTAATTAAGTTAATGGGTGATTCTCAAAATAGGGGACAATTTATGTCTTTCGGCATACAAAAAAAATTGAGAGGTTTTCTGTCATGTTTTTATATTTAGATATGTTTGTCTTAATATTATTCATTATTTGCACTCAAGAATTACTCACTTTTTCGTTAAAAACACCTTAAAATAACACAATAAATGTTCAAAATGTCATTAGCATGGATGTCCACAGCAGCTGTGCCTTGTGTATACTAGCATTTTTCAAGAGTTAACCTTTTACACGCCAATGTTCCATAAATGGAACATCAACTTCAAAATTTTTATTCCTATTGCCCTGTAAAAATTAGTATTCTAAAAGAAAGTATGACTTGATTTTTTGGCGTTGATTTTACGTTGATAAAATAAATCATGTCTTAGGGAAAAAATCGTAAATTAGGACTTTTTTTAGACTTTTTGTTGGGCAAAATTCAAAAATTCATAGAAAATTCAAAATTTAACAAATATTTTTATAACTAAGTGAGATCAAGTAAAAGTAATCATTTTATTAGTAGAACACAAGTTATCAAAAAAAAGATTGATTTTTATTGTTTATTTTAGATAAGAAATGTGCATGTTCCATAAATGGAACATTGGCGTGTAAAGGTATACTTTTTAACATGATAAAGTCTTTTGGTTGCAATGCATATAAGTTTTGATAAAAAGTTTCTGGATACGAGGTGGTTTAGTAAGTGTCGACAAAAGATGGTTATGACATTGATATACATTATTTCCCCCCCCCTCCATACCCTGTCCCTTACCCTCCCCCTCCCCTCTTCTCTCTCTTCCACACTCGTTCTCCCATCTGAAGTGGATTACTCATAACTGACAGGGAAAACATGTTTGTTGATAGTCAGACATTGTTTATGACTCAAATAAGCTATAATGTAAGAAGTGACTTTGGAAAAAAGCGTGAGAAAGAATTCATATGATTTTACGTTA
The DNA here is from genome assembly GCA_964019185.1 of Maratus speculifer. Classification (NCBI taxonomy): domain Eukaryota; kingdom Metazoa; phylum Arthropoda; class Arachnida; order Araneae; family Salticidae; genus Maratus; species Maratus speculifer. The sequence goes on from OZ025289.1 coordinate 266,181,842, forward strand.
CTCTGCGATTTTCTTCATTTAGAATACCTCATACAGACTAGATTCTTTCAGTCCATTTCGAACAATAGAAGAGGCGCTAGAATATTTTTATGAATTAGCAGATGATTCTGAAGAGGAATTCATTGACATTTGTTAATTACATTATCTGTACCATCAACACAAAAAAAAATGTGTTGTAAGCTAGAAGAACACAAAAAAATGTTTTGAATGTGAAAAAAAGACTATATGGAAATGCTTCTCTAACTATCATGGATAATAGATCAAATGTAGGACACAAAAATTAAGGACAATCTATCTATCTATCTATCTATCTATCTTTCTATATATATATTTAATTTTTGGTAATTTTTTCGCTCTTTTGTATTTTTTTTAGATTTTGATTTATTTGATTATTTTGCTGTAAATTGTAGTACAGACATTATTTTTTTTATTATTATTATTTTCCATTACATTTTTTGTATATATTTCTTTTTTTAATTTTGATAAATAATTGTAAAGATGCTTTCCTACAGTGAGTACTGCAAGTGGGAAAGTTTTCTTTTCTAAAAGCTTTGTGGGGTCTTGAGCATTTTTGCTGGAATAGTTTCTGAAATCGCAAGTAAAATGAATGCTCGATGGGCGAAGCCCGGCTATTTACCTGCTTAAATTGTGTTATTACTGCAAAATGCCTATACATTATCTATAATCATGAAAAAAATGTGCACAGAAATAGAGATTTTAGTTTAAATATTGTTAATCATACTTTATAAAAACATGTGAAAAAACTAAGTGTTTCCCGCCAATGTTCCATTTGTGGAACATGCTATAAATCATACACAAAAAAATTTTTTCGAGAAAAAAAATTACTCATAGTGCTTATGTTTGAGTTTTAATGGGATTTTTACCAATAAATAATTTATGTTACCTTTCGATCATAGTGCGGCGTTTAAAAGGTTTTAATATCATGTTTATAAAATAAAACCAATGTTATTCTTTCTTTAAATTAATCAAGGAGAGGATTTATCCAATAAATTTCTTTTTCAAAATAAAATTATAGTATATAAAAAAAGAATTAAAGTTTGTCCTCCATATTCCATTTTCAAAACAAGGTTAGAAACTACTACCACTAGAACAGCTGGTTATTAATCAAAATTTCATTTTCCATATGACAATAGTTTGAAAATATAAAGTTTCTCCATGGCAACAAGTAGGCATTTTATCCCAGCCTGAAAATAGAAGCGTGTATTGTATTTTAATAAAAGAAGTTGAATATTAGAGGAGTACATCAATTGTATGTCATTAGAATGGATAATAATTTTCATGTTTATTTTATAGCCAAAATTTTTATTTTACTTATTTGCATAGAACATTTGTGTTTTAAAAAGCCCCAGAAAGGACTATTTCATTGTGATTATATTATGGCTCATAATCTTATTTAAATTAAAATTTGTCATTAGCATGGACAAATATCGATGTCATTAGCATGGATTTTCTGTCCATGCTAAAGACTCCTATGTGCATAAATGTAGCCAGTGCTTGTATTGTATCCTTTATAAAGTTTAATTTTACATATAAATTTAGGTATTACATTTATTATCCCTAAAATATGCATTAAATCTGTCAGAAAATCACTGAGACAGCTTCTTACATTGTTAGTGTCAGTATGTTGCTCATGTAAACAAAGTTTGCTCTTTGGTAATGTTTTATTCTCCTTATATGTATATATGTAAAAATGGAAACCATTTGCTGAAAAGGAAGGCTAATAAATATAGAAAAAAATATTTAAACAGGATGAAAATAAAAATTTCTTAATATATTTATTCCATGCAATTTGTTTTGTCATTAGCATGGCTCAAAAATACTAATTATTTTTTTTAAAAGTTAATTTTTAAATATTTAGCTCTGCTGACTACATATAAAGTATACCTAATACTATATTAACAACACCTATTTTTTTCAGAAATTTTGCTAACAGTAATTTTTTTAAGATTTCACTTTTGAACTTGTCCCCTATTTTGAGAATCACCCGAATACGCATCGCCGCATCATACAGTGCTCAAAATTTCGATGTTTGTTACTGTGGTGGTTACTCCATAACCCCCCCATATTTTTTAGTTTAATTCAATTTTATTAACTATTTTATTTCATATCATCTCTTTTTTATTCATGTTCTTAATTTAAATATTATTTCGATTTCGTTTCTTTTGATATTGTCGCCTGTAATGTTTTCTTCTTTTCCTAGCTTTCGAATGTTCCAAACCGGTAAAATCTTGTTTTGAATTCATTCCTTCCGGTTTAAAAAACCTTCTAGAACAATCTAGTTTGTTCTATGGGTGGTATTTCCGGTTAATCTGGCCCGCCCCTTGGCCTATCAAATTAAATTCCGCAGGTGACGTGTTTTAAGCCGTTGAGTGCCTGGCCACCTGCTTTGGCCTTCCTTCTTTAAGTGTTTATCAATTCTTTCCTTATTAAATTCATTTTTCACCATACTTGGTATCGTAACTTGGCTTAATTTTCCTCGCTCCCCTCTTTCGTGCGTCGCCAACTTGGCGTATGCCTGGTTTACAGTAACCCTAGTTCTTTTTCCCTTCTGACTCCCCGCGGTCAGAGCAGTCGAGCTGTTAGACCCCAGCCGAGATGGTTGCTGTTAGATGATCAAAAATGTCGGAAAAGTTTAGCGGAGTTCGGGGCAGGTGTGCGCCCCGGGGACCGTTGAATGCGTCCGTGTTCGTTCTTCAATGTCCACGCCAGTTATTTCTCATTTCTTCAATGCCTTTTTTGTAAGCTCACTTTTCCTCTGAAAAAAATGCCGAGGTGGTGAATCTTATTTTCAAGAAGTGAGGATATATTTTTCATAAAGTTTTTCTCAATGTCTCTCTCCATCATATCGTCATTTGGCCATAAAGTTTTATAAATTTTGAATATGGAACGGCGCCCCAGGAGTAAATATTTATATATCTCTGTGAGAAGTTTTTCAAACATATATTTTGAAAATATATATATATATAATTGATATTTCTAAAAAATGATATTATCTTTGTTTTTCGATCAAGAAAAAATGTTTAATTCATGATATAAAGAAACATATAAGGATACCTTATGAAGAAGAATTGTATTTCGAATATGTCAACTCGTAAAATAATACCATTGTGAAAAATTTGCAACAAAGTAAATAATCAATGTACATGAGAATAAAATATGTTTATATACATATATAGAAATATTCAAAGCTCATAAAGAAATACGCAAGTTATCTTAAATAAAAAAATATTTATCTTCATCAATTTGTGTCTTGATTCCTGTGCACTTGTCTGTCTGGATTTTTATTCTTCAGCAGCCAAAAAAACTCACAGGTAACTTTATTTTTATCATTTTTATTCTTACAACTTTGCTTTGAATTTTTTTATTCTTCATGGTTGAAGATTGTTATAATTTAAGAGTACTATAATGGTAGCATTTTTGGGTCGTTTGCTGGCCTGCATCCAACGCAATGTCCCTCACAAAAAATTAGTACGATCACTTAGCCTACTTATGAAATGAAACAATAAATGTTTCTCTTATCTCTCCAAACACAACAGTAAAACTTTCTTTGGTGCAATGACCAACGCTTGACCATCTATTTTCCTTTGCTACCATTATGTTTTCGTTATATATACATATTTCCAACAAAAAAAAATATCTTCAATTATCTTCAATTATCTTTCATTATCTTCAATAATATCTTCATTATCTTCAATTATATCTTCATTATTTTTCAAATTATATCTTCATGCAGTGATCAATATTTTATATTCCTATTTTATTGAGTGTGGTGTAATAAATGAATGCATAATATATTTTGATTTTATGCTGAGATAATATTTTCTTTTGGAGCAGTACAGTATATATAACATAATTTATTGAGATATTTTTTTCTTGCCATGATATAATTTATAACTGATATATGTATTATTTAACGGAGGTGCTGGTAAATATAATTGATTATGCTAATATAAATTATTCCTCTTGTCATAAATATAAGAATATTTCTTTTGAGCCATATGATATAAATATTTACATAAAAAATTTTTGGGCCATGTTATTTTGATTGGATGCTAACAAAGATATGCTGGTATTTTTCTTCTCTTCATCACATAATTATTCTTCTTCTTAATATATATAAAAATGATGTATAACGTAAATGAAATTTGTCAATATTTTTAAATAATGGGTCGATTTATATATCATTTATTATAAGACCAGTCTATGTCCAAATCTAACCTGTCATTTATTGAGCTCTCACTTTAATTATCTCATAATGCCTCCCAAGTCTAAATTAAATATTGCCATTCAGCCATTCGACGGCAACCCTCAGACTGTGGAATTCTTCTTTCAATTATCTGACATACAAGAATTAAATAATTTCACAGTTAAAGAACTGTTTGTTCTTTTCAAATCGAAACTGGAGGGTAACGCCTTACTCTTCTTTCTTGAAACTCAGTCTCAGCTCAAGAACTCTAATTTCCAGGACATTCGAAAAACTTTTATAGACTATTTCTTACCCTCAAAAAAGTCTGTTTCTCTTAAGTACTTGCAGAACTTAAGCTTAGATTCAAATGAATCAGTCAAAAATTTTGCTTTTCGGCTGGATAAACAACTTCGGCTGGCTTACCCTAAATTGGATCCTCCTGCTCTCAATTCATTAAAATTCACTCATTTTCTTGAGGCTTTGCCTAAACAAATTAAACGAAAAATTCTTGAAGAAAACATTTCATCTTTTGAGTTAGCTCTTGAACGAGCAAATTTTCTTCAAGATATTTACGACTCCCCTCCTAAAAAATCTTACGAGAATTATAATCAAGCATATTGTTTGGATACTGAAAAAAGCCATGATAATTCTATTGCTTCTAGTAATGTGCTCCATAAGTCTCCTATAAAACATACGAAGGACAAAGTTTATGTCAATTCTCAAACTACCTTCTCACCTTTGCAAACTCCAAAAGACAACTCTCATGCTTCTCGTAATTTTAAAAGAAAACCTAGAATATACTCTCCTTCTCCAAATAGACAAGAGGCTACAGATAAACGTAAAAATAATTTTCGTCAACAGAATTTTTATCGGAAACGTCCTTATCATGAACCCACCTTCGACAGATTTTCTCACAAAAAAAACTCTGCTTCCTTTTATCACAAACGAGATATTGTGCAGTAGGGTGGAGCGAAAAAAATTATTTTTAAAAAATCAAAAACGGGTAGGTGCCAAAAGTTGTCTTTATACTAGTACATCAACTGTGTGAAATTTTACCGCTGAAAAAAAATGGCTTGAGTCTGCGCTTTTGCTCCAAAAATCGAAATTTTGGGTAAAATTTGTCATTTTTTGACATTTTTTCAAAAAAATTAAAAAAATTCTACAAAGCTGGTTATTATTTAAAAGTGTTACTTAAACTTTTATATTTATCTGCTTAACATATTTAAACTATAAAACAATATCTGTAGTCTGTATAATTGGAGCAAATTTGACAACTTTTGGTAAAAACCAACGTCACCTCTCTATTGGACCATATAACGAAATGTTGTTTTGAATGCATTTCTTACCTATCTGTTTTCAAAACTATTCTGTATATAATTCGTAGATGTGGCTTCATTTCATATTCCACCAGTCTCTAATCGACTGTACAGACATGTAATCGATGTACAGACTCTAATCGACTATAAGTACTCATTTAAATTTAGGAGAATTCTATTTTTCGCTGTAAACCATTTTGCATTGGGTAAACTTAGAATTGTGTATAATAATGGATCATATGCTACTTCAATTCCAGTGAATTTCCTCTGTGTCAATTATTAGAGAAGTCGATGTAAAACGTTATAATCTACATGGATTCACTGGATCAATAAGAAAATCTTTGTCTACGTATACTATTCACTTCCTAGCGCAATAAATAATAATTTTGAACTCCCCCCCCCCCCTCAAATTAAGTAAAAGATACTGAGAACAGACTAGAAATTTATGTCGGAGATTGCAAAGCTAATTCATAAGGAAAGCTATTTCTCAGAAGAAATGGGGAATGGGAATTTAGAAAACATCTCGTACAAAAAAAACAGCTCATAAAGCGAATAAAATTTTCCACTTTATATAAGCACAGATTGGCAATCAGAGTTTATAGATTTACTCACAAAATATATAATTAAAATTTTTACTGCGGGATATTTTATACCAAATGTAATACACACCTAAAGAATAGGTTTAAAAACTTATTAGAAATTACTCGACTACGAAACAACACAGGAAACGGCATAAAACAAATTGTACTAAAACTTCTTTCGAAATATTCTTGCTTTAAACGCAAATTTTCTTTGCAATCCTCTGTGACGATCATAACCTATGACCTCATAATATTAAACGCTAGCTTCTCAAAATATATTCAATGTAATAGGTACAGTAAATGATGACATACTAGAAATTGAATTCATAGAATCAATTTTTAGGCATATCATTATATATAATGTAATTGATTGAAAAAATATTGTGGTAATAGAATTTCCAATCATAATGTATTAATTGTATATAAATTTAATGAAGATAATAGACTGCTGAATAGGTTCGATTAAGAACATACCTAATACATTACTCAGCATCCTGTTCTATTATACAAGGTATAAAAATATACGAGCAGCAGATCACACCAGTAGCATCCAATTTCAGTGAAAACAAAGAAGAGTTAAACCACTTTGATACATAGAAAACTTATGCCCTTCTTCGGAAAAAAAAATAACAATTCAATACATAAATAAAACACTGGGCCTAGATTTTTGGGTGGCTAAGACGGGTGGGATATGAAATGCAGCCACATTTACGAATTATATACAGAATAGTTTTGAAAGCAAATAGGTAAGAAATGCATTCAAAATAACATTTCGTTGTATGCTCCAATAGAGAGGCAACGCTGATTTTTACAAAAAGTTGTCAGATTTGCTCCAATTATACAGGCTACAGATATTGTTCTATAGTTTAAATATGTTAAGCAGATAAATATAAAGGTTTAAGTAACACTTTTAAATAATAACCATCTTTGTAGAAATTTTTTAATTTTTTTGAAAAAATGTCAAAAAATGACAAATTTTACCCAAAATTTCGATTTTTGGAGTAAAAGCGCAGACTCAAGCCATTTTTTTTCAGCGGTAAAATTTCACGCAGTTGATGTACTAGCATAAAGGCAACTTTTGGCACCTACCCGTTTTTGATTTTTAAAAATTAATTTTTTTCGCTCCACCCTATTGTGCAGTGTGCGTTCTGTGGGAAATTCAATCATCGTATGGATACGTGCTTCAAATTTAAAAACATTATTAGTAATTTTAATCAAAACTCTTCATCTCATTTTTCATCTAACTCTCACAGAAGGAAAAACTATACCTCTTCTTCTAATAATAAAAACAATCTCTATCATTTAAACATGTAAGGGAGACTGGTTCTACTGACCGCCTTCTCTCCCGTAATTCTCATTCAGGGTCAGTACACTTTATTAACAAACATAAACAACAGTGTGACAAAAGCTCTTCAGTCACTTTAGTATCGTCCACAGCTGTCCAAACTTCCCCTGTGACACCTAAATTTAACAAACCTTCATATTCCTATAAGTCTTTGACATCCAAACAAAATCTTGAAATTGATGATGATGTACAAGAAAGACATGTCATCTGCAGCTCATTTAATAATTCATATGTTCTTCCATGCATACTCATAAACATTCAACATAATGAGATTTCAACGTTAATTGATACTGGATCAAGTTTGTCACTCTTGGATCAAGAATGCTTTAATAGCATTAAATCCAAGCTTCACTATAAATTCTTATCCCGTAATGTATCTGTGTCTACCATAAATTCCAAAGTTTTTTTCAAGGGATGCATAGAGATTGCGTTTAAAATTGATAAATTCTTCTTTCATCATGTTTTTTACCTTACAAAGATACAAAATGTTCATTTTCAAGCCATACTTGGATTTGAGTTCATCAACAAACATTCCATCACCATTTCACCCAGCTTTAAATCTATCTTGATTAAAGATAAACATATTCCTTTTCACAGTTATAACGAATCTCCTACTTGCTATTTCATGAATTCTGAATATAATTATGTTAATTCAAATGTGCCATATTCTTTAGATGTACACAAGATGCCTTGTTATGAAGATTCTATGTCAAATAATCTAAGTAATGGTACTTATACTGGTAATATATGTGCAAATTATGATGATACAAATTTACAATTAGTCAACAATTATACAACCTATCCTTACAATTATAATTTTCAAAATAATGGTTTGTTTACAAATAATGTTGCTAATACTGCTATGAATTTTCATAATCCTTATATTGATGGTAATTTTACTTATTTTTCTAACTATGTTCCAACTGATTATGGTAATGTTGTGAACTATTTATCTTCTAATAATAATATGCCTGGCAAGAATTTTACATCTGAAAATACTAATGATGGTAGTTATGTTGGTGAAAAGCAAACCCATTTAAATATTGGTAATAAAATTTTGGTGAATTCCAATATGGTACAATTACTCAATAGAGAATTAATCCCTCCTAATTCCTTTGTTTATTTACATGTCAAGTACTTGAATCCTCCATCTGAATATTTTATTTTCAAACCCAATTTAAAAAATAAAGGTCTTGTGTTACATGAATCTTTACATTTCAAATCTGCAATTCAAAATGATTTATTTTTGGTTGTATGTCAGAATATATCAAAGCTGGACATTCATTTAAATAAAAATTCAATTATTGGCGTATGTATCAATGTAGATGAGGAAGATATTGAGGAATACTCTTTTGATTTGGATTTTGAGAACGATTATTGTAATTTAATTTTACCATCTGAAGAGATTAAGAGAAAACGAATTCAAGAACTGTCTCCAAATGACTTTGATTTAAAACATTTACCTCCTCATGAAAAAGAATCTTTAACAAAATTATTGTGCAGTAAAGCTTTAGCTTTTTCAAAATCTCTTGACACTTTAGGTCATACTGACCTGGTCAATCCTCAATTCACTATGCTAAATTCTCATCCAGTCAAAACGCTACCTTTTCCTGTGCCACAGGCACTTGAGCAAGAAGCTCTTGACCAAATTAATCAAATGTTAAATGCTGGCATTATTGAGAGATCAAATTCATCTTGGGCGTGTCCCATGCTTCTTGTTAAAAAGAAGAGAACTGATATGTCAAAACCTCAAAAGTATCGTTTGGCTCTAGATTTAAGATTGCTAAATTCGATTATTATTCCATCTTCATATCCTCTTCCTAGATTTCAAAATCTATTGGTGCAATTATCAAAATTTAAGTATTATACTACTCTTGACTTGCCCTCTGCATACTGGCAGATAGCTGTACCTAAAGATATGCAGGATAAGCTCAGTTTTACTACTCCATGGGGAATTTTTACCTACCTACGTCTCGTATTTGGCCTGAAGACGGCCGCAAGCACTTTCCAACAATTAATTGACTCAGTTATTCAATTATCTCAAATTGATTCATGTTATGCATACCAAGACGATATTGTAGTTGGTGCTAATTCATTTGAAGAAATGTCTATGAAACTCACAAAGCTATTAGACACTCTTATTGCTAATAACATTACTCTGTCTCCTGAAAAATGTTCCTTTATGCAAACCTCTATTAACTTTTTAGGATTCCAACTCACAGATCATAAAATTCTTCCTATTACAAGTAACATTTTAAAAATTACCTCTTTTCCAACGCCTAAAACCAAGAGACAAACGAAAAGTTTTATAGGTTTGTGTTCATTTTATAGGTCAATTATTCCAAATTTTGCTAAATTGATTACTCCTCTCATCGAAGTCACCAAACCTAAAAATAAATTTTCTTGGAAATCTGAACAAGAAAATGCATTTAAAAAATTACAAGATATTTTCTTCCAAAAACCTATGCTCAATCTCCCAAACTGGAATGAAACTTTCTATGTTAATACAGATGCATCAAAGACAGCAATATCAGCTGTTCTTATGCAGAAATTTGATGGTGAACTTAAACCAATCTCCTATTATTCCAAAACACTATCTCAGTCAGAAAGACAGTATCCTGCCATCAAATTGGAACTTTATGCCATTTACAAAGGCATAACAGCTTTTAAATATTATATTTTTGGTCGACCCTTTATTCTATTATCTGATGTTAAACCTCTTAATAATTATAAAAAGGCTACATCTCCAGCTGATATTACTACTCGATGGTTGTTAGAACTATCAGAATACTCGTACACATTCCAGCATGTACCAGGCAAAGAGAATGTGTTAGCAGATTTTCTGAGTAGAACACCTCACATTCCTACTGAAGATCTCCATAATAATCCAGATCTTATTTCTACACAAGAACCTTTACCCATTGTTGATAATCAAAAAGATTTACATAATGAAATTCCTCACTTTCCATGTGGTTTAGTTGACAAAACACACCACACATGTCATCTTCAAAGTGACTCTTCGCCTCCAAATAATGATAATAATCAAGATCCATTATTAGAAATTCTTGATCACACCATATTCTCTGAACAACAAAAAGATCCAAAAATTAAACAAATTTATGAAGATCTTAAAAATAACAAAAAGTCTAAAAGTTTAAATGGCTATTATATTAATCCAAGTAATGATTTACTTTGCTACAATGGACATTTTTCTTCAGAAGATATTGAGCTGCATAAAGCTGTTTTACCTTTGTCACTTAGAGCAAAAGCCTTAAGAATTGCTCATGTTACTCATACTGGCATTCATAAAACTATTGTTAATTTAAAGAAAAGATTTACCTGGAAAACCCTTGTTTCTGATACCATTAATTATGTCAACTCTTGTGAAATTTGTTTAGTAAACAAAAATCATAAAAAAAATACTGCTCCATACTTACCAGCACCACTTCCAACAGCTCCCAATCAAAAAGTCTCTATGGATTTACTCGGCCCATTAAGAAATCGTCAATATGTGATGACTATCATAGATCACTTTTCTCGTCATTTAGAATTATATGCCTTGAATAATATCAGCGCTGAGTCTGTTACAAAAGCTTTATTACATTACATTTCCACTCATGGTAAGCCTGAATTAACCCTCACTGATCATGGCTCTCAGTTCACTAGTGATATGTTTTCTTTCTTTAATAAAAAGCTTGGCATTAAATTGGAACACAGTTCTGTAGCCCATCCCCAGGCTAACGGATGAAGTGAACGAGTTAATTCTCAAATAAAATCGTCTGTGAACACAATGGCTTCACAAGGTGCTTCACCAACTGCTCTAAAAATTCACCAATCCATATATAATGCTACACCTCATCCAGCCACAAAATTCACGCCAAATCTTCTTCATTTTGGAAGAGAAATAAATGACATTTATTCCAATTACAAATCTCAAGTTTCCTGGAAAATTCTCAATACTGCCTATGAAATTCATAAATTAATGGATGTTATTGAGAAAATATACTATCAAGCTTACAAGAATAATGAATCTTCTAGACAAAAAGTGTACCAAAAATCGAGAGAAAAATTAAAATTTGCCAACATCAATGTTAATGACATTGTTTACGTAAAATTTCCCACTGTGTTTAACAAAAAAGTACAAGGCCCATACCTGGTGAAGAAAATAATTTCTCCTGTGCTTATTCAAATTCAAGATTCTAATAATAGTCACGCTTCACCCATGTTGATTCACACTAACAGAATCTTGAAGCTTCAAAAGAGAAATGAAGCATTGCAATATCCTTCAGTTTCTTCTAAAAGTGTATCACATGATCAAGCTCCTGTTGATAATGCATCTTCTACTCCTGTGAGACAACACTCTCCTACTCAAGTTTCAAATCATGATGCTGCTTGTAACACATCTCCTCAAATTCTTTCTTCTTCTAAATGTCAACAAACATCTTCATGTTCAAGTAAATCAGTACTGTCACAAGCTCCTCCTGATAGCACTCACACTGGTGTTAAAAACAAATCTACTCAATTTAAAAATTATGATCTTCGCCCTCGCAATCATAAATTGTATAAAAAATAAACTAATCTTCATTTTCCTTTTTCAGGATGACTCTTGATTTGTAGTATAGTCAGTTAATACTAGTTAGACTGATATTCCAGTAAGAAGAATGACTGTGTAATTTTTTTTATTTTCCCTCCAAGCTGCAGGCAGCTGTTGTTATTTTTTTTTTCTTCTTTATTTAAGTCTTATTCTCCTTGGAGCAATACAACAGTCATCCTCCTGATGTATGTATGGTTTTAAATATCTTTATTATTCTCTGTATTCATTTCTAAACCTTAATTATTGAAATAAGTATATATGATCTCAAATATGCCATACGCTACTTACTTTAACCTTACAAAGTCTTTAATTGCAATAGTTGGTGCTAAAAAAGTTGAGAAAGAATTTATCCTTTTATTTGCTTGTTATAATATTATGTCATTATTTAAAGTTATTTTTGAAAAATGTTTATTCTACTAAGAAAAGTGGATTGTAATTGATGTAAGTTAAACATGAATAAGAGTACTCTTAAAATTATTTTCCCTATTGTGACTTCTCTTTACAATGCATGCATGCTCTAACATTTAACCTCATTTAACAAAAATGAAAATTCATGATAAACTTATGCATACTAATAATTTTACTCTTATTAGTGAAATATAAAAAAAAATGAATGACTCACAATAAGTATTATATTTTTTTTGTATACTTATGATCTTATACTTATCAACATTTGCTATTTGAAAATTGATATATTCATTTTCATGATATTTTCATTGGAAAATAACATTACTTTTTCTACCAATTTACATATGCCTTTTATTTGGAATTTGTTATTTTTCTTTGAAAATGTGTTATTGAATAATGCTAAGGTTATTCATTTAAGATTAATTAAAAGCTTAAAAAGCTATATGTTGATATAAGTAAATTTTTTTTATGAGAGCCTAAATAATCTCTCTACACCATTTACATGTAGTTTTCCTTTTCAAATCTTCAACTTACAAATTTATTCCATTTTATCATGTGGTATTTGAAACCATCCATTTTTATATACAATTATAGTATGATTCATATACAGTTATAGTATGTTTCATTTTGTTGCCAACTGAAAATATAAATATACATGTTGTTGTATAATCAATATTTTTTACATATGCTAAAGCATTTAGTTATCATATTGTATTTTGCACAGCTTAACAAGAGACTGTTCATAGTTAAAGACTGTTGTTTCTACACATAGATATAGACTGTAATAATTTTTTTTTGATACATGATAAGATACCTCTGGAAGAACATTTTTGTATTCCTTCCATTTTAATATTTGCTATATTTGGTGTATTTACATAAGGATTACTACCATAATAGTAATTATTTTTATTATTTAAATATCATGTAAAACAATTATTTATATTCATATAACTATTTCTGATACATTTATTTTGTGTACTTATTTTATTTCTTTGCACATGTTTTAGAAAATATTGTCTCGATGAAAAAATTGTTACATTTTTGTCATCTCACCAATATTTTCTTTTGGGGAGCCCCGGGTAGATATGTGGTGGTTACTCCATAACCCCCCCATATTTTTTAGTTTAATTCAATTTTATTAACTATTTTATTTCATATCATCTCTTTTTTATTCATGTTCTTAATTTAAATATTATTTCGATTTCGTTTCTTTTGATATTGTCGCCTGTAATGTTTTCTTCTTTTCCTAGCTTTCGAATGTTCCAAACCGGTAAAATCTTGTTTTGAATTCATTCCTTCCGGTTTAAAAAACCTTCTAGAACAATCTAGTTTGTTCTATGGGTGGTATTTCCGGTTAATCTGGCCCGCCCCTTGGCCTATCAAATTAAATTCCGCAGGTGATGTGTTTTAAGCCGTTGAGTGCCTGGCCACCTGCTTTGGCCTTCCTTCTTTAAGTGTTTATCAATTCTTTCCTTATTAAATTCATTTTTCACCATTCTTGGTATCGTAACTTGGCTTAATTTTCCTCGCTCCCCTCTTTCGTGCGTCGCCAACTTGGCGTATGCCTGGTTTACAGTAACCCTAGTTCTTTTTCCCTCCTGACTCTCCGCGGTCAGAGCAGTCGAGCTGTTAGACCCCAGCCGAGATGGTTGCTGTTGGATGATCAAAAATGTCGGAAAAGTTTAGCGGAGTTCGGGGCAGGTGTGCGCCCCGGGGACCGTTGAATGCGTCCGTGTTCGTTCTTCAATGTCCACGCCAGTTATTTCTCATTTCTTCAATGCCTTTTTTGTAAGCTCACTTTTCCTCTGAAAAAAATGCCGAGGTGGTGAATCTTATTTTCAAGAAGTGGGGATATATTTTTCATAAAGTTTTTCTCAATGTCTCTCTCCATCATATCGTCATTTGGCCATAAAGTTTTATAAATTTTGAATATGGAACGGCGCCCCAGGGTTAAATATTGATATATCTCTGTGAGAAGTTTTTCAAACATATATTTTGAAAATATATATATATATAATTGATATTTCAAAAAAAAAATGATATTGTCTTTGTTTTTTTTCGATCAAGAAAAAATATTTAATTCATGATATAAAGATACGTATAAGGATACCTTGTGAAGAAGAATTGTATTTCGAATATGTCAACTCGTAAAATAATACCATTGTGAAAAATTTGCAACAAAGTAAATAATCAATGTACATGAGAATAAAATATGTTTATATACATATATAGAAATATTCAAAGCTCATAAAGAAATACACAAGTTATCTTAAATAAAAAAATATTTATCTTCATCAATTTGTGTCTTGATTCCTGTGCACTTGTCTGTCTGGATTTTTATTCTTCAGCAGCCAAAAAAACTCACAGGTAACTTTATTTTTATCATTTTTATTCTTACAACTTTGCTTTGAATTTTTTTATTCTTCATGGTTGAAGATTGTTATAATTTAAGAGTACTATAATGGTAGCATTTTTGGGTCGTTTGCTGGCCTGCATCCAACGCAATGTCCCTCACAAAAAATTAGTACGATCACTTAGCCTACTTATGAAATGAAACAATAAATGTTTCTCTTATCTCTCCAAACACAACAGTAAAACTTTCTTTGGTGCAATGACCAACGCTTGACCATCTATTTTCCTTTGCTACCATTATGTTTTCGTTATATATACATATTTCCAACAAAAAAAAATATCTTCAATTATCTTCAATTATATTTCATTATCTTCAATAATATCTTCATTATCTTCAATTATATCTTCATTATTTTTCAAATTATATCTTCATGCAGTGATCAATATTTTATATTCCTATTTTATCGAGTGTGGTGTAATAAATGAATGCATAATATATTTTGATTTTATGCTGAGATAATATTTTCTTTTGGAGCAGTACAGTATATATAACATAATTTATTGAACTGTTGTGTTTGGAGAGATAAGAGAAACATTTATCGTTTTCATTTCATAAGTAGGCTAAGTGATCGTACTAATTTTGTGAGGGACATTGCGTTGGATGAACAACGCTACCATTATAGTTTTTTCTTAAAATAATGGAAAATCTTTAATCATGATGACAATAACTCAAGGAAAAAACAAAGTTATGAAAATATAAATTTGATAAAAAATAAAAGTTACCTGTATATTTCTTGGCTGCTGAAGAATAAAAATCCAGACAGACAAGTGCACAGGAATCAAGACACAAATTGATGAAGATAAATATTTTTTTATTTAAGATAACTTGCGTATTCCATTATGAGCTTTGAATATTTCTATATATGTATATAAACATATTTTGTTTTCGTGTACATCGATTATTTACTTTGTTGCAAATTTTTCACAATGGTATTATTTTACGAGTTGACATATTCGAAATACAATTCTTCTTCACAAGGTATCCTTATACGTATCTTTATATCATGAATTAAATATTTTTTCTTGATCGAAAAAAAACAAAGACAGTATCATTTTTTTTTGAAATATCAATTATATATATATATATTTTCAAAATATATGTTTGAAAAACTTCTCACAGAGATATATCAATATTTAACCCTGGGGCGCCGTTCCATATTCAAAATTTATAAAACTTTATGGCCAAATGACGATATGATGGAGAGAGACATTGAGAAAAACTTTATGAAAAATATATCCCCACTTCTTGAAAATAAGATTCACCACCTCGGCATTTTTTTCAGAGGAAAAGTGAGCTTACAAAAAAGGCATTGAAGAAATGAGAAATAACTGGCGTGGACATTGAAGAACGAACACGGACGCATTCAACGGTCCCCGGGGCGCACACCTGCCCCGAACTCCGCTAAACTTTTCCGACATTTTTGATCATCCAACAGCAACCATCTCGGCTGGGGTCTAACAGCTCGACTGCTCTGACCGCGGAGAGTCAGGAGGGAAAAAGAACTAGGGTTACTGTAAACCAGGCATACGCCAAGTTGGCGACGCACGAAAGAGGGGAGCGAGGAAAATTAAGCCAAGTTACGATACCAAGTATGGTGAAAAATGAATTTAATAAGGAAAGAATTGATAAACACTTAAAGAAGGAAGGCCAAAGCAGGTGGCCAGGCACTCAACGGCTTAAAACACGTCACCTGCGGAATTTAATTTGATAGGCCAAGGGGCGGGCCAGATTAACCGGAAATACCACCCATAGAACAAACTAGATTGTTCTAGAAGGTTTTTTAAACCGGAAGGAATGAATTCAAAACAAGATTTTACCGGTTTGGAACATTCGAAAGCTAGGAAAAGAAGAAAACATTACAGGCGACAATATCAAAAGAAACGAAATCGAAATAATATTTAAATTAAGAACATGAATAAAAAAGAGATGATATGAAATAAAATAGTTAATAAAATTGAATTAAACTAAAAAATATGGGGGGGGTTATGGAGTAACCACCACAGTTACTATTTCAATATAATTATAAATCTCAGTAAGTTTTTTATTTAAACATAAGTTGAAGAAAGACATATTTCCTAACGATTGAATTTCGTGATTAATCTGAATGGAATGTATCTTTTTTTGAGGGGGGGGTTGTACTTAAAAAGGGAAAATAGAGACATTGTATGGTCAATAGTGCGTTTCACTGTCCGTCTGCCACAGCATTTTTCCCCGAAAACCCTCCAATGTAGGAAGTTCAGTCAGACCAGGGTTATAAAACTATTGACACTCATAGTGAGAGATTTTATTAGACGTTCACAAAAAATTAAAAAAAAAAATAAAGTGGATAATTAAGTTACTTGATGTCTTTGATATTGTTATCGTGTTTGATTTAATTAGAAAGATTTCATACCACCGAAATCGAAATATATTTCTCTTACTTTTATATATAATTTCAGAGTTCCTGCTGAAAATGTGTCATAAAATTATCAATCTCCCCCTTTTGGAATCTACACTGTAAAAAAAAAGTGTCGGTCTACTAAAAAAACTTTAGTGATCCTTGTAATTACTAAAAAATTTTTTGTAATCTTATTCGGTTACAAGAAAATCTGTAAGAATTAGTAGAAAAAAGTTAGCAACGAATAAGAGTTAATAATTTTATATTTTTAATAGCTATTACTAAAGCTCACTTAGTGTGGCCTTGATAGCATAGTGGTTATAGTAACGGACTCCAGGCTAAAAGGTCCCGGGTTCGATACTGGCCACTGCCAAATACGCCTCGAATATATGCAGTGTAAGTACTCGTTATTGAAGGGATTATGAATATCCTGACGGAGCATTAGCAATGTTTGGTGCTGCCATCTATTGCGGTTTTGCCGAAAATCTTCCGCTCCAGAAGTGGATGCAGCTCGAAGGAAGCTCCTGCCCTTCATAGCCCACATAATGGTTATTAAAAATAATTTTGGAGCTGTTACTAAAATTTGCTTGGTAGCTCATACTAAAAATTTTTAAGTTAGTTATACAAAAAATTCTTTTGTTCAGTTTACAAAAGAAATGCTTGTTTTGCTTGCAAAAAAAAAGTTTGTAATGGTTACTAAAAAATTCTGTGGAATACAAATTTACTAAAAATTTTTTAGTAACCTCTTGAATTTTTTTTTACAGTGTACAATAGATAAAATTATGTCAAAAATTAGACATAGTATCAGTTTATTGGTTTCATTATTTTAAAACTTTGGATGAAAACTACAGGAGTTATCCTATGTCACATAGTTTTTGAAAAAAAAAAATCTCATTTTC
Organism: Maratus speculifer; assembly: GCA_964019185.1. Classification (NCBI taxonomy): domain Eukaryota; kingdom Metazoa; phylum Arthropoda; class Arachnida; order Araneae; family Salticidae; genus Maratus; species Maratus speculifer. The sequence goes on from OZ025289.1 coordinate 266,199,982, forward strand.
CTGTTAAACATTAACTTTATTTTGCGGTGCTTAGCTGAGAATTTCGTGGTAACTCTAAGTAGGTAGCGCTTGGTGTGGAATCATCCAAGGATAGCCGGTAATAATTTTCGAAAAAACTTGGCAATAATTAACCGAGATATTAGTTGAAAACTTCGGACAAATGTTTCTTTGCAATTTTGCGACCTTCGTTTGAAGAGCGCTGGTTTTAACGAGAAATTTAAACTTTGTACAAAGTCCTTTCTGTATGAAACTTTTTCTGCTCGAGTAAAGCTGACAATTTATGGATTATTTTCTTTGGCACCTACAGTATAACTAAAGCAAGTTCTGGAAAGTAGATTAACAATTAAAAATATTACTATATTTTCATTCTGTTTTATATGAAAATTGGTAAAATAGCGTTTGCAAACTTCGAATTTAAAATATTTATAAGTGTGATAATTTGTGTTTTTTTTCTTCTATTTTTAATATAAATTAGTAGGTTATGAGTAATTATAATAGTAATTTTATGAGTAATATAAATGAGTAATTTGATAAAAATACAGATTCTCAACTTATGAAAATACAAATTTAATGTTTTCAGTAATACTCCTCGATTACCTGGATATTATTCGTGCGAATCATTCTAAAATTGCGATAAGAGATCGATTTTTTTTTGGGAAGGGGTAGCACTTTTTCCCCATCTCTCATTATCATATTTAACGAATTAAATTGAGTATAATATATTTTAACAACATTTGAAAAAGTTTTTAAAGAGTATATGAATATTTCAGAGGTACTTCGATAATTTTACATTCATTTTTAATGCTTCTTAAGTTAGATTCTCAACATGTGTATTATTACAAACAATAAATGTAATTTCTAAATTTACATCAATGTACAAAAGAAAATTAGTCAAACCTGGCAATCCCAAAACTTTCTTCTACCTTATGCATGTTAATACTTCCTGAAAAATCCAGCATGGCATAGCAATAGGGAGATTAAACGAAAATCTAGTCTGCAGCAACTTACATCAAATGATAATTGAATCTGAAGTTTGCTGAAAATCCGTGCATTAATTTTTGAGATAAAGCTATTGTAAAATTTTAAGGGAAAATAAACTATATAATAGTTCCTCATGTTGGGTGATGTACACCAAACACTATCAGGATCAATTTTTATCAGATGCTGACTGAATCTGAAGGTTGATGAAAATCCATGCATTAGTTCTTGAGGTACATTTATTGCGAAATCGTGAAAAATGTAGCATAGTAGAGCCATCTGAAGGTCGATTTACACCAAAAACTAAATACCACTAATCTATATCAGGGACTAACTGAATCTGAAGTTTTAGAAAATTTCGTGCATTATTTCTTGAGATAGTGCTATTGGGATAATCACGAATAATGCAGCATGACAGCGCCACCCATTGAGCGTTTTGTTCTGAAACGTAATCAGCATTACGGTATTCAAATAATAACCAAATCTGAAGTTTTATGAAAATCCATGCACTAGTACTTGAGATATGGTTGTGGAAACTGTGAATAATGCAGCATAGCAATGCCAGCTGTTGAGTGATATACACAAAAAATTAATCAGGTCTAGTTTATATCAAAATCTAACATAATCTAAAGTGTTGTGAAATTGTGTGCATTAGTTCTTGAGACAAGTGCCCACAAAAGTTTTGTCACATACAGACAGACAGTAACAAATTCACAGACTCACAAACAGACATTTTGTAAAAACATGCTTTTGGGGTTCTCTGATCTCTAAATCATGTAAATCCGTCAAAAACTAGATTTCGAAAATTTTAAGAATCCAACATTTAGTTCTTGTAAAGATAGAAGAAAGTAAGAAAGAGAAGTAAATTAAAGAATTACAGATAGTAAAATAGTACCGATACTAACACATTTCGATGTGCCAGAGAAAAGAAAAATATATTAACATTACTAATAAAACAGACTAAATAATATATGCAAAATGGAATTTTAAATAAAAGTTGAATGTATGTACATTTCAAATTGAAACAAATTAAGTTTTCTGTTTCTGTTTCTCTCTTTTTTTTCTTTATTAAAGTAGTGTTATTTGTACATTGGAAAAGTATAACAAATTTTTAATTGTAAAAACTTGCTGAAAATCTTGAAAACATATTTCTTTTTAACAATCTATAAACTATAAATTTAATCACATAATCTAACTAAGACAGCTAAATTGTAGAAAACTGTTTCTCTCGTGAGAGTTTCACTCGAAATTTCTCATGCCCCTTAGTTATTGTTTTTGTAGAAAAAACGTAGTTGGCTTCGTTTATAAATTAAATTAAACTGGATGTTTGAAATTCTTTCTTTCCTCTTATTCTGTGTTTTGCCCAAAGGAATAAATACCTTTTACTTTGAAGATATTTCTATGACAAATCTTTTCTAAGAAAAATGTTTTTTAAAAAATGATTCAATATTTGTTGCTACTGTTGTTGTTAATTAAAAACTGGTTCTCAAGCTTTAAAATGTAAAGAAAAATATAATGTTATGTTTCTAGTGTTAGATCTTATCTAAAAACGAATAAGCGCGTTATTTTTTAATAAATATAAAAATAACAATTACTTACTGATCGCTTGAGGTTTTTAACCTTACTAATTACACACTCGTTTTCTACAAACAATATTCAAAAGTATATGTATTTATTTTGACAAAATTATAATAAATATTAATAATAAAAGATACTGTAAATGCTCAGGAATATTTTTTATATCACATTTCAATATAAAGTTCAGAGTCAGTGTAATTGATATGGAATGGATAAGAAAAAAAATAATGTTTGAAGAACTTTTAGTAAAAGATTTATTTTTCTAGTTCATCCTGCTATTAGTTCTAAAATTTTCGTTATCTAAGGCTGAATTAAGACCGTACTCAAATGCACTCTAAAATTAATGGTAAACAGAAGGGTTTTAAATTAACTTTTATTTAAAATCATTTACGTATATATACAATTTTTTTTCATTGACTTTTAGAGGAAAAGATTAATATCATTATTTTCCTTACGTATGTTCATAAATGACTCTGAAACGAATAATATCATTTTTTTATATTTTTATGTTTAGACGAAGCTCTGTCTGAAGATGATCCCGCTAAAATACCATTAGAATCTAAAATGATGTAGTTATCTACTGTCTATTTTCAAGGGCTCTTTTTTATTATTACTTTTGGTTGTTTTGACATTGGATTAGTTTTCAATGGTAAGTCAAATTCTCTAAGCATAAGAATTGAAAAGTATCTCAATAGTATAATTTGAGAGGAAAAACTCTATATATAAGGAAACAGGAATATAAAAATTATTTATACATATATCAGATAAATTGATATCAGAAATATAGCTACAGAGCATTTTTTCACAATTGTATTAAAGTATGATTTTGATGTGTTTCGTATTTTCAATAGAACAAGTTAGAATCCGCCAAATTTCGACGAAAGAAAATGTTTAAGAAGGAACGGTTTCATTGATTTATAATAAACCTACAAAATTAGTTATAGTAAAAAATGCATTTTATATTAGTAAGTCTAACGCTTAAACAATCGATATTTAACGTCAAATTAACAAAATACTATTTCTATAAAACTCAGTTGTAAAAATTGTTAAAATTAAACTTTAATCGTACATGTAAGCAGTAAAAAAATAATAAAGATCTGTTATTATGATAAAGTTATCAATTTAGGTTCTTATGCTATTATTCCAAAATGAAAAAAAAGCAAAATTTATTCAACTTTGACTCAATTATAGAATTTTTTCTCGTGAAATCTAAACCCGACATCATTTTCATCATATCAGAATTTACGAATGCACATTTCGTATCTGTATTCACCTTTTCAGTAAAAAAAAATGGCCATCTAATTTGATCGTTTTGATTCAAAACTTGAAGTCTCAATGCTATTAGTTGAAACAGATATTAAACTGTTGATATTCTTTACATGTAAATCAAATTTTGTAAATTAAATCAAAATTCACCGGGTTTTATAAGAGAAGAAATTTCAATTTCAATTTTTTCCAGAAATGGAGTACTCCTGTTGCCACGATTAAAAAAGCGATATTAAAAAACTACAAAAAAATTTAATATTTCAAAAACAAATTAAGATACAGCTTTCAAACAAATTTCATTTAAAAGTACATTTTCCCCCTACACGATGATGTAACAATTGAAAATGTGCAATATTTAGAAGTTTAAAAATTTGCAGTAGTAAAAATTGCAATACGGAAATTTTATTTAAAATTTGAAAATGTTGCCATTCGCAAAATAACATATGCGTTACGCACAGATACGTTTGGAATTTATAATATAGATATTCAGTTCAGGTCGGTATCACTGGAATTGAATACTCTATTTTAAATGCGGGACTAAAATTTACATATAACACGAGTATAAGAAACACTTTCTTAAAATTAATGTTATTTTTTATAAAAAATGCTTGTTTATGATGTGAAAGAAAAAAAATGAATAAGGTGACTAACGAGTGATGCAGGTTGCATCGCTCGAATCTGATTTATCCCTAGCGTCAATATCGAGATTGATATCATCATCACTGTCTAATAAGAGCGAGTCATAGTAGCTTGATGTGTCCGATGATTAATTATATTAATTTGTGAATGAAGTTTTCTTTCTTTTTCTTTCGCTAACCGATCTTTTTTCTCAAGAAATTTACATGACGTCTTTTTGAGAGTATATTTGTCAAATGACTCAATCAACTGATTCTTATATGAAGATTTATGGATGAGGCTGAACCGTGCTGCGTTGCATCCACAAGTTGAGTTTCTCTTTTTAAAGTTTAGGACAGGAGGTCTGTTGAACGGATAAACTGCATTTAAATAAAATTCTTAGGGAGCATTACGGTGGTATATACTACCTAATTTGCTTATAGATCAAAATTATTCAAAGGAGAGGCAGATGATGTCAGTGATCACTGAGTTCCACAATAATACAGAAAGCTAACTGCCTATTCTGACAAATTGAATCCAGTCACCCGCCTATAAATAAAATATCAAAAAATTTCGAAGAAAATTTTTTGTCAAAACATAGATTTCTTCCCATAAAATAGTGGTAGATATTTTCAAATTCACGACATTTACATTTATGACGAATTTGCTACAATTTTTACTATACATTTTTTATTTAAAAAGCTATTGCTTTTACTTAATTTTGAATTTGATATTCGTTAAAAGGGAAATTTAGTTAAACTGAATAAAAAATTACGAAACATTTGTAAAGTATTGCTCATAAAAATATCTGAAAGGTGTAGAAATAACAAAAAAGAATTGAAAGTCTGAGAAAAATTTTGACACAATACTTTTAATAGTAAAAAAGAAGTGGAGTACTCATACTTGAGAGCATTCAAAGTGTGATGCTGTCTCAGTAGAAAGTGGATAGGTGAATGTGCTGTCCGTATCATTGTGGAGCTCAGTGTTGATGGTCCAGAAAAGCAATTAGAGAAGCACATGATTCCGAAACATTATTTTCGACTGCAGATGTTCCTTTTAGGTGGTAAGAGGAGGAAAGGAGATGGAATTCACAGTATTCTCTGACTGTGTCAATTACATCTGCATCACGAAGATGACTATAATGACTATCCAAAATGAGTGAATCAGATCTTTCCTCAGTTAGTACGTGTTATCTAAACTACATGAACAAACCATTCAGTAAAAAAATTGTTTTTCATTTATCCTAAAGGATGCACTTTTCATATAGCACAGTTAGAACAGCCTTTTATTGAAACATGTATCATGTTTGTTCTAAGAAAGATGATTATTGGCGAAACATAACGGCCAGTATTCCCTCTTAAGTTATCGTGATTGTAACCCGTCTTTCTGTGGAAGTTAGTGCTGTGATTTATTTCTTGCCCTGAAAAATGGACAATTTCGTCTCGTCCACTTTATACACTCGGTCTGCTAGAACGACGTTTTTCTAAAAGAGCCCGCCATTAGAGCAAAGAAAAAGTCAAATTATTTTTATTGAAACTCATAACTTTAGCAAATGATGTTCCACAAGATTAGCATATTGACATCGTTTTACAACTGTTCTTCTACTCTGTTTTTAAAAGGGCTTATAAAATTGTTTTCCTAAACAAAAAAATATCGCATTCTACTCAGATCAAACAAATTGCAATCAACGAATTTTACTCATCTACTAGGAGTTAATATCTACACAAAATCTGAAGACATTTCAAAGTCCTCTAACTTCAAAATATTTTTTAGGTATATATTACAATATATTTGATAATGTGCATAAAGTAGGTATTGGTATCTTCCCATAACAAAATATTAAGGAGTTCTATGTTGTTTAAGATAAAAAGTTTTGTAATTATGGGCACATTTTACAGGATGCACATATATACACCAACACTTCCTAAGAAAGATGACCTTTTTCACTTGCCGATTAAAAACATGCAAATAAAAGTACCTTAGGATCTTCGTTTTCCGGACATTACTGTGAAAACCTTTAAAAATAACTATTAATCACAAAAATAAAACAAACACCAATTTTTGCAATAACTCACGCTGAATGTAAACTACTTGAACTAATAATTCAAACTGCACTGTTTTATCTCATATCAACAAGAGCCACCTTTCACATCCTGGACGCCAATCTTCAGGACCTCTCATAGCTACTTGGAGAGAAGAGCCAAATTTTACATTTATTATCGTTATTACACCTATTCCTCTATTATTTATTTAAAAAATCTAAATAAAGACCATAAATATTTGCATAAATCATAAAAGTAATCAAACCTACAGTAAAATGAACCTTATGAAATTTGCAGCTTTAGTTATCTCATAAGCCCTGTTTTAACATAAGCCTTATAGACTTCAATACTCATTCCATAAATATAAATTTTGTTATGGAAAAAAAGGATGATATTTTAATCCAATAAAAAAATTAATATGTATCCACGTGCAGAAATAAAATATACATAAAAGAAAATATATTCTTAATTAAAAATAAGAAATGTTTTAAAGTATTTCCAGTAATTGAAAGCTTAATTTTGTGGGTATAGAATAAAGATAATAAAGATTCTTATAAACAAAAAAAAAGAATAAATATATCTCTACTCACAATAATAAATGTATAGAACTAAGAGAAAAATCTTCACGTCAGAAAATAACAAATGATTTAAAATTTATTAATTCACAATTTTATATGCCTAATATTTTTAGTAGTTTCTTCTTTTTCAAATATTGCTTTTGGCTGACGTTATTAACAAATAATAACTTTAAAATAAATGCATCATTGCTGCTTTGACTGGAGTATGTATTTTTCTTTCTTTATTTATTTTTAAAAATTCCTAAAAAGGACTATACTTATTTCTCTAATTCATAAAATGTAATTGAATCTACAATAGAAGAGCACTGCAGTAAATCACTATCGTTAGTTTAAATATAAGCCCAATTGACTTCAATACTCACATCATTAATATAAATGCTGGTATGGAATAAAGAGATTTTTTTAGAATCCCCCAAAAAATGAAACATGTATCTAAGCACAATAGTTGACAGATACGCTGAAAAAAGTAGCATTCAAGCGGAAAACTGAGACTAGTAGGTCTCTTCGACAAAGAGATTTTCCGCTTTTTAGTTCGACATTGAACGATAGGAATTTAGTTTTATATCTGGAGAATATTTATACGTAAAGATTCAGTAGAGGAACAGTTATTGATATTTGATGCCATAGAATTATGGATATCCCAGACTGCATTCTTCTTTTGAGACATGTGATTTATTTCTGTAAATGGAAAAGTGAAAACTTATGACAGAACATATAAATATGTCATACTGCATTTCTTCTCTCGGAAAAATAGTGACATGGAATTTTTTAAAGGGACATTGATGTTTCGGTAGAGAGACAGAAAAATTCTGGAAGATTAAATGTTAAAGTAAACATCACTGCGTTTTATAAAAAGGCATACTATGATACATCCATTTTTATGTTTACGTCTCGAATGCTGTGTAGCTTATAAATCAAACTGAATGAGAAAACATATATATCTTTTAAATAAATACATTATTTAATATATTTTAAATGATTCTTTTAACTCATTATGTTGCATAGTAAATTATATTTTTAAGAAATTTATTTGAAGAAATTTTGACTGTTAATTTATTATTAAAAAAATAACATATTCACATTTTATAACATACTTTATAAAGCAAAATGCATCGTATACTGGAATTCTTAGTAGTAGAAGTATCGCTCTTGAATTAATAATTTTTAAAACAATTCTTATTTTCTTACAGTATGAATTTTCTCTTAGTTCTATAAATTTTATTATTGTGCGTATAGACATATTTATTTATTTATTTATTTATTTATTTATTTTTGGTTTAGAGGAATCCTTATTATCTTTATTATATGCTAACAAAATAAAATTTTTAATTAATGAAAATATTTTAAAACATTTCTTATTTTTGCATAAGAATTTTTTATTTTAGCTATGTATATTTTATTTCTGTGAGAATTTAAAAAAAATGCGTCTACAGTTGCGACTGGAGTACGTATTTTTCTTTATTTATCTTAAAAAATACTTAAAAATTACAATCTTTATTTCTCTAAATCATAAAATTTAATTGAATCTACAGTAAAAAATCACTGCAGTAAATCAGTATCGTTAGTAGTGCTGTAACATTAACGATAAAATGAATACTCGTATGACAACGTTGATTTCGAATTCTCTACCCGGTAGAAAGTATTCGTTTCGTTACTCGTTACCGTTGAGAAATTGGGTATTCGCAGTCATCGAACGTACGGCAAATATCGTATAGAAGAATCTTTGGAAGAATTCGTATTAGTTTAATGCTGCCATCTATCCGTAAAAATTACATTTATTGAAGTTTCCAAGTTTATTTTAAAAATGCAAATAGCATATTAAAATCATGGCCGTAGCGAGAAGTCAATAATAAGGGGTGGAAGAGAGGGCTCAAGAAACTGTAGGGGGGGGGGGTGACACATATATTATTTTCTCTCTCTCTGTGACGCAGAAAGGTAAATTACTGCATATTTACAGTGTTGTTACCAGTGGTGGAGTTGTAAAAAAAAAAAAAAAAAACAGAGTACACACGCTCTAAGCACAGGGTATACACTCAAAGCAGAAAGTATACCCTAGAGCAGGGTTGTCCAACGCGGCGCCCGCGGGCGCCCTTTGCAGATTTTCTTGGCGCCCTTTAGAAGATTCCCTGTTATTTAACATATTAGAAGTAAAATTCCATTGTAAAAAACAGTCTTCTTTAAAGTCATTAATGTTTTATCAAAGATATTTTTAAAACCTGTGTTTGGCATGCTGTTGGTTTGCCGTTGTACATTAAAAACCAGAAACATACTGCAAAATTAATCATGCATATTTTTGCAATTGTTAGTTATTGTTTAAATAGTGTTGTTATGATAGTTAAATTTCTTAATAGTTAGACATAGCTCTTTTTAATACTTAAGTAGTAAGAGAAAAATAAACGTTTTCACCTCCTTCCCTCCTTTTTGAAGATATATATGCATGAAAGCTTTTTTTTTTTTTTTTTTTACTGTTGTCACACTGAGCTATTGGCTGTTTTATATGAAAGATAATAGGGCTTAATTTTTCTTTCTTGACTTTTAAATTTTAGAGAGTTTTTTTTTCTATAATTTTGCTTAGAAAAAATAATAAACAGTGCAGAATAATTTCACCTATGAAAGCAATTCCAGACTATCTGAAACCATCCACATGGTTGGTCACTATCATGCTTCTCTGTTTGTTTATTTTTTATAAAACTTATCCACGCCTATAATTAAGGCATAGTGTATTTTCAGATCCTAAAAGAAACCCAGCTATATCTCTGATTTTCATATTTATTTATTTGATTTTATTGTTATTATATACTCGATAAAAGTTTCTGGTGCCTTACCCTTCAAACATTTTTGATATAAACTTCCCATTAAAAAAATGTACACTTTGAAATTTAATACGTGTAACTCCAGAATTATAGGGGTCTTTTGTTTACCTCTGTACGATTTGTTTACATTAAGTTAAGACATGCATATATACTAATACTATGCGTTAATATTGCCACATGTTTTCAGCCACACATGGCGCCTTTCATTAAGTGCCAAGAGCCAAGATGCGTCTTGGGTTACTTAAAGATTGGAGAGGCCTGCCCTAGAGTGTATGTATTATAGCTTTTTTGAGAAACAGCGGATATACGGTGTTAAGTTCAGAAGGTATACGGCGTATATCCCCGTATACCCTCCACTACATCTCTGGTAGTTACTAAGTTTCAGATTAAACTGTTGTAATAACTTCATTTTATGCTAAGAAAAGAATAGGATTATGGAAAATTGGAATGTACAACTAGTGCAGATTAAACATCATGTTAACTTCATATGTGCAAATAAAATGAGGAAGTGTTGTAAACTTAATTTAGTTACAATTTAATATTTTTGCAAACCTATGAGAGGTCCTCAAAACTAAATTAGATTTTTCAATATTTCATTTGGGTTTTTGGAACATAAATTCATTTAGTGACGTGGGAATCGTTTCGGGGGAGGTGGGCTCAAAATGTTTTAAGAGGGACTGAGCCGCCTGTAACATCACTTTAGCTACGGCCCTGATCAAAATGCAAAGCATAATTGTGCATAGGACTGTAATTAGAAATGAGTAATAGGGGGGGGGGTCAAGAAAATGTAGGGTGGTGCTCGTATTTTCATATTATCAATAGCGGGTTTAACGGTGAGGCCACGGATTCATGACTCTCTTTCCCACGCGATGTATTGCAGAAATATTCTAAAAATTACTTTAAGAATTAAACATACCTTAAATCCTTATTTCCCCCCTTCTTCAATAATGCGAATCTTTCTGATTCTGTAAAAGGACTAATCAAAATTAAGTAAAATCTGACACATTTATGAAAGCAATTTTAATCTCGAGAAATTTGCGAGTACACTTATTCGGAAACTATGAGATTGAAAAGTTTTTTCCATTTTTAATTAATAGTAAATTAAAAAAGAAAGAAAGGAAAAAACTTTAAAACATTCCATAAATTCCGCATTTTAAACTAAATTTCCGTACACGATTGCTAATTGCTCCCTCATGACGACATTTCTGTGTCTTTCAAGTCTTAAAAATTATCGTAAAATGCTAACTTAACAACATTTCTAAATCATTTTACACATTTATACGAGAATGAGAAACATTTCAATTTCTTCTTATCTGAATGAAATCTGCGTAACTTATATATTTTTAGAAATACCAATGCAAATTTTCCTATATTTTATTTATTTATTTGTTTATTTATTTATTTATTTCAATTCTTTGTTGAAATTCTTTTAACTGAATTCTTCGATTTGCACAAGTATGAATCACATTTTGATTTATCATTTAATTATCATTTGCTTTATCAAAAATATAACCTTTTACTATTTCTTTTTCTTATCATAATAAAATAAATAAATGAATTAACAAGCCATATGAAACCCCAATCATTTGAGATTCGAGAATAATTAATATAAATAGTATGATACGTATTAGAGCTTTTGCAAACCGCATGGTATTCGTTAATAAATAATTGAAATAACACGACTGATATACTAATACTATCTCTAATACAAAATATCGAATCGTTTCTTTTGAATACTCGTTGCTGCATCGATGTACTGAAAAACTGAATGAAACGAATATCAAACACTATCTTCATTTCGGGATTTATACGGAGTCGTGGTGTCTGCAAGATGAGAGTTTGTGTCCCAACTTTATAATCGGAATAAGTTATTCTCGTATTAGTATCATATACGGGTATTTAATTTAATTGTTTGGATTTTAAGAAGAAGAAAGGTAGAAATGTGCTTTGTTATTTCAGCATCCATCCTTTTGCCGAATATGTAAATGGGAATTTGGAGGGAGTTTTTGAAGCAGAAAAAAATGCTTTTAGAAGAACGATTGTTTTGAGATCGTTTAGGGATTGTGCTATTTACATTACAGATATGAAGTTTTATATGCATTTTTAAAACTTAAACAAAATAATTGCACTTTTTTAGATTACATATTATACATTAATATTTAGATTTAAAAAAGAGCCATCGATCTAAGCAATGGAAAAACAACGCATGTTTATCATTTAAGAGTTTAATTAGACTAATTTTGTGTTAATTATGCATTTAATCTATTAAATTTCCTTATAATTTCACTGTAAAAAGAATGTAAGCTTAAAGTAGAATAAAATATTCGTTATAGCTGTAATTAAGGAATGATGAAGTATTTCTGGAAAGATTTATGTTTGAAGGGTCACTATCAGCGCCGTGCGAAAGGGGCGGCCGCCCCGGGTGCGGAGATTTAGGGAGCGCAAAATTTATAATACTAACGTCATTTTTGGCCTATTACAAGAAAAATTTGGGAGGGGGCGCCAAATTATAAGTTTGCCCCGGGCACAATTTTGTCTTCGCACGCCCTTGGTCACCATATAAAAGTATTAGATTATAACTTAGATTTCAATACAAAATGTTATTCGATTTGATGTCATTTGATTCTTTTTAATATGTACCTTAATATACTTGTTGAGACGGACTTGCGAGAAACCATGAATTATACAAACGTAAGCAGCGTATGAAGTTAGTTCCACTTTGTTCGGTTGCATGTAGACTCCGGTAACGACTAACGAGTAGCATTTCTAAGTAACGATTTGGTATTTCGTATCTTAGAGATTATCCGTTACTTAGTAACGAATACATACGGTTTGCAAAAGCTCTAATTGTTAGTTTAAATATGGGCCCTAATGACATCAGTAATCTCATCATTAATATAAATATTGGTGTGGAATAAAGATGTTCTTATAGTAAAAAAATAAAATACATGTCTAAGCACAATATTTTAAAGCTACTTTCAGAAAAGTGGCATTCAAACGGAAAAGTGGGACTAGTAGGTCTCTCCGACGAAACAATTTACCGCTTTTTAGTTCGATTTTGAACGATATGAATGTAGTCTTATATCTGGAGAATATTTTTAAGTAAAGTTTCAGTACAAGAACAATTATTGTTATTTGATACCATAGAATCATGGATATCCCAGACTGAATTACCTGAATAGACTGACTACAAAATTTCTCAGGGGACAGTGACATGGGGCATTTTAAATGAATACTGATGTTTCGAAGAGAGACTGAAAAACTCTGCACGATTAAATGTTAAAATAAAAATCATTGCGAGTTATAAAGTGGAACAGTATTATATATTATCCATATTTATGTTTACTTTTCTAATATTGGGAAACTATTAAATCAAACTAAATGGTAAAACATAATTTTTTTATAAACATATTATTGAATTTCTTTAAAATGATTCTTTTAATTTATTACGATGTAAAGTGAATTATGCTCTTTGACGATTTTAGTTACAGAAATTTTGATTGAAAATTCATTATTACAATAATAACGTATTCACATTTCATAACATACTTTATAAAACAAGATGCATCCTAAATAAGAATTCGTAGTATCACTATTGTTACCGTGAAAACGTTATGAGTTAAAATGTATAATAATACATAAAAATCATAAATGAAAATGTAATGAATTATTATGTTAATATCGGTATGAGACTTTTATATTTAATAAACCGATTATTAACTGTAAACACTTCATGGGTTTTTTCCGTAAATAAGAATATGGACCGGATTTTCTCTAATCAATTAAGATTTTCTCTATAAAAACTAAATTTTTAAAATAGATATCTTGAAGAATCGTAATCAACGTAAAAAACATCAATTGAGCAGGAGCTTTCGATTGGAGTATGTATTTTTTTATTTCTTTATTTACTTAAAAAATTTCTTAAAAAGGACTATACCTATTTTATCTAAATTATAAAATATAATTGAATCTACAATAAAAAAACAACTGCAGTAAATCAGCTTCGTTAGTTAAAATATAAGCCCTATTGACTCAAATACTCACATCATTAATGTTGGCATGGAATAAAGATGTTCCTATAATCCAAAAAAAAATGAAATATGTATCTAAGCACAATAGTTTAAAGATATGTTGAGAAAAAGATACGTAGCATTCAAACGGAAAACTGAGACTTGTAGGTCTCTTTGACAAAGCGATTTTCCGTTTTTAATTCTACTTTGAACGACAGGAATGTAGTCTTATATCTGAAGAATATTTTTACGTAAAGTTTCTGTAGAAGTAAAGTTATTGATATTTGATGCCATAGAATTATGGATATCCCAGACTGCATTCTTCTTTTGAGAAATGTGATTTATTTCTGTAAATGGAAAAGTGAAAGCTTATGACAGAACACATAAATATGTCATACTGCATTACTTCTCTTGGGTAAACTGTGACACGAGGATTTTAAAAGAGATACTGATATTTCGGAAGAGACACTGAAAAATTCTGCAAGATTAACTGTTAAAGAAAATATCATTGCGTGTTATAAATTCGAATAAGATGATATATTATCCGTTATTATGCTTACATTTGTAATACTGCGTAACTATTAAATCAAACTAATTGGGTAAGCAAATTTTTTAAAAACACATTAGGGAAAATCTTTTAAATAGGTCTTTATTATGTTGCATAGTGAACTATGTTTTTCAGCCATACAACTGATCTAACCGTCAACTGATCAGCCCGTACATCCTACGGGCTGATCTGTTGACGGTTTATTTTGTTTGATTCATTACTTAAAGCTTTTTCATACCACTAAAATTTTTATATACAGTGTCATACTATATAATGCATGACATGTTTGTACTAAATATTACGAATATTTTAGCTTAAAAAAGATTGTTTTCATATCATATTTTTATTTTCTGGAACGTTAAAAAGAAATAGTTAAATGATTAAGAAATTTAATTCAAGAAAGTTTGATTAAAAATTCATTAGAAAAATAATAACATATTCACATTTCATAACAAACTTTATAAAGCAAAATGTATCGTAAACTAGAGTTCATAGTATCACTCTTGTTACTGGGAAAATGTGATGGGTTAGAAATCATAATAATACATAAAAAACCATCAATAAAAATGTAATCAAGTACTATATTACGATCGGAAAGAGATTTTCATACTTAATAAACCATATATTAACTACAACCATATTAACCATATATAACTACAACATGGTTTTCTTTCGTAAATAAGAATTTGGACGGATTTTCTCTCGTCAATTATGATTTTCTCTATAAAATCTAAGTTTTTAAAATGGATATATTGAACAATCACAATCAAATTAAAAAACATCAAATGAGCTGAAGCTTTCGACTGGAGTATGTATTTTTCTTTATTTATTTACTCCAATAAATTCTTAAAAAGGAATGTACTTATTTCTCTAGATCATAAAATATAATTGAATCTGGAATAAAAAAGAACTGAAGTAAATCAGTATCGTTAGTTTAAAGTAAGCGCTTTTGACTTCAATACTCACATCATTAATATAAATGTTGGTATAGAATAAAGAACTTCTTATAATCGAAAAAAAATGAAATATGATTCTAAGCACAATAGTTGAAAGTACGTTGAGAAAAGTAGCATTCAAGCGGAAAACTGGGACTAGTAGGTCTCTTTGATAAAGAGATTTTCCGCTTTTCAGTTCGACTTTCAACAATAGGAATGTAGTTTTATATCTGGAGAATATTTCTACGTAAAGTTTCAGTAGAGGAACAGTTATTGTTATTTGATGCCATAGAATACAGATATCCAAGGCTGCATTCTTCTTTTGGGATATGTGCTTTATTTCTGTAAACGGAAAAGTGAAAACTTATGACAGAACGCATAAATATGTCATATTGCATTTCTTCTCTTGGAGAAATAGTGACATGGGATTTTTTAATAGGATATTGATGTTTCGGCAGAGAGACAGAGAAATTCTGGAAAATTAAATGTTAAAGTAAAAATTTCACTGCGTGTTATAAATTGGAATACGATGATACATCAATTTTTATGTTTACATTTATAATGCTGTGTAGCTATTAAATAAACTAAATGGGAAAACACATGTATTTTAAAATAAATACATTATTTAGTATCTTTTAAATTATTCTTTTAATTTATTATGTTGCATATTAAATATATTTTTAAGAAATTTAATTGAAGAAATTTTTATTGTTAATTTATTATTAAAAAAATAACGTATTGACATTTCATAACAAATTTTATAAAGCAAAATACATCGTAAACTAGAATTCATAGTATCACTCTTGAATTAATAATTTTTAAAACAATTCTTATTTTCTTACATTAAGAATTTTTGCTTAGTTCTATAAATTTTATTATTGTGCGTAGAAACATATTTATTTATTTATTTATATATTTTTGGTTTAGAGGAATCTTTATTATCTTTATTTTATGCTAACAACATGAAATTTTTAATGAATAAAAACATTTTAAGACATTTCTTATATTTTACATTAAGAATTTATATTTAGTTAGTATATTTTATTTCTGAACATGTAAAAGAAATGCGTCATTGCAGTTGTGACAGGAGTATGCATTTTTCTTTCTTTATTTACTTTGAAAAATACTTTAATTGTACAATACTTATTTCTCTATATTATTACTCTAAATCATAAAATGTAATTGAGTCTACAATAAAAGAGCACTGCAGTAAATCAGTTTCATAAGTTTATACATAAGCCCTATCGACTTCAGTAATCACATCATTAATATCAATGTTGCTATGGAATAAAGATGTTCCTATAATCCAAAAAAAAAAAAAAAGAAATATGTATCTAAGTACAACAGCTAAAAGATACTTTGAGAAAAGTAGCATTCAAGCGAAAAACTGGGACTAGTAGGTCTCTTCGACAAAGAGATTTTCCGCTTTTTAGTTCGACAATGAACGATAGGAATGTAGTTTTATATCTGGAGAATATTTTTACGTGAAGATTCAGTAGAGGAACAGTTATTGTTATCTGATGCCATAGAATTATGGATATCCCAGACTGAATTCTTCTTTTGAGACACGTGATTTATTTCTGTAAACGGAAAAGTGAAAACTTATGACAGAACATATAAATATGTCATACTGATTTTCTTCTCTTCGAAAGAGAGTGACATGGGTTTTTTAAAGGGATACTGATGTTTCGGAAGAGAAACTGAAAAATTTTGCAAGATTAAACGTTAAAGTAAAACAACATTGCGTGTAATAAAGTATGATATATTACCTATTTTTATGATTATATTTCTAATCCTGCATAGCTATTAAACCAAAGTAAATGAGAAAATATTTTTTCTTTTTTTTTACAAACACAATATTGAATATCTTTCCAATCTTTCTTTAAATTTATTTGTTGCACAGTGACTTATTATTTTGAGGAATTTAATTCAAAAAATTTTGATTGATAATTCCTTATTAAGATAATAACATACTTATATTTCATAGCAATCCTTTAAAAACAAAATGTATCGTAATTACGATGAGAAACTGAGATTCACAGCATCAATTTTGTTACTATGAAAACATTATGGATTAGAAATTTAAAATAATAATTTCAAATAAAAAGGTAAAAGAAAAATGTTATCAAATATTATATTAACATCAGTACGAGATTTATACATGTAATAAAGTATTTATTAACTATAACCAGTGCGTTGTTCTTTTACGTAAATAATAGTTAGACCGATTTCTCTTGCAAATTATGATTTTCTCATCAAAACTAAATTTCTAAAACAGATAAAATGAGGAATCACAATCAACCTAAAAGAAAAATTATAGAAAATCGAGAGAAATTCTGGAAGAGAAAACTTCAATAGCAAAACAAATTAAAAATTTAACAAAGAAAAGTGAAATGACTGCGTCTGAAAGCAAAATATAATGAAAGGAATGGAAGTAAAAAATATCAAATGAGCTATCTATCAATTCATTTTCATCTTTAGCTGCTCCATTCTCATCGCTAGGATTCCAGCTTTTCACTTAGCCGGACTATTACCACTTATTAAATTAATTAATAATTTATTATTAATTATAATTAATTAAAAATAATAAAATGTTAAATAAAATACATTATTAAAACTCTGCAGCAAACTCTATAGTCATTCGATCATTTTTATATTAGAACCATTTCGTGATCATATCACGAAGCATATCCAACACTATTTTTTTTTACCGAATTATTGTTATAATACTGATAAATAATGATTATGTAACCATTTCCTATAAAAACGGCCAAATGTCTAGACATTTGCTATGATTTTTTAATAGCATTTTATTGACCCTATTAGAATAAAAAATAAAATTGTTAAATTGTGGTTATTTAAAAGAATACAATTATGTGGAACCATTTATAAATGTACTATGTTGAAGGTAAATTAAAAAATCGACGTAATGAATGAATTCTGCATACCAATTTTAAACATGTTAAAAGAAACAAAGAAAGAAACAGCTTAAACGTTAACGCACAAAAATCTGACTTTCCTTATTCAAAACTGCAAGAAATCATAACAATATAATTGAAAAGTCACATTGTTTAAGTAGAAATCATTTCGTTCCAGATCCGATGATTTTATTCCGAATGTCTATAGTTACAGCTATTAATTATAGGGCTGTATCAGAAAATACACCAAATGCTAAAACATTTACGCGATATTCAAAACCTACTTTTTCAGTTGAAATTTAAAGATGTACATTATTTCATAATGCTCACTGCCGTTACTGTTACCTTAAACACATTCAATAAAAATAAAATAAAAGTAAGTGTTAACCAATATTTTTGTAGCAAATGCTAACTGAATTTGGCTAATAATAACATTAAAATACCATATTTTCTTAACTTATTATATAATTTGCCACAAGAAAGTTTTTTGGAAAATTTTATCTTACAAAAATATTTTAAACGTAGTTAAAAGCATTCATACTGTAGATTGAAAAATGTAATCAAATCATTTAAGTTTGTATAACTTGACTGTTTAGATTAAGATAATTAGATTTATACATAATTATTATGATAATATAGTTTACATAAATTTTGTCTTTAAAGATAATTTCATTAATTTCCGAAAACTTAAAAATATTTTTAAATTCAAAAAGCTAAATATTCAATCACAATTCGAAACAGAACTATATATTACTTTAACAGCTTTAACGAATTGAATAGTACTAATAAGCAAATTGAAAATGGTTAAATCAAAATTGTAAAGAACTATACTGAAAAGCCCAGTAGACCAGTGGTCAGCCTGTCTGAGACGCTACAGATTTACAGTTCGATTCCATACCGGGAAAGACTCACTCAGTCTTTCATCTCATTGGAGATGTTACAGTGAGATCCATACTTATTTATGAACTAAGGCTAACTACCTGACCGAAACAAATTCTGCATAGCACTTCGGAACCCATTACAAGAAAACAGGATTGGGGACTGTAGGTCCTGAAACTTAATGGTTCGTAATGACACAAATTAAATTTTTAATTTTAATTTATTAAAAATTATTTTTGATACTAAAATCTAATTTAAGAAACAAACAGGTAAATACATTTGGAAAATATTGCTTACAAAGTTTATTTATTTCACTAAATCCAAAATCATTTTAATTTAAAAGATCATAGTAATAGATATTTAATATTTTAATAATAGCTATTTCACAATAAATAATATAAATAAATACGTCTTTAACTGCCGTTGAATATCAAGTAACATCATTTAAGTGACGTTGTATGACAATCTATATTAAAGTAACATTATATTTCTAAATTTATAGAGCATACATTCAGAGTGACAGGTAATCCACTTAATCACGGTACCTCATTTAATGCTTAACTCAGATTTTTGTACATAACTTTTACAATAACAAATTCATTATAACAACAGACTATTTTTTATTTCTGTTAAAAATATTGACATTATAAAAAGATCTGTAGATTGTCACTATTTGCGTCCAAATAGCTCTCAATCAGACTTTCGCCTAATAAAAATTTCATTAATATTGAATACAGTGTCACTAATCAAGTTACAATCAGTTTTTAATACTTCTGATGAAACCGTCACATATAACACAAAATAAAGTTAAAATGAAAAAAAAATATTATTAAAATATCTTCATTATTCTTAAAATTGCGAAATAAATCAATTTGAATATGAAGATTACGACTCTGGTTACAAAAAGAAAATTTGTTTGTCTTGCCACGTATAATATACTACATTAATGAATGTTTCTTTCATTAGTTCAGAACCATCCTCTATATATATATATTTGTGTGAGTGTAAATGTGTAGTAAAATAGTTCTTCCAAAAGAAAAGTATAGAAAAAATGTCATATCGAAACATGAAGAATAAGGAAAATCCTTAAAACATGTATTAAAATGTCAACTTGTTAAACATTTCAGTCTGCGATATGTGCAATAGACCGTCGTAAAAGTTATCAAAGAACTGCATCAACGTGAAAAGACAGACAATAGCTTTCTCTAGCTAGGTTATGATAAAAGGTTACAAGAGTCAATGTCATCATGACCTCTGATTCCCAGCAATCCATAAATCATGAAGGGCATAGCCTATCTTTTCTATATTTCTCAGTATTTTGAGAGTAAGTTTTAGACAAAATGTATTTGTATATAAAAGAGGAGGAGTATAAACTGTTATCGTAAAGCCCATAGAATTGCTTATACTTGACATTTTCATTCTTTATTTGACTTAATATGGGAAAATACTTATCATATAAAGTTTAGCATACAGGATATTCAATCAATGTTTATATTTTTGAGACTAAAATTAACATATAAAATTCAGCGAAATATATTTTCACTTTTCTATTTTTCTTCTGATGCGGAAGTAGAAACTTGGTTGAATTATTAATTAAAGACTCTTCGAGATAATTCAATTAAATATATATTTGACATACGGCACCGAACACAAATATGAGGGTGAAATTTAAATTTTTTTTGGTTTTCATTAAAAATAATATTATTAATATTTTAAATAACAAATGTAGCGTTATGAATATTTCTGTACTGTTTTAATTCAAAAATAAATGAATTTGTGAAATTTTTCTCCATATTAAAATGAACAGAAGTATGTAGTTAGCATTTGATAGTAATCAGAGGTTTCAAAATAGCTCAATGGACTGCATAAATTAAACAGAATACATAACAATGTGAAATATTTTCGTTTTTATAAATACGTTAGTTAAAATTTTCATACGTAATAGTTAAAAGGAAATGAATATATAATCAATGCAAAAATAATTTGACTATATCTAGGTGAAATATATTGCGAATCAATTAGAATATCATTCTAAATCAATTAGTTATAAGCAAAGGCTAACAATTATGCTACACAATATAAAATTATTCTTATACTAATATTATTTACATTCAGAATACAAACTATATTGTTTTTGTTGAATACATTGCTAAAGTTTTAGTCCAAAGTCTATTTTATACTGCAAAGTAATATGAATAAAAACATTATTTGTAACTTTTAGATCATCTCCTTCATTATTCAATCTTCAAAACAACTTTAGCTGTAATAAAAATTAAACTACATTGATGTAGAGGAATAAAGGATAAGATGATTCTTTGAATGTGACGTTTTGCAAAACTTTTCCACGTCTACCAAAATCCTAACATAAGATTTCAAAAATATAAAAATATTGAACAAATAATCAAAACCATTTAAACAAGAAATAAAAAGGATACAAAAGCACTTTATTGAAAAGTTAATTTTGAAGCACAACTGCTGACAAGACAGAAATGTCCATCTGACAAGACCCTGACAAAAAAAATCCAATTTTTAATTAAAAATATGATCACCCCCTGTCTGTGATGCAGGATTTGCAATGCAGTGTTGAATTCAGGGGGTGCCCAGGGGGGGGGGACATACCCCCCCGGAAAATTTGAGAATTTGTGCTTTCAATGGTCAGAAATTGGAATTCCCCCCCTCCGGAGACACGTAAGTCCCTCCCAGAGAAAAGTGTCTGAATTCAACACTGTTTACAACGTCTATCTATGCTGTTGATGAAATTGCCAAGGGGTTGTTTTAAGTCATGGAAACCCATTCCTCTTGTAATGCCGATTGCAACTGCTGAATAGTTGCTGATGCCTGCGCACATGCTACCAAGCGTCTCCCAAAAAGATCCTATACCTGTTTTATAGGATTTAGTCCTGGGGATCTATCAGGAATATCCATGCATTCAATGTTTTTATTCTTCAAAAGCTCCGCGATAGCCAATATACTATGAAGTGTAATGTTGTCTTTCATGAAGAGGAAATTCTAACCCACAAAATTTCTAATCAAGCGCATGTAAGGCAAGAAAATTTCGGTACAATAGTAAAAACCAGAGACAGAACATTCTTAGAAAATGTGGAGTCTAGTACGGCTAATATGTATGGTACCTCACAAATGGGAACTCTGACATTTCTAAAATTAGATGCTGCAGGTGTGATTGCGTCTATTCGCAACATCTCTATCTCAAGAACCACCAAACGGATTTTCACCAAACGTCAGATTCTGTTAGTCCTCGAGATGGAATTTTTTTTTTTTTTTTGGTGTAAATCACTCAACAAGTGGCGCTACAATGCTGCCTTTTTCGCAATTTCTGAAACTACTGCACAAATTTCAACGAAACTTCAGATTCTTGTTTTTGACATGAATGGATACTTTTTACAGTTTACTGTAAATCGTTCGACAGATGTTGCCTTTATTACAATCACCGCAATAGCTTTATCTCAATAACTAGTGCACAGGCTTTCACCAAATTTCAGATTCTGCTATTCCTTGACATGAATAGATGCTGTTTATAATTTTGTGTAAATTGCTCAAGAGGTGGCCCTGCTATGCTGCCTTTTTCACGATTTCCGCTAAAGCTCTTCTCAAGAATTAAAGCGCGGATTTTCACCAAACTTCAAATTCAGCTAGTTCCTGGCATGAATTGATGTTGTTTACATTTTTATGTAAATGGTTTAACAAGTGGCTCTGCTACGATGCATTTTTCACGATTTCCGTGATAGCTATATCTCAAGAATTAATGGACATATTTTCATCAAACTTCAGATTCAGTAAATCCGTGATATGAAATAGTTATGTTTATGTTTTGGTGTTAATCGGAGAACAGGTTGTGCCGCTATACGGAACTTTCCCGATTCCCGCAATAGCTCTATCCCAAGAACAAAGTGCAATATGTTTTTCATCAAACTTCCGATTCATAAATATTATTGCTGCTTATGTTTATGTATTAATCACTCAACAAGTGGTACTATTATGTTGCATTTTTCATGATATCCGTAATAGTGTAACTGTAAGTACTAATGCACGGAATTTCATGCGTCTAGAACCTTCAAAATCAACATAGATAGTTATTTAATTCTTGCACTGTGATAGCAACTTTTGAAATGTGCAGAGATAGAAGAATGTTTTGGAATTGCCACATCCGACTAGTTTTTCTAGAGTCTTTATTTTTTTATATTTATGAGTATTCTTTATCAAATTACAGTAACAAATTAGTAACTGAAAAAATAATTCTTTCACTTTTTAGTTTTTAATTTTTACCATGATTTTTAGGTTTTCATTTTTTGGCAACTTTCAAAAAATATCTGAAAGTATTTTTTAATTCAGGTAAAAATTTTTCACTATATAAATAATAAAATCTATTTTTAAATAAAGGGTTATTACAAAAGAATCATCGGATTTCCGAAGCGTTTATTTCAGAACATAATTGGATTACAACAATGGGTTACACATGAAAATAAACCGAAAATATACAAGTTTGATGTCCATGGTCGCAAGTGCAATCTTTCAGTTTCATTTCTTCGTCAGTTTAATTTCTTAGGACTACGGATGAAACTCTCTCTAATACGGTTCATTGTTTCTTCAGTAACACTTGGTCTGCCTGAATTTTTGTCTTTACATAAACAACCGATTTCTTTGAACTGTCGATACCAACGCAAAACGCATTGTTCGATTACGTTAGTATGGCTTCCGGAATGCTCTCAGAACGGTTATAAGTGATTTACACTTTGAAAGTACTAGTACACAAAACGCTTTCTGCTGTCCAGTCGCCATTTTGAATATGACGTTCGTGCAGCAACCATGGCAATCATACACACATGACATATACGCAGCGCGAAATTTTAGTTAATGTCCTCTCGTTTGAGTTGTCTTGGAAGCATATACGTTTCCTAGTTCGCACGTAGTAACTTTTCAAAACCCGATGATTCATTTGTAATAACCCTGTACTATGTGACACATTTATTGTTACAAAAATAAATTATTTTTTATAAATAATAATATTATTATGTTTCACTTTCATAAGAAAAAATTAATTTTGCTTTTTACAGTATTTTTTAAATTATATTTTTATTCTACAATTTCTAAACGCAGAGCATTAGGTGTTATATTGATTATCTCTAAATAATTTATTATCGCTATGCCATCTTCGACTTAATTTTATGCAGCCATACAACCATACAAATTAATTATAAAAAAAGTTATCCTGGTATGTTAGCCCTTAGCTTACATACCGTTCACTCAATAAAATTCTCAATAGTTTAATAAAATTCTCAATAAAATTCTCAAAGTCATTAAAATTTTGGTTTAATATATTTTTAGGCACCTGCTCATGCTTTATATGAAAAACAACAGTGAAACACTAACAGTTACAATTACGGTGTCAAAATTTCAAAATTTTCAAACATCAATACTTAATTGTTTCAATTAGACTATGATCTCCATAATGAAAAACCATAAATAGCATTGGAAAGCTGCCTGTAGCACGAAATATGCCAGCAATAAACAGACTAAGAAGAAAAGTGGAAACAACCAATAAGGACAAAAAAGCAACAGAAAGCAAACCATTTCATTTTCATAAATTTTACATGTGAACTCCATTACACACGATGATAGTTTGCATGTGGTAGATGATTGATAGCTTTGAAGCACGTAACCATGGCAAAAGGAATCTGTTCAACTTGATATCTGACAGCATCTTTCAAATCAGTTGCAGTTTGCGGATTAAACGTATATCTATTATTTTGGATATCTATTATTCTCATAATCAGACATCCATTGCACTGAGATTAGAGAAACTTGGACGGCCACATAAATGTGAAATCGCAGAAGATAACTCTGTAATTAAAGTATTGTATTAAAACATATTTTACAGAAATCCCTTCACATAATGCAGCGCCAACTTGCATCTACATGCATGACATCAGATAAAGTATTTCTCTGTTGTTAAATGGGAATTACGTACTTAGTCTACATTTCTAAATAGCTAATACAGGCTATTTTACACGTCTGTAGACCAACGACATTAACATCTTTAAAATTTTCAGGGCCGAGGATTAACATGCTTATTATACCACACCACATTGTCACTCTTTCTTCGTGTAACCGAAGTGTAGCCACATCAGAAGGATTATTGTCTATCCAGAGCTTGCTTCGAATTAACGTTAGAAGCCAACGGAAAACAGACTTCTTAAAATCCATAGAATAGGTAAAGACCAAATGTTATCCTCATTATAACAGATAAAGTATTCATTCGCAAAATCTAGATGTTGTTACTTATCATCCACTTGCAAGATCTGGACACATTGGATCCGATTCAGAAAAATGTCGAGAACAAAGCGCAAATTCTTGTGGGCCGTAGAATTTGGGAACTACAGAAAACGTGAAACGCCGCATTCACATGGAAGAGGAACTTTGCTTATCGCCTCATGGACTTCTGGAACAGCCTGGACGGAAACGGAAAGTTTTCCAGTTCGAGATTGATCGCATGGATGGCCACTTTGTTCTAATTTACATATAAGGTTCCGCAAGATTTTACAGAACACGGGCTTCGACATATCCCATGCTTGCTGGGGTGTGCACGTAATGCCTATGGGGCAGTTTATCCGTTCAACAAATAAATATTTACAATTTCTCCACATTAGTTGCCTGTAAGTGGCATGTTGTTCACTGCTCAGAGAGCAAGAAAGTAAGGTAAACCCAACATTTCCCGATGTCTTTTTTTCACTTAGTGCGACGACTTCACTCATGATTGTGTCTTGTGTAGAACCAGGAAATCTGCGCATCTCGGTCTCTTTTTCTCGTATCCTTAGAGATTCAATAGGCTGGGATCAAAGTCAAAAACAAAGTGTGAAATGTTGCGTCAAAATGATAGAAAGTCATTTTCTGTTGAGCGTCACAGTTGTTTTCGCTTTTCTACTTACACTGTCTAGCACTTGCATTTTCGTGCTATAGGTACCATTCCAATATTGTTTATGGTTTTTCACAATAATTATCATGTTACAAATAAAAAAAATAGGTTTTGCTACTTCAAAATATCAAACTTTCGTCACTGTAACCATAATTGTTAGTTTAAATGCTGTTTTTCATTTAATTCTTGAGTACATACCTCAAAATATTTTTAACTAAATTTTAATTCCGTTTCTGTAAACGGTATGATATATACCCAATTATATATGGTGATAGCTTTTTTTATAGTCGACCGTACACATAAATTTATATTATAAAAGGAATTTTTTTAAGCGTTGATCTTTTTCCCATTACAAAATTTAAAGTATTAAACGCTACGTATTGCTTCTAAATAATTGATTATCAATACTCAATTTTTGAGTTTCTATGGTCATCCAGACATATAAGTGTAGAAGCATAAAATATCTTTAAATCAAAATTTACCTCACAAGTTTATATATATATATATATATATATATATATATATATATATATATATATATATACTGCTGTAAAAATCTCTTTTTTCTTTCTGGTTGTGTTTAAAATCTGATACAGCAAAAAGTTTTCTATATACATTTTTTAGAATTAGTTATAGTATTCACTACAATACTTTTAAAATTTTCATTTAAAAATACATTTTTTTCTTATTTTACAGTGTAAAAATTTTAAATCTGTAATATTTAGAAGAGTAAAAAAATTGCAGTAGAAGTAAATTTAATCATCTGTAGGTACCATTTCAAAATGACGTCAGTTTTACTCAGGAACACGTTTGTCCTTTATAGTACAGATACTATAAAATTTCTAAAATATACATTGTTTTCTCATTGAAAATTTTATTTTATAATATTCGCAATAAGATAAAAATAGGCTTTTTTTGAAGGTTTGTAAATAATTAAATTTTTCTAAATTTGTTCAAAACACATATTTATATATATGTTAAGCATGCTGCGTACATCAATTTTTTTAAGTGTAGAAAATCCGGTTGTTTGAAAAAAGATCTGATCTGCAGAAATCCTGACTCAGTTTTTTATTCTGAATCAAAAATATAACATTCCCTAACGTGTATTTAACTCTGTTATTAAAATACCATGAATTTTCTAAAATATGAACTTTTATTTTACTGAAAATTTTATTTTATATTAGGTTATACTGTAAAATTCTGCGATTATTTAATACATTCTGAATCTACAAAAGCTACATTTTCACCAGAATTTTCAATCTAAAATCTGTTTTTACAATGTACGTATCGAGAAATTTTTACTTATTTCCTGTTAAATCTGTTTATATTTTATTTGCTATTAAATCTGTTCATATTTTCCGGTGTCATTCAATAATTTTACCATTATTTTAATAGAAGTATACCGCAGACTTCTACGGAAGATCAAATAATATTCACCATAAGATCATATAATAATAGGCTTCTATCAAATTTTTCGTTGTTTTCTAATTAGTTAAATTTCTCAAAATTAGATCAAAAAGCACACAAACAAACTACTTCAATATGTTTTATTTTGTATATGTTGAGCATAGTTTAAACGATAAACCATTCACAACGTGTAACTTTGTCATTTTAACCATGATCTAGATTCAATCATTATGAACAGGTATACCATGTATACACCCTGCTATTTTAACAATACAAAATAAAGTATTAAAAAATAATTGTAGAAATCCTTTCTTATACATTTACTCTAAACCTAATAAATCACTATATTCCTGACTGTCATTAAAATTCTAAAATGTACTTCCTTTTCTCATTCAAAATTTTTTTCTGTATAGCAGTCATAAAAAAGATCACACAAAAATAAGCTTTTCTCATTTGTTTTCTGATTTATAATTAATTAAATTTCTGTAAATTAGTTCAAAACACATATAAACAAACTATTTATAACTTATTTAATTTGTATATGAGGAACATAGTTTAAACGAAATACCTTCCGTAATGAGCAACTTTGTCGTTTTAACCATGTTCTGGTTTTAGTCGCACTTGAACAAGCCAAGTATATCGTGTGTACACGATATACTTTTCTTATTTGTTTTCTCATTTGTAATTAATTAAATTTCTGTAAATTAGTTCCAAACACATACAAAGAAACCATTTATGTATGTTTTAATTTCTATATGTGGAAGATAGTTTAAACGAAATACCATCTGTAATGACCATGTTCTGGTTTTAGTGGCTCTTGTACAAACCAAGTATATCGTGTGTACCCCATGCAATTTTAACAATATAAAATATGAGTATTTGAAAGAATTTTCTAGAAATCCTGACTCATTTTTTTATTCGAAACCTAAATCTTCACAATCCCTAACATATACGTAACAAAGGTACTAAGATGCTTTAAATTTTCTAAAATGTACACATAATTTAAAACATACACAAACAATGTTTTTATATATTTTTTAATTCGTTAATGTCAAGTTCATGATATATTTTTTTAATTCTAGACTGATGAGCAAAAATTAAGGACGTGGCAGATAAATTAGTGTACAATTCGAAAGAGGCAACAGAAAGAAATGAAAAACCAACTAGGAAATAGACATGAAACAAATGCAGTAGTACATACCCGTATATGGCATATGACGTATAAGGACGAAGTGCTAAGGGAGATAAAGCATAAGGCGGCCGTTCAGAAATTTGGGGAAATCTATTTCACTGTGTAAAGTTATTTCAATGACGATTATTTACTACTATTGTGTAATATGTCGAAGAGGCAATCCGGGTGATATCATCTGGATGACTTTATAAGAGGTCGAATCATTGAGAAGTTAGAAGAAGGTCGAACTGTGACGAGTGTGGCACAAGATTTCAGTACCGCCACAGCATGGACAAGAAATGGACATAACAGTAGTGAGCTCAAGAACTCTTTACGGGTAAGAGTCGATTTAGTATGGCGAGCAATTCTGGACGTTTACACATCTGGAGAGAATAGGGAACACGTAATTCCCCCTCCAACTTCATCGAAAGGAACCGTTTTGGAGGTGCTAGAGTTTAGGGTAGTATCATTCTTGGTATTCGTACGAACCTTCAGGTCTTGCAAGGAGGTTCACTATCAGGTGTCCGCTATTGCGTGGCAATTTGCCTACCTCGCGTGCATCTGCTAGAGGTGTTCTGGGAACAAATTTCCTCTACACGGGCGACATTTCTCAAGGTCTTCGTACAGCGGCTGTCACAAGCTTTTGGAAAATGAAGATTATTCAACGCATAGACTGACCTGCAAGGTTTCCGGCACTGATCCCATAGAACATAGGATCTTTTTTGGTGATGATTGGCAACACATGAACAGGCACCAGCAACGATTCTGGAACTGAAATAGTTATTAAAAGAGGAAAGGAATCGGATGCCTCAACAAGTCCTAGGCAACTTTGTCCTTAGCATGGACAGACGTTATAAATCCTTCATCGCATTCCGGGGTGACCATATCCCGTATTAGAGAACTGCATTTTCCCCTCCAGGTGCCTGTAATATGGATGTTTCTGTCTTCTCTGCATTTGTGTTCGAAGTGACCTTTTCAATAAATTGCTTTTGTGTCCTTTTATTGTTGTTTTAGATAGTTTTTATCACTTTTCCCTTGTTTTCGTATCTTGAAGATCTAATAATATGAATGTGGTCGATGTGAAAAAATTCTGGACGACGTTTCATACAAAAAACACTCTCGCCCTTAATTTCTGCACACCAGTGTAATTTATATTGTATTTTTTTTAATTTAAAAGATAAACAAAACGATATATAATTTAGTTTACGCATAAAAACGAATATTTTAAAAAATATTAAAAAATACAATTATTCATACAAATTTTCAATTAATAAAAGATAAATATAAGGTCTCTTTATATAAAAATTCTAAATTTCTCATTCTACTTTTAAATTTCCAGATAACTTTATAATAAAACTTGTATCATGTTTGTTTTCGAAATAAATTACTGTAATCTCTTTTTTATAGCCACTTTAGTATAAATTCTATCAAAACCTCAGCCCCGTACATTATAAAAATCTGTTTTCCTTGTTAGATCTTCACATGGAAACCCCCATGTTTCTTAGTAATCGCTTTTGTCGAAAAACTAGTTGGTTTCATTTATAAATCAAATTAGACTGGATGTTTCAAATATTTTCTTTCTCCTGATTCAGTTTTCATTCAGAGGCATTTTTTACACTTATTTTTTTTATATATAAATCATTTCTATCAATAAATTTAGAATGAAAAGTAATTCAAATGCAGAATAAACCTTCATTTTTAATGATTTAGAGGTCAATGTTCGCAATTGAGAACATTGAATTTAAAAGATTTTTTTATGTATTAAATTCAATTTATATAGACTTAGAAAAATATACATATATAAATAAAATTTTACTACGTAATTATTTTAAATAGAAATTATGTTTCAATCACAGGGAAAATGCGTATAAAAAATATTAAAGAACTTTCTTGTCGTTTTTTTATGGTGCATAACATAAGAAAAAATATTAATCTAAGAAATTAAATTCGTATAAAATACCGAAAAATCATATAAAGTTAAAAATTAATTCAATTCTGATAAGAAGAAAGAAATTAAAAATACACTTGGTTTAAGTTTTTATATTTTTCTTCGGGAACATTGCATGTAAATAGAAAATAAGCTTATAATAAGGAAAATATAAATACATTTAAATTATTTTTTACTGGTACAATAACTAAAAATTAGTTAGAAATTATTACACTTTTTAAATAAGCCGCTATATTGTGCTAACAATATACAGAAATTTTCCTTAAAAGCGATTTTTTATAAAAAAAAAAAAAAAAAAAAAAAAAAAAAAAAAAAAACTGGGAGCAAAAAGTATTCTAGCTATTTAAATTGTGAATGAAAGTTAGTGCACATCTTGGAACATAAAAAGTATTTCACTAGTTTACAGTACATCTGTTGCCGAAAAAATTTTAGCTGTTCCTGACTACATATGATATGCTATTTTCAAAAATATAATTAGAATATTTTAATCAGCTCTAGTTTCTGAGTTTCTGTTATGTAGGTGTTAAACAGAAAAAGCATGTATTTACTAACAAAAACTTTACTAAAAAAATTAATTATTCATTGAGTTCTAAAAACTTCATTTTAAAGCTCTTCTAAGATTTGTAGATTTTAGAAAATGACATATCAGAGACCAACAATAGTCAGACATCATATTCGTATCCCATAAACCCTGATGCATACGTTCTCCCTGCTCTTCGCTCATATCTCCTAAATTTTCCGGAAACATGTCCAGGTGACTATGGAGGAAGTGAATTTAATGCTCATATTGCATCCCATATTTTTTATTTGTAGCAGAAGGTCTTCTAAAAGTTCAATATAATTTTCAAATTTAACGCCGTAATTCTGTATCTCTTTCACGATAAAAACTCATTTCAGTATCTGAGGAAAGCAAATTTTTTCTTTTAGTCTTGATGCTAACAATTTTGAAGCTTGTTTAGAAAGATTTAAATCTCTTACAAGATCATCTAACTTATTTTAGGAAAAGCATTTTGGCTGATTTGACATTCCTTCAAAATTAGCATCATTTTATGATGAGCTTCGACCTTCAATGTCTTGTTCTGATGGTTCAGACATATTTTTAGGCTCTGAAGAGTCAGGTGAATGCTGCACTTGACGTTGAACACAACTCTTGGGTACTGCCATTTAGCTCGATTTTTTGTGTTTACGTTCACACTACAAAAATAACAGTCTTCAAGATGATTTCGTCATTCTCGCCAAATAGTCGGTGTTCCAAATTTAAAGGGACTTTTTTTACCACTTTTCCATAATCTTAAATATTCCACACACGATTTACAAACACGATTGGGAGTCCAAGACTTCTCATTTTTATCCAAGAGCATTCCGAAATACTCAAAATAGGTATTTTTCACCAACTCTGATATAACCTTTCTACAATTGTTAAACACATATTCTACGCATATATAGCAAAAATGATCTGTATTGTTTAAACAACGTCTCCTTGAACTATGCATGACGCAAAAACTCGCGAAATTAATCTTAGCATAGTAAAATAGGCCTGTTATCGATTAATATATATGCTTAAAAGATAAAAATTAAAAACAAGGTAACTCGAGCTGCTCCAAAACATTTTCGGTTAGATTTGACAAAAACAAGTCATAATTGAACATTATCAACCACAGAATTCGCGGCAACAGACAAAAAGTTTAATCTTGTAAACTAGTGTTTTGAGAAACTGATAAAAGTAAATTTAGAAATTATTAAACATCTTAATGTAATACCTATGTATTAACCCTATAAAAAACTTATTGGAGAGCGAATTTCAAAATCAAAATCAGAATTTCTTAACCGAGAAATCATGCACATGTACCGAAAGATCAGCATTTTATCCAGACTTACAGATAAGCAGGGGAAGACTTTTTATCAACGATAAAGCAACATTTTAGCTAAAGCTTACTGAAATATAAAAAGAAATTAAAACTAGTTCAAAATACCCATTGCATTTCATTAATACTTGATTTGCTTTGTTAAAAATGTACAAAATATGACGCATATTATAAAATTTATTGGTGCTGAAATATATGTGCATACTCACACTCAAACACACATAGGAGCTGTCCCTATATAACGTTATCATTTCAGGGGGTAGGGGGGTGTTTGGCATATATTGTTAGGTATCTCTGGGGGGAGAGGGTTTTTTTTTTTTTTTTTTTTTTTTTTTTTTTTTTTTTTTCTTTTGACATTGATATAATTTTTGATCCAATCAAAATTTTCTTTTTTTTTTTTTTTTTTTTGTATTATGCTCTTTGGTTCTGAATAGTATGTTATCGTTTTTTTTTTTTATTCGATTATCTATTTTATGAAAATAAAAAGTTATTATTAGAATCAATAAATTATTATATAAGTATTTAATTCTAAAATATGGAATATTCCCAGTGTTTGACATTCGTATTCTTCTTTATAAATGTTATAACCACTCTCCAGTAAACCATATGTAAAGTATATATGAAATGAAGCTTGTGTTTACTAATAAATGAAAGAGAAAGAATGTTGTCCATTAATATTGTTTATAATAATTTCTGTTTATCTCCGATCCTTTCTTGCGTTCAGGGTAAGTACAACAAGACTTTATTACTGTTGAATGCATTATGTAACAAAACTTTATCATTAAATACTTTTAAATAGTAACTATCTCGTTTAAGTGTTATTTGATTTAAAGTGATATTTTATTGATTTCTTTTCATTTGAATCAATAAAATATGTGAAAAATATTAGTATTTATGACTAAAAAAATACACTTTGATAATATCTTTATCGTCGGAGGGGGGGGGGGGGGTTCGAAGGATGATAACGTATGATATCGAAAGGAAGGGAGGGGGTTAAAATTTTCCAAAAAGTTGATAACGTTATATTTGCACAGCCCCATTTACCCACACATATATATATATATGTATCGTGTTTAAAAAAAAATTGATAGTTTTATTAATTAATTTATTAAAATTGTTTTGAAATATCAACTATTTAGTTTGAGGAGAAGGTATATATCCAGGTAATTACATGGGGATAGTCAGTCGGGATTATTTAATCAAGTAAGTACTTTCGGGTAGTTAGAGACACAGTACATGAAACAGGATGTTCATGCATTTCCATGAAACGGCTTTCTGCATTAAGTTAATATTTCGACTGCTGTTTTTGCTTTTCTTATAATCAGAAAATTGAGATTTCAGCAAGGCAAATTGCTCGCACTCGCGCCAAGTACGTTTCGACTTCCCAGAGTTTTTCCAAGCAACCAATGATAGGAGTATCTATTACAATCAGTTTATAAGAAAAAATTGAAAATTCTATTTAGAAACTAGATTCTTTGTATGAAAAATTAAACAATCGAAGAAAAGCCAGGTTTAAAGCTAAACGAGTTCGACTGAGCGAGGTAGTAAAACTAAGGGGTTATAAATAAAAGCTTGTTTGATACTTAATTGATTTTATTACATGCATAAAATAAAACAAGTAAGTTTATAAAAAAATTAAGATAAATTAACAAATCATTGCCTACGATATATTAAAACTTCTACGGAATAAAAAAGGGAAAATAAGGAAAAAATTTAATAAAAATTTAAAACATATAAAAATGTAAAAAATAAGAGCAATAAAAGTAGTCTTGTTACTTCTAACTCTATATCACTGTCTGTTAGGTAAGTTAGGGACTCCGTGTTATGTTTTATTTTCATATATCACTTACTTTTATAATTATAATAGTTTCGATAATATATTTTTTAATCCGATCATGCATTTTTGGTAGCTCTGTGTACTACTCGGAAATTATTGCAGATATGTTCGAAAATATTTTTTGCTAATCTGAGAACATTAGGTAAACTGGCCGTAACTTTCTCTTATAAGCTTAGAATTTTTAAAAAAGAACTTCAATAAGAATTGCTCCGAAAACCGTAGAAAATCGGGGGTTATTTTATTGAAGGAAAAATTAAGGTCATAATAAAAATCCGAACAATTCAGTATCCATTAATAAAACAAGATTTTTTTTTTCTTAATGAAACTTTTTTTAATTAAGTTTCAGGGAAAAAAAGGTAAATTTCAAAATCTGATATTCGGGAGAAACTTTTAGATTTATTGTATTTACTTTTTCTCACAAAGTATATTTTTAAAAGTTTCAATGTTTCTCTATAATATACTTCATAAATTTTTAAATAAAACAATGCGACACATTTTATAGAAATTTTACATAATTAAATTAATAAATAAAATTTAAGTAAGCAAAAATAGAATTCATTTCTTATACTTTTTAATTGAAAAGTATGAGGTTTTTATATCTGTCCCACAAAAATACTTACATAGGCCAATGCTTTTTAATGTGATACATATTTTATGATACAATATATCTTAAGCATTTTAAAGACACTTCGTAAATTTTAATTAAATACAGAGCTTGAGAAAACTGTAATTCCTTAATTACTTTAAGAATTTAGCAGCGATTTTATGTAGCCGCCCTAAAACCAAGGAAATAAATTTGTGTGTATATCTATATGTCCGCTGAGTTTTGAAGAGATTGAACTAACGCAAAACTATAATACTTGGCTAAAATCTGCTTCTATATCTGTAGTTATGCACTTCGAAATTCTATTTCGGATTTTTATTTGATTTTTTTATTTAATTTTTATGCAATTAACAGCAATGTTTCCTGTTTTACAACAGTTTTTTTTTTACTTTTCAGATTCCAATCTTTAGCTTGATATGTTAAATTCTGTTATGTTTTTTAATTAAACTTATTAGGAAGTTTTCCGGACAATGATTTCACATTTTTTTGCGATTTTGTATGCGATTTTTAGATTTTGACATTCGTAAAATGAATCTTATTTTTTCTTTTAGCCGAATAGGTGCGAGTTTTGAAATTTTTAGCGCTTTTTCCGATTGGCTATAGTTTTTCTAAATTTTCACCGGGAATTGGATTCTAATCGTTTAGACTAATACAGTAAATTTTGGTCTCATTCCAATAACATTTATTAAAATTTCATGCAGTGATTTATTAAATATTCCATAGAATTTTTAAAGGTGTCTTTTTTATGTTTTGTGTTCTTTTTTTCGTTCCGAGCAACATCCAGCGGATTAGCTAGTTTTTAAATATCATTGAAAAACACTTGTCAATTACTCAGCCTTTTAAATTCAGAAAGTAAATAAATTCTTACCGAAAAACACACGCAATTCTTATTTATTATAAAAAAAATCGGAAATAATTTTTTTTGTTTTTCGCAGGAATTTTTTTTTAAAAAATTATTATTACAATGAAACCTCCAAATAAGGGACAGCTGTGGGACCGAAACTTTTGTCCCTTAAATAGTGGTGTCCCTTATTCGGAATTTTCTACATAATTTTTAATTAATCGTTCAGAAGGATATAAAAATAACAAAGCATTAAAGGTGAAATTTAAATGCCCCGAAGTGTATAAATTATGTTAATCAGACAAGAGGAAGAAAAGAGAATTAATTAAAATTTTTAATTGCTAAATCATTAAATGATTTGTAGAATTATTGATGTGTATTTTTTATCCAAACAGTGTACATGTAAAAAGTATAAAAGCATTTAAAAGAATTTTATTTGAAGTTATCAATCAAAAGGGACTATTTTGTAAATTTCAATTTTTTAGTACAAACTTTTCAAGTGTTCATTTACCATACGTATAAATTTTAGTCTTCATTACCAGCAGTATTTCTAAAAAAGTATTAAAAGGCTCTGCGTATTTTAAGGCAACAGATCTCTCAACTGCTCTACTCAGCAAGCGAAAAACCTTTCGACACATTTACAAATTCATTTTTTAATGGAAACGTATAAAATTGGAACACTTGACTATAGAAGTGATTTAGAATTGAACTGGGTTTTCATTTTTTTTAATAAATAATTACCTTTTTTATACATAATTACCTATTGAGTTATAGGCAATTTAGAGCACGTGACAAAAAGTTTTTTACTCTTTATTGAGACGTTATTCTTCTTTCACGTGAAAAACGGTTCAAAACGCCTACTTTGACGATATTTTCTGAAAAATCTACTGCATTTGGAAGAAAAATTGGTTTTAGTTTAACTTTTTTAAGCACAATTCATTTATCATACACATTTTAAATCTGGCCAAACAACATCCACAAAATCCACTCCTTTTAATCTAGAAAAAAAATTATGTTCTTCCAAAAAGTAACGTGGTATAATATCTTGTATAAAGCCACACCGATTGAAAAGACTTTCTTTTTATGGAAGATTTTTTTTTTTCAATTTATTCTTGGTAAGGGGAGTAAATTTCGAAAATCGTCTGTTACGAGAAAGCTTTCAACTTACAGTCTGTTTTGCTCCCAAGGGACAGTAAAAAAAGTTTGAGACTTTTTTCCACAATAAATTTTGATTTCATTTTTTAAGTTTCACAAAATTTCATCAGTAGTTTTACACATTCTTTTTTGGAAAAGTTTTGCGAAACTAAATGCAAAGAAAACAGATTGCAAGTGATGTTTTAACTTAAGGCAAAAGGTTGAAAATTGGCTCTGTTGGAATATTATCTTCTGAATGCAGGCGTTTTGTCATTTTTCAATTACTAAGAATCCTACATTTATTTTTTCTAACTATTTAACTTTTTAGATATTTTTTATACGAAATACCGTAAAGCTATGGATAGACTTCATAAATATTTAATATGAGGCATAAAGAGTAAATATAACAAAAACTCTTCCTTTAAGTTTGACTTTTTTTATGTCCGTGTCATTTATGATAAAATTTTTAAATCTGGCCTAACAACATTTACAAAATCCATTTCCTTTTATCAGAAAAAAAATTAAGCTCTCCGGGAAAAGTAATGTTGTATAATATTAGTATAAAGCGGGACAGATTTAAAAGATGCTCTTTTTATGAGAGGAATTTTTTTCAAATTAGTCTTTGAAAGAGAAGTAGATTTCGAAAATCGTCTGTCACGACAAAGCTTTCAATTTACAATCTCTTTACTCCCGCAGGACAGTGAAAAATATTTGAGAAATTTTTTTGCAAAATGAAATTTGATTTCATTATTCAAATTTCGGAAAGTTTCATTATTTTTACTCATGC
The DNA here is from genome assembly GCA_964019185.1 of Maratus speculifer. NCBI lineage: Eukaryota > Metazoa > Arthropoda > Arachnida > Araneae > Salticidae > Maratus > Maratus speculifer. The sequence goes on from OZ025289.1 coordinate 266,237,666, forward strand.
TTTTTTCGAAAACTTTTTCAAGATAAAAAGAAAAGTAAACCGATTGCAAGTGATATTTTTCTTTAAAGCATAAGGTTGAAATTTTTTTCTGCCAAGTGACATCTAGTAAATTCACTCCTTTTCATATAAAAAAATTTCATGTCGAAAAATACTAAAACCTTTTTATCTTCTATCAAACAATCGGAATTAAATGTTTTCTGTGCTCCTATATTTTTTTTTCTAACTATTTAACTCTTTAGATATTTATTTATACAAATAACCATAAATCTTGGGATAGACTAAAACTTCAGAAATATCTTGTAAATATTTATTATTTGGAGTAAAAAGAAAACTGAATTGAAACGGTTTCTTTAAATTGGCTTTTTTTTTAAATTTGTCACTGATTAAGAATTTTTTTAATTTAAAGTAACTGAAATTACATCTAGTAAATCCGCCCCTTTTTATATATAAAAAAATCTCATGTCGAAAAGTATATGATCTTGTATCAAACAAATCTGTATTAAAAGTTTTCTGTGTTCCTATATTTATTTTTTTAAACTATTTAGATTTTTTTATATTTTTTATACGAATAACCATAAAACTTGGGATAGAGTTTGTAAATATTTAATATAAAGCACCAACCAACCATTTTTAAAATACCAACACATTTTTTTTAAGTTTGACTTTTATAAATTCGTGTCATTTATCAAAAACTTTTTAAATCTGGCCTAACAACATCTACAAAATTCATTCCATTTTATATAGAAAAAATTGTAAGCTTTTCTAAAAAGTAACATAATGTAATATCTTGTATAAAGCGAGGCCGATTTAAAAGACTTTCTTTTTGCGATAGAAATTTTTTTTCAATTTAGTCTCGGTAACAGAAATAAATTTGAAAATAGTCTATGACGACAAAGCTTTTCGACTCACGGTCTCTTTACTCCCACAGGACAGTGAAAAAAGTTTGAGACTTTTTTTCGCACATTTAAATTTGATTTAATTATTTATGTTTTATAAAGTTTCATGAATATTTTTACACACGCTTTTTTGGAAACGTTTCGCGAGATTAAAGGAAAAGAAAACTGAGCGCAAGTGACATTTTTTTAAAACGTGCGGTTAAAAATGTGCAGAAAATTTCATCAACATACACATGTACACATCACAAATGTTTTTTTTTCTTTTTTTTAATTGTTGCGAAGCTAAATGAAAAGAAAACCAATTGCAAGTGATATTTTTCTTTAAAGCACAAGATTGAAAAATTTGCTCTGTCGGATTATTCTTTTCTGAATACCAAGTAGTTTGTTATTTTTCACTTACTAAGTATTTAAACAGTCTCTGAAGTGATTTTATATGCTTTTTTAAAATATGAATTGTATTTCGGTATATTGTGTAAAACAATACGTAAAATACTAAAAAAATGTAGTAAATATATGCAAATCATTATACATTCCTTAAAATTTGAAAAAATGGTATTAAGTCTAGAACTATAACAATCGCTAAGTTGCAGGAAGCCATTTTCAAAGAAAGAATGTGTATGTTTAAATTTAAACTTGTACGAAACACTAAATTGATTTTTTTTTTTTCAATTTAGTCTCAGAAAGAAAAGTAAATTTCGAAAATCGTCTGTTACGACAAAGAGTTTGACTTGCGATCTTTTTGCTCCCACGGGACACTGGAAAAGTTTGAGTCTTTTTTTGCACAATTAAATTTGATTTCATTGTTTAAGTTTCAGAAAATTTCATCTTTTTTTTCCTTCATGCTTTTTTCCCCTCATGCTTCTTTTTACTCATGTTTTTTTTTTTTTTTTTTTTTTTTTTTTTTTTTTTTTTTTTTTGGGGGGGGGGGGGGGAATTTTTGCGAAATTAAAAGAAGAGAAAACAGACTGGAAATGGTATTTTTCTTTAAAACATAAGAATGAAATTTTCCTGTGTCGGGTTATTATTTCCTGAATACAGGTTTTAGGTCAGCCGGAGCACTCTGTCGTATAATGTTATTTCACACCTATTTTTTTGAAATTCGAATTTCTTCATTGGCACTACTTTTTTGAAATTGTAAAATTCTCATTGTTTTTACCTTAATGTGAAATGTAAAAACTGTGGGAGTTTTACCATTTCAAAAAAGTGATGCCAATAAATAAATATGATTTTTTTAGAAGTAGGCATGAAATAACATTATACGACCGAACTTTCCGGTAGACCTAATAGTTTGTTATTTTTCACTTACTAAATATTTAAACTGTCACACAAGCGATTTTAAAAGCTTTTTAAAAAATATGTATTATTTTTCAACATATTGTACAAAACAATAAGTAAAATACTCAAAAAATGTAGTAAACAAATGTAAATCTTAATACATTCTTTAATATTTGAAGGAAATGCGAAATACTGTAAAGCTTCTTGATAGACTTTGTAAATATTTAATATAAAGCGTAAATTTTACCAAACCTCTTTAAGTACGTGTCATTTATCATAAACTTTTTTAATCTAGCCTAACAACATCTACAAAATCCACTCTCTTTTTATTTGGAAAAATATGTAAGCTGTTCCCAAAAAGTAACGTGGCGTAAAATCTTGTATAAAGCTAGACCTATTTAAAACACTCTCTTTTTAGGAAAGAATTTTTTTCAATTTAGTCTTGGAAAGAAAAGTAAATTTCTAAAATCGTCTGTTACGATAAAGCTTTCGACTTACGATCACTTTAATCCCAAAGGACAGTGAAAAAAGTTTGGGACAATTTTTGCTCGATTAAATTTGATTTCATTATTTCAGTTTTAGAAAATTTCATCAGTATTTTTACACATGGCTTTTTGGAAGAGTTTTGCTTGATTAAAGGAAAAGAAAACTGAGTACAAGTGATATTTCTCTGTAAAGCACAGAACTAAAAATATTCTGTGTTGGATTACTATCTTCCGAATACAGATATTTTGTTTTATATATTTTTCACTTTCTAAGTATTCCAACAATCTCTGGAGTGATTTTATAATTTTTTTTTTAAATATGTGATGTATTTTAGTATATTTTGTAAAACAGTACGTAAAATCCTAAAAAAATGTATTAAATATATGTAAATCACTACACATTCTTTAAAATTTGAAAAAAATAGCATTAAGTCTAGAACTATACTAATCGCAAAGTTGCAGGAAGACATTTTAAAAGAAAGAATATGCATATTTAAATTTCAACTTGTACGAAACACTAAATTGAATTGTGCAAATAATTATAAATTGTGCATAAAATTGTGCAATATATTGTGCAAAACAATACCTAAAATACTCAAAAGATGTAATAAACAAATGTAAATCACTATACATTATTTAATATTTGAAGGAAATTCGAAATACTATAATTCTTTTGATAGACTTCGTAAATATTTAATAGAAAGCGTAAAGAGTAAATTTTACCAAATCTCTTTAAGTTTGACTTTTTTAAGAACGTGTCATTTGTCATAAACTTTTTAAATCTGGCCTAATAACATCTACAAAATCCACTCCTTTTTATCTGGGGAAAAAATGTAAGCTCTTCCCAAAAAGTAACATTGTGTAATATCTAGTATAAAGCGAGACCGATTTAAAAGACTTTCTTTTTTATGAAAGGAATTTTTTTCAAGTTAGTCTTTGAAACAGAAGTAAATTTCGAAAATGGTCTGTCACGATAAAGCTTACGACTTACGATCGCTTTAATCCCAAAGGACAGTGTAAAAAGTTTGAGACTTTTTTTGCTCAATTAAATTTGACTTCATTATTTAAGTTTCAGAAATTTCATCAGTATTTTTCACATGGCTTTTTGGAAGAGTTTTGTTTGATTAAAGGAAAAGAAGACTGATTGCAAGTGAAATTTTTCTTTAAAGCACAACATTGAAAATAAGCTCTTATTGTCTTCCGAATACAGGTATTTTGTTATTTTTCACTTACTAAGTACTTAAACAATCTCTGAAGGGGTTTATGTTTTTTTTAAAATTGTGTTTCAATATATTGTGGAAAATAACGCGCAAAATACTCAAAAAATGTAGTAAATGTATGTAAATACATATTATATATTCTTTAAAATTTTAAAAAATAGCACTAAGTCTGGAACTATACAGCCAAGTTGTATGGAGCCATTTTCAAAGAAAGATTTAGTATGTTTAACTTTAACTTCTGTGAAGAACTAAATTGAGATTTTTTTTTAAATTTAGTTTTGGAATGAGAAATAAATTTCGGAAATCGTCTGTTACTACAAAGCTTTCGACTTTCAGTCTCCTTACTTTCACAGGACAGTGACAAATATGAGACTTTTTTTGCACAATTAAATTTGATTTCATTATTGAAACTTCAGAAAATTTCATCATCAATCTTTTTACACACCTTTTTTTTTTTTTTTTTTTTTTTTTTTTGAAAAGTTGTGTGAGATTATATGAAGAAAAAAAATTGATTGGACATGATATTTATTTTGGAAGCACAAAATGTTTTAAAATATCAATCCGCATAATAAATCAATCAACTGATCCGATTAATGAACTGATTAAAATAATAATTTTGTATCTATTTCCCCTTTTGTATTCAAATACTTGCATTTTACTTTATCTCTTACATTTCCTAATTGCTCATAGCTAATGGTTGTAAGAAAAGCTACAATGAGCGCACTAATATGTGGAATAGTTACAGCTTCTAACCAACGGGTAAATCTTTCCATAAGAGTTATCTTGAGGGACTAGTAGATGACTTACAATACCAATGTTCACTTGATAAAAATATTTAGTTTGATCAGAGGCAGAATCCAATGGGATTTTAACATTAGCTTTTTCATAACGAGCATTTTATCTAATCCAAATCACACAATTATTTTTAATAGAAGCCTAATACTCTCTAAACTAACAAAGTACACGAAAAATTGAAATTGCAATCTCTCTATAACTAAAAGACTTTTAAATATAAAATTTAATAAACACATTTAAAAGCATTTATTTTATCAATTAAAGTTCTAAATACATCAGCATGTATATATATATAGTTAGTTATAGTTATATGCATGTATATATATGCATGTATATATATTATAGTTATATTTAAAGTTTTTAAAATCATTTTTAAATACACTGTAAAAATTGAAGACCCAAATTGTGTTGAAAGATTTCTGGGTATAGCAATGTTCCTAAAATGGTACAGTAATGATTCCAAAATGGTAGAGTATTGTTCCCAAAATAGATAATCCAAAATGATTCAAAACAGAGCAGATCTTTATTAACATTAAATTAATCAAAATTTTTGAGGTATAATGTATATACTATCTAAGATATTTTAATTGTTTTAATGTCATTAAAAATCAGACTTTTTAAAAACGATTTTGTGCTACAAACTGAACTTTCCAAATTCGAAAAATGCTGTACCCAAAAATCTTTCAACCCAATTAGGGTATTTTGTTTTTACAGTGTATAATACAACATTTACAAAAGAATTATTCTCGCATGCATTCCGGTCATGGATTTTTACACTTAAAATGATTTCAACATAAATCCAACCAAGTTTTTTTTTAATGAGTACACATGTAACATATACTCAAATTACCTACAGTGAAAAAAATATTATGTGTAGTTCCCTAGAAAAAAAAATTACTTTTCAAAGAAAATTTTAACATCAAGGAGTTTTTTTTTATATAAAAATGTAGTCGTGAATTTTAAGCTTCTTACTTGAGAAACATAATAATAGGTCATGTTGTGTCTCTATACGTTTAATACATTCAGTGAAAATTTTGTAACATTCTAGCCCACCATTTTTCGGAAATAGTGTGCGCAATTATTTAAGATCGCTGTTTTGCGAAAAAAGGACTTTAAAGATTCAAACCTTTCTTGATCATGTAAAATAATTCAAAGTGTTTTAGACATCACTTCTCTTCTAATCCAAATTTTTCAATGGGATTTTTTTTAACGTTTGACTAGGGTTTGCTAAAGTATCAGATTCAATTAAAAGCTAATTTTAAGAATATTTATATAAAGGCATTTTGAAAGGTACTTGACCCTTTAAATTTAATTCACTTATTTACTTGTTCGAAATTCCGTAAAACATTTCGCTTATTTTAGAAGACTTGAATATAAAAGGAAATGAAAAACTCTGCATAGATGAAATTAATTGTGAATGTAGAGCTTTTACAGTACTTTTTTAAGTTCCTTCATCCTTCTTGTAAATGGATATTTCTATTTTACTTAAACTTTTAGCTTTCTCAAACTGGGGCAAAGCAAAGAATTTGGAAATTACACGTGAAGTGTAGCAAATTAGGTGCGTTTGTACAATATAAAAGTTTTAAAAATATCCAGAAAAAATATTCTTAAAAATATCCTTGTTATATTACACGATACTTCGAATACAATATAGTGTTCGAAATCTTTTGTATGTTCCTATAAGTAATATCTACTTTCTACTATAGAAAAACGAACTTGTATTAAACTTCAGCAGCGTATATCAATTTCATAAAATATTAAATAGTTTAATATAAAGAAAAAACACCCCAAACAATGCTTCCCTGTATACCACTATGTGGGGGGATACTTGTCTGTGGCCCTGTAAATTAATAAGTTTTCTTTGCATCACAGATTATTCAGAATGTATATTTTAGTACATAGGTTCCCAACGGGGGCGGTACCGCCCCCCAGTGGGCGCTGGGACCTTCCAGGGGGGCGGTGGCGGGTCCAGACGTAAATGGGGGGCGTTAAGACAGCCAAGGGGGGCGTTGCCGTGATGTACCTAGTAATTAAGATATCTGTAGCAAAACCAGTTTACCACCACGGTGTTATTTGGGACCGTGATGAAAACTCAAAATGTAATTTTAAATGGAAATCTACTCAATCGAACCTAGAGCTGTGTCCCAAAATCTAATTTATTTTACAAATGCCAAAAAAAATTGTCCACTGCTATTTATGGTTCTCCATTACGGAGCGTCATTAAGGAATGCATTTGAAACAAGCAGTATCATTTGTACTCGATGCACATTATTCATCGTCAGTCGTCAGTCATTGGTTACAAAATAATTTAATGGACAACTATGTATGTCACTTCATTACATTATTAAAGTAGTCGGTAAAATTAAAAGCATTTCATTGCATGACAGATTGTTTCTTTAACTTTGTAGTGAAAATGATCAGCAGATTACAAGCGTTTGCTGCTGCACATAGAAGTTTTTTTTTTTCAGTGTATACAGCAGGTATTTGTTAGAATCGTGTTTAAGTCCATTTGGACTCAATATATAACTTCTTTGAAAACGTAGACAAAAAATAGAGCGAAAACCTGATTTCATCCAAAAATGACATAGCCTATTTAACAGACTTACAGGATAGAGGTAATGAAAGGGATACTCAAAATTTCAGGTAGAAAATTAAATGTACTAAGATTCAACTTTGGCTCAATTGATCAATTGGCGATACTTACTCTTTCTTAATAATTCTTACAACTAACGTCCGGAATTGTAGCATTGTAGGTGCTGAAAGCGAAACCTGATTTTGATTTAAAAAAGTAAATTTTGATCTTGCTTTTATTAATTTTTTTCTCAAAAAATTTATGTTGAGTTTAATACTGTAATAGATATGTTATACAGCAGTGTAAAGTATGCACTTTATGTGATTACCGATATATTTTATTAGCTGAAATACTGTGATGCCTAAATACATTTTTAATTTCGCCAGGTGGGTATGGGCTGAAAGGGACAATAACTGAAGGGATTAAAAGAGACAATAGAAAAACACAGTCAAAAAATGTGCGAAACACTAGCATTTTGTTAAAGAGAAATTAGCATTCTTTAACCCCTTTTTTATTATTGGAAGTATTTTCTGTAAAAAAATACTGTTAGCTTCTTCTTCTTTTTTTTTTTTTTTTTTTTTTTTTTTTACTAGGTTTTGACCTTACTCACTCCTCACCCTATTAATATATTTTGAAGAAAGTGACCTAAACTGGTAATGAATATACTTGTTTTATCGTATGCTGCAATATATTTTATTTTTATTTGTATGTTCTTATCTTTTGTTTTTGAATAATGCAATCGCAAATAAAGACAATGTTCAAAAAATCGTTTTATTCATGTGTATTTTTTTCAACCCCACAAGGTGTCCCTTTCATTTCCTACAATGGGGTTAAAAGGGACATTTCTCCCAATTTTTATAAATATGTATTGATTTTTAATTACTGCACTTGAGGATAAGAAGTTTTACTAGTATCAAAACCAAGGTTTTAGAGGAGAATCAGGCACAAATATGATAATGATGTCTTTTAATTTCATTATTTTATAAGCTTATAAAAATAAAAAAATCCCTTTAATCTCCACTCTCCCCTATTAAGAATACCAGGTGAAACCAGTCGAAATTCGACGAAAGAAAATCTTTAAGGAAGAACTGTTTCATTCATTTATAATACATCTACATAATTAGTTACAGTAAAAAATACATCATATTTTGTTTACTCTAACTCTCAAACAAATATTATTTTAAGCTAAAATTAACAAAATACATAAAAACCCAATTATCCCAATTATTAAACAATATAAAACCAAAATTCATCTGATTTTATATCAGACACGATACTTTTGAAATAGTATATGCATTTTATTTTATTTCATTTATTTATTTTTTAAATTTTAAGAGAAAATGGAGTGAATCTGTAGCCACAAATATAAAATTGGTACTAAAAATTATAAAAAAAATTAATATCTCAAAAATAAATTGAGATACAGCTTTGAAACAAAATGCATTTAATAGTATATTTTTTTCTGTATACGACAGTGTAAAAATTAAAAATGTACGGTGTTTAGAAGTGTAAAAATTGCAGTACAGAAAATTGCAAAACCGAAATTGCATGGGGGTCAATCCATTTCAAGTGGTCCAGCACTGGTCGCTCGACTATTTTTAAAAAATCTGAAATTTTTTGTACAACAACCCTAACATGACGGAAGTTCAAAATGACCGTTATTTTAATTCTACTATTTTTTGTTTGTGCATGGCGGCCATCTTTGTTTCATCGTGTGCAGCGATTTTCTCAGATACTAAGATACACAAAATTGTAAATAACTCGTCTTCTATTTGCCCAATTGAAATGGGGTTTGCAGCGTTTTGTTCAGAATAAAATAGGCTAAATATACAGTGGAAGAAAAATTTTGAAAAATAAATTTTTACAGGTGGAATTTTAGCACAAAATTTACGATTTTTTCCAAAATCTATCCGTTTGCAAGAGGAAAATTTTCATGCAAGGGAAACTGTCAACCTTACACAATTTTTTCTACAAATAAGTCAAAAGTGCGTGTACTCATACACCAAGTCCCAGATCTGGGAGTTAATTTCTCTTTGCGAAAAAAATTCCGAAATTCGTCAAAAATTTCAAAAATCGCACTTTTTAGGCTTTAATATCTCCGGTGGGGCACGAGATAAAAATCTGAAATTTTGGCCTATGATAGTATCGTGTAGTAGCGTTATGCACAAAAAATTTCAAGAAGGAGATTTGACTACAAACTGAGATATGACATGGAAAATATGTGAAAACAATACTGCCAAACTATTGTAAAACTACTATGTAATTCTTCAACAAGACTGTCAACCTTGCACAATTTTTTCTACAAATAGGCCAAAAGTGCATGTACTTATACACCAAGTCCCAGATCTGAGAAATGATTTCTCTTTGCGAAAAAAATTCCAAAATTCGTTGAAAATTTCAAAAATCGCACTTTTTAGGCTTTGATATCTCTGGTGGAGCGCGAGATAAAAATCTGAAATTCTGGCCTTTGATAGTATTGTGTAGTAGTGTTATATACAAAAAATTTCAAGAAGGAGATTTGACTACAAGCTGAGATATGACATGGACAATATGTGAAAGTAATACTGCCAAGCTATTGTAATCTACAATGTAATTGTTCATACATCCAAAATTTTAAATTAATTATTTATGGTATAAAGTTAAATGTTAATTACAAATATCTTTTCAAATTCTTCTGTGATATTTAAACAATTCAGAAAGTATGCTAAGCTAATACACTATTTGACCAGATGAACAAATCTACTAGAAATGCTATTGCAACAATTTTACTCGGAACACATTTCAGGAAAAGTAAATTACAGACATTGGATTACAACTGATCGAGTTGACATGGCTTCAATTATTAAACCTAGAGAATTTCATTCAAGTTAACAAGGGATGACAAGACTTCGAGGGCTTCAAATAAAATTTTTAGAAAGAACAGCCTGAAGGACTGTGAACAGTCACTGGTCGAACTCATAACAACTCTCTAAATATTGTTAAGCTCTTTGTTGAGCATATATAGTATTTTGTAAATTAAATGTTTATTATTTAACTGTTTTCAACAAACGATATTTTCTGTGTAAATATTGTAATGAAAGAAACTAATCTCATTTCTCCTAATGTACTCGTAATAGCATTTCTTAACATTTTTTTAATCACCGTATCTCAGCTTGTAGTCAAATCTCCTTCTTGAAATTTTTTATACATAACACTACTACACAATACTATCAAAGGCCAGAATTTCAGATTTTTATCTAGTGCTCCACCAGAGATATCAAAGCTTAAAAAGTGCGATTTTTGAAATTTTCGACGAATTTCGGAATTTTTTTCGGAAAGAGAAATCATTTCCCAGATATGGGACTTGGTGTATGAGTACACACACTTCTGAGCTATTTGTAGAAAAAATTGTGCAAGGTTGACAGTCTTGTTGGACAATTACATAGTAGGTTTACAATAGTTTGACAGTATTGTTTTCACATATTTTCCATGTCATATCTCAGCTTGTAATCAAATCTCCTTCTTGAAATTTTTTGTACATAACGCTACTACACAATACTATCATAAGCCAAAATTTCAGATTTTTATCTCGTGCCCCACCAGAGATATCAAAGCCCAAAAAGTGCGATTTTTGAAATTTTTGACGAATTTCGGAATTTTTTTCGCAAAGAGAAATTAACTCTCAGATCTGGGATTTGGTGTATGTGTACTCATACTTTTGACGTATTTGTAGAAAAAATTGTGTAAGGTTGACAGCTTCCCTTGCATGAAAATTTTTCTCTTGCAAACGGATAGATTTTGGAAAAAATCGTAAATTTTGTGCTAAAATTTCACCTGTAAAAATTTATTTTTCAAAAATTTTCTACCACTGTATATTTAGCCTATTTTATTCTGAACAAAATGCTGCAAACCCCATTTGAATTGGGAAAATAGAAGACGAGATATTTACAATTTTGTGTATCCTAGTATCTGAGAAAATTGCTGCACACGATGAAACAAAGATGGCCGCCATGCACAAACAAAAAATAGTAAAATTAAAAGAACGGTCATTTTGAACTTCCGTCATGTTAGGGTTGTTGTACAAAAAATTTCAGATTTTTTAAAAATGGTCGAGCGACCAAAAAAATATTTTCTGGACCACTTGAAATGGATTGACCCATGGGAAAGTGTTGAGCTTTTTAATTTCTATTTTGTCTTTCTTTTCAATTTTAAGAAAAAATGGAGTGGTTCTATTGTCGCAATGACAAAATTGCTACTAAAATCTATAAAAAAAATTAATATCTCAAAAATAAATTGAGATACAGCTTTTTCAAACAAATTGCATTTTAAAGTACATTTTTTTTTCTCTATACGACGGTGTAAAAATTTAAAACGTGCGATGTTTAGAAATGTAAAATTTGCAGTAGCGAAAATTTGAAAACCGAAATTGCAGGGTAAAGTGTTGCCATTCGCAAAATGACGTATGCGTTACGCACAAAAACTTTTGGCCTTTATAATATGGATATAATGAAGTCAATTTAGTTAAAACAAAAAGTCATAACTGTTTTTCTGAGAAAACGTCTGTTCAAACGAAATGTAAGTACAGGTAAATACAAGCACCGTTCTACATTTTTAGCAGTTCCTGCAAAACAGGAATATTTATTTGCATGCTGCTAACAGTTGAACGTCTTCATGCTGAATTTCCTGAGCGATTCCAAGCAGGATATTTCAAATATGAAACTCCGAGTTGATTTTTAGATCCTTTCACAAATGCAGATACAGAAAAATCATTAAATTGTCAAAAGGTTTTCCTTCACCATATTTGGCTGAACGTGGGTTCAGTAAAATAGCTAATTTTCTGTCTAATAAAAGGAACAGACTGCACATGACTAAACATGGCAATTTGTGACTGATTTTAACAAAATCGTAACCAAATATTAACAAATTGTTAAAAGTCTGCTTCCCTCATCCATCTCATTTTATTTATTTCTCATTTCGTATTTATCTGTAAATATTTAAGAAAAAAATGTACTATGTTTGATTGTCAATTTAATTAATTTATACTTGTCATTCTTAATACTATAAAAAGATAAAATTCCGTATAGATAATTACAATAATTGCATATTATAATTAATTATTGCGGAAGAGGGGGGGCGTTGGTATATTTTTTCTTGTAAAAGGGGGCGGTGGTCCAGGAAAGGTTGGGAACCTATGTTTTAGTATATAATTCATAGATTCATGTCAGTTCTATTATATTCAAAAAAGTGTATCTTCATTAACATGTACATGAAACGATTTTTTCCTGCTAACCGTAATGCAAGGAAATACTTTTGATTATCCCTGTAGTAAAAGTATGCATCCGATTTTCATAAAATTTGAAATGATTAAAAAAAAAATTATGCAAAAATTATATTTTTTAAATCTCAATATATTCTCTATATATTTTTTAAATAAAAAACAAAAAGTTCTATAGATTAAGATGTCTAATTTAGTTTAAAAAGACAAAAATATTTTCGAATTTAAAAATAAATAACAAATCATTTCTTCATTCATTTAAAAATACTCGCAATTTATTATTTAAAGTTGGATAAGTTGAATAAAGTTGAATTTGCAAATTTATTTATAAATAAATATTCTCATTTAAAATATACTTTAAAAGAACACATTTAAAAGATATTTTAATTAAAAAAATTAAATGCAAAAAAATCGATATTACTTCAAAATAATCTTATCAAATAAAAATAGAATACCCATATTTCACCTCTAGCAATCTATGTAAATATATTTCAAATTCAAATGTTTATGTTACAATATAAATATCGTATAAAGCTTTTTAACGTAATAGACGAAACCACACCCATATTACACGAACACACTTACTTTAAAACGTTTCCCTATTGTACAACGGTAGCTCGGTCGTAGCGAGTTCGCCTTCCGACGCTGGAGTCGGTAGTTCGAACCTCACGCCCGCCGCGTTTATCTTTTTTGAATTGACGGATATTTTACCTCTTTTGATGGAGAAAAAAATACACGGATATTCGTCAATTTACAGAAGCTTAGTGCTGCCAATACATTTTCTGTGAAAAGACGGAAGTTTTTTTTTGAGAGTGTATTATATGCTGAAGAGTGTAATATCTTTTAAATGCACTTGAAACTATTTTTCCTATTAACCTTAAGGTAATGGGATACTTTGGATTGCCCTGTATTGAAATTATGCATCCGATTTTTATAAAATTTGAAATGACTTGATATAATTATGCAAAAACTATATACTATTTTAAATTTCAAACGATTTATTTAGCTAGTTTTTGTTCTGCTATATGTGACCAGAGAGACGGACGGACAAGCGGACAGATGAAAGAACAGATTGAACAACGATTATAGGTACTACGTATTTATATAATAACGAACGCACCTAAAAATATTCAGATCTTGATGTAATGGTATACAGCATTTCGCATGCAGTATAGCAGCCAACATTTTTTGAGTGTCCTATAAATATTATCTGCTTTCTATTACACAGGAAATGACTTGTAGTATTCCTCAGCAACGTATATCAGTTTCATAAATTGCTAAATAGTTTAGTACAATTAAAACGCTCCACAAAAAATGTTCTGTCTATACCATTATGTAGTGGATTACTTTTGTGTGTCGTTGTAATTCAATAACAAGTGTTCTTTGCACCACAGATTGTACAGAATGTATATTACAGTACATACTTCATAGATGCATATCAATTTTATTATGTTCGAAAGAGTGTAACACCATTAAAATGCACTTGAAACTTATTTTCCCATAGACCTTAATGTAATGGAATAATTTTGACTGTCCCTGTAATTAAACTCTGTATCCGATTTTCCCAAAAATTAAAAGCACTCGACAAAATTATGTAATAATTATATATTTTGAATTTGAAACGATTCGGTAGATTGGGTAGTTTTGGCGTTGTTATATGCGGACAGACAAACAGACGGACAAACAAACTATGGCCTGAACAAACAACTATATGTACAACGTATTTACATAATTACGAACGCACCAAAAAAGTGAGGGGTTGTATCCAAATATAGTACTACATACTATAGCGTGTATTTTATATTGTCACTAATCAATAGATAAATGCCTAACACACCTCAGCTTTTTGCTTCATTTTTGGAATACCGGATTTTGAGCTTATTCTATGAACGCTCACTTTCAGAATTTTTAACCTATGTTTTTGAGACGTTCGCAAAAGTTGCTCTATTCATTTGGCTAACACAATATGCAATGAAATTTCGATAGCATTCACGCGTGCGCAATAAAGAAATATTCAGTAAACCAGTTCATTTATCATAAAATATTTATTATTTTTTAATTCTAATAACAGCGTATTGTGTACAATGTTGTTTGTCATATTTTCGGAAAATAACATTATTTTATATTAAAAACTCTGCAAATTATAAGCAAAAATCTTGATAAAAATTGGGACTGTATTTATAAAAACCTTAATTTTTCTACGAGTATACATGATAGCTATTTAAAAATGAACACAGTTTATAACAATAAGACACTTAATCATAATATACAGTTTGAACGCTTTTTCTACATTAGCTTTGACAGAGTTATTTAAAAGATATTTGTTTTTTTCCAATTTGTTGACGGTCCCCTATGGAATTTTGAGAAAAAAATTTAGCGGAAATGTATGACTTGTACTAATATATTTACACACTCACAGCGCGTTCACAGACAGAAAAACGAGTTACTCGAAAAAATGTGGAATTACGTCATTAAGTCACAATTACGTAAGGTTGAGGAGGTAAATTCTCGGTCTAAGGTTAGTTAATCCTTAACAAGCACACTGGGTACAAAGTACCCACCCCAAACTTTTATTTTGTTATAATTTTCTGTATCTATTTAACAAAGGGCTTCCTCTTTTGGTGATATTTTGTTGAGACCTTGAGGAAGCGTCTTCACTGTTCAGTAGCCGTTAGTGAGATTAAGTTGTTAAGACGCAATGAGCACGCAACATTGTGGATACTTTTAACCCAGTTTGCCAGTTAAGTGCAGTCAGTCAAGTGTTCAAGAGTTTTTTCTCGGATCATATGAATGTTTTTTTTTTTATTTTACAGTAAGTAATAAATT
The DNA here is from genome assembly GCA_964019185.1 of Maratus speculifer. NCBI lineage: Eukaryota > Metazoa > Arthropoda > Arachnida > Araneae > Salticidae > Maratus > Maratus speculifer. The sequence continues at coordinate 266,252,989 of OZ025289.1, forward strand.
ATGATTACCAATTCAAATTTTCAAAGTTTCAAAGCACATCGCATCGCGAAGGGTAGTCTAGAATATCACAACTAGTATATAGTCACTGTCCAGAATATCACAAGTAAAAAAATGATTTTCATCCAAAAACACGCTCTTTTAGTACTTCCATAATAACCAACTTGCTTCACGGATGTCGATCACTAAAAGTTAGGAAAATTCTCAGAGAGGGAGTTTTTTTTTGTTTGTTTGTTTATTTTACTCCGTCTCTTTTTTTAAAATATTTTAATTGCAGCGGAATCGCCACTGTTCAATTGGTCCACACAGAAACACACTTTATCGGTCCTGTGTAAAATCTCACAGATTATTGGCTTGGATTTTTGAAGTAGGTAGGTCGCTTTTCTGTATTCCCCCCTTTTTTTTTTTTTTTTTTTTTTTTTTGATTGACCGCTTCCTTTTTTTAGTTTCACATGAATGCGTCCATGGGGTTCTTCTGACCACGCACGCAGGTCATAAATAAAGCCGGTTGCGTCGTAAATTCTCTACTCTTGTCTATTCAGGATTATGTCAAAGTGGTGCCAAGCTGATTTTATGGCTTTTGGGTGTATTGTTATTTATCTCAGAGTTTTATAGTGAGAAAATTCAGAATGATCACGTGTGATCTTTTTACAGATCTGTTTTTTCTCTTTTATTACCCCAATTATTATAAATAAATAAAGATTGCAGATTTAATAAAATTAGCTTTTATTTTTTCCTGATAATTAAAATTATTATTATTATTATTTGGTTACTGTTACTAAATAAAATAAATTCAAAATTTCACTTCAATTCTTATATGTATATATTTATATATTTTGGATTGTGCTGTTCCATTTTTTTTTAATTTATTATTATTTTAAGCGATGTCGTAACATTATCTGTACGACAAATGTGTAAATCGAAAATGTGGAAGTCGAAAAAAAATTTGATTAAAATACTTTCTTCTATTGAATATAGAAAAAAGTAAAAAAAAAAAAAAAAAAAAAAAAAAAAAAAAAAAAAAAACATACACATACAGAAATTACATAAATTACACATGCAATAATTATATACATTATATATTAGTGTGATATTTTCCATAGAATAAACCAAGTTATTGTCATTTACAGTTTAATAAGGAAATCTGAAATAATATATCCATCAAGAACATATTCCAGTGAAATAATTACCTTATGATAGCAAATCCCTGACAAAATGAAATCTCAAGTTCATATGCCTAGATTTATTTGATGATTTTGTACATTTTATCCATTGTAATACTGCTTTAATATAAGTGATTAAAATTACAGCATCTTTTATAATTTTTTTACAATTTAACTCAGATAATAAGTTTGCAGTCCATATTATATCCTTACAAATTTATGAAAAAGAAATCAATTCTGATACAAGAAGAAAGACGAACATTTTTTTTTTACTTTTCAAGATATTAAGCACTTTCCTAAAAAGGCAACTCCCCCCAAAAAAGACTTTTCATTTATTCCATTTTCCCAGCTAGCATCTGAACTACTATTTAAATACACACATTCGTTGCTGCAAAATAGTTTTTTTTATGTTTTACTAGCTGACCCGCCCGGCGTTGCCCGGGTCCGTATTAACAATAATAAAGAACTTGAAATTTGTATGTTTTTACAGTTAACTCGAAACATGCAGAAATGCATTGTCAGAAATACATGACCACTGACTGTGTGAAAAATCGGTTTAATAAACAACAACTAATATTAAACTCTAAAAATATTCAAAATGAGCAATGGGAAACACAGGAGGTAATATGAATCCAACGATTGCGTGATTTTCGTGTTAAAGTGTTCATATTTACCCGTAAAAATCACTGTTAAGTCATGTAACTAAATATTTTTTCTTTTTTTACATAGAAATTCCAAGTGAAATATTTTGAATTTCAAACTAATTATATCATTCTTAAATCCTACTATACCATAAATGAAATCGATACTCGATGGCAGCTAAAAGGTTGGTTTATAGTATTATAATTTCGGAGACATTTAACAAAAGTAAATGTTATTTTTAATCAAATCATGCGTAATGTTCACTCTGTGGATAAATTCCTAACCGTAAACTTTTGTACCGTAACCATAACCTGCCTGTAACCTAACTACGCCTTAACAGTATCCTACCGTAAATTAAATATAACATAAATGTAACCTAGCCTTCGCTTTATTGTAACATATCCTTATTCTTACCATAATATAAATGCAATTTAACTTTAACTTAATCGCGACCTAACTGTAACCTAGCGGGAAATTAAATATAATCAAAGACCTACCGTAATGTAATTGCAACCTAAATGTTACCTAACCATATATTGGATTCATGTTCATGGAAATTATTTTGTCTTATTCGGATCTGGTTATGATTCATTAGAATATTTTCCTCGGGTTCAGATTTCGTTCAATTCAAATTTTAGGTATTTTTGAAATTGAATTTTAATGGGGTCGGATTAATATCCATGGAAATTATTTTGCCTTGCTCGGATCCATTTATGGTTCTGTGGAATATTTTTGTCGGGGTCGCATTTGGTTCAATTCAGATTTCGGCCTTTTCTTCAAATGTAATTTTTGGGTTCGGTTTGTCTTGCGTGTTCACGGAAATTATTCTGCCTTGTTCGAATAAGAACATACTTCACTGAAATATATTTTTTCAAGTTCAGATTTGGTTCAGTTCAGATTTCGTGATTTTTTTCAAAGAAATTTTTAAGGTTCAGATTCGATTCATGTGCATGGACATTTTTTGTCTTATTCGGATCCGGTTACGGTTCTTTGGAATATTTTTTATCAGATTCAGAATTGGTTCGATTCAAATTCCAGGTATTTTTTCAAATAGAATTTTTAGGTTCGGATCTCGTTCATGTTCACGGAAATTATTTTGTCATACTCGAATTCAGTTATGAGTCTTTCGAATATTTTGGTCGGATTCAGATGTGGTTTGGGTCAAATTTCAGATTTTTACAAATCGAATTTTTTAGGTTCGAGTCGGGTTTATGTCATGGAAATTTTTTCGTCTTGCTTGGTTTGGGTTATAGTTCTTTGGAATATTTTTGTCAGGTTCAGATCTGGTTCAATTCAGATTTCGGGTTTTTCTTCAAATATAACAGTTGGGTTCGGGTCTTCTTGCGTGTTCACGGAAATTATTCTGCCTTGTTCAAATAAGGATATGCTTCACTGGAATAGGTTTGCCAAGTTCAGATTTCGTTCAGTTAAGGTTTCGGGATTTTTTGGGGGGGTTTGGATTGGGTTCATGTCCATGGAAATATTTTGTCTTGTTTGAATCCGGCTGCGTTTCTTTGAAATAGTTTTGTCAGATTCAGATTTGGTCCGATTCAAATTTCTGATATTTTCTCGAATGGAAGTTTTAGGTTCGTATCGGGTTCATGTCCACGGAAATTATTTTGTCTTACTCGAATCCGATTATGATTATTTCGAATATTTTGGTGAGATTTAGATGTGGTTTGGGTCAATGTTCAGGATTTTGCAAATGGAATTTTTTAGGTTTGAGTGCGGTTTATGACCACGGAAATTATTTTTCTTGCTGGGATCGGGTTACAGCTCTCTGAAATTTATCGGTTTCAGATTTCGTTCGGGTCATATTTTGGGTTTTTTTTTAAAGAAAATATTTAGGTTCGGTTCATGTTTTATACCCACGAAAATTATTTTTCCTTGTTTGGATCGGGTTATGCTTCATTTGAACATTTTTGCGGCATTCAGATTTAGTTCGGGTCAGTTATCAAATCCATAGTTTTTTTCAAATAGAATTTTTAGGTTCGGGTCGGGTTTATACTCACGGAAATTTTGTCTACCACGGATTGGAGTGTGGTCTGTTTTTTTTCTGGTTGGGATCGGGTTACGTTTAAATTAGTCTGAACATTAAGGTTATAATCAGTTTTGCTACTATTCTTTTTATGGCTATTTCTGTTAAATAATTTACTTTTACTATTTGAATATTTATCATGGTGTATGAATCGTTTGCGGATTCAAACAATTGTATGCCAAACAGTTATTTTAATTTTGTTTTAAAAACAAATTAAAGCCATATTACAATTTTAAATTGAATAGGACACATTTAAATTTAATCAATGATTAAAAAAATACTCCTAGAAAAGTGTTGTGTAATTTTTTTACTGCAGCACAGCTAATGACTCATGCATTCTAAAGTTCGAAACGCTACAAATCTGAGTACAACCATACAGTAAAAAGAAATTAATAGAGTGGCAGTATAGTGTCTTGGGGTGACGCCAAAAATGTAACTCTAAAATCCGCTACATTATGTGCAAATAAGTACCAACAAAACCATGTGCTTTGACACTCCGATCAATTCAAACTGTTTTAAACCCGTATTTCTTTGTTTTTGTTTTTTACCTTTTAAACTGTTATTGAATAGATGGCCAAAATTTCGTTTAAAAAATAACATTTTGTGCCATTATTGGCTGTAATACACGATTGTAATGCATAAAAGATACAAATAGATCAATCATACACTGTAAAAAATATGACTATTTTTCTGCATCGTCACTCCACCGCTTTTATAGAAAACGACTACTTCAGGCTATAATGGAGCATTCTCATTGGCCAAAAGAGTGATATTATAATATATATTATAAATGTGAAAGTGTGTCCGAAAAATTGGAATGAACTTGGCTTCAAAACGGATGGATTAATGTCTTTGAATCTTTGCATATGGATAGATTGTAGGAGTGGGATGAACATAGGCTAATTTTTATTTATTTTACTCAAATATTTTCCTTAATAATTCAAAATTTAATTATTTTTCATACAAAATCAATAGGCATTTTTCAGATAAAATTTAACCATTTTCCTTTCCTGTTGCCAAAAAAATAAATAATTGGAATAATAATTTTTCAGCGGCAATGAATTTTTAATAAAAAACTTCCACGCGAAAAACTATAAAAAAATAATTTAAAAGAAAATAAATATGACGTCATGTTTGAACTAAAAATAAAAGGTGTATTTTTTATAATTAATTTAACAAGGATATTTGTTTAGTTAATGGGAGTTTTTGTGTAAAATATGGCGACATTAATTAAAAGTAAAAAGAATGAAAAAGAATTATATTTTTAATAAAATGGTTCACTTATGAAAATGTGACGTCATAGTTGAAATAAAACAAGTACTTTATAGCAGTCGTTAAAAATACAAGTGGTATGAATATCAGTAGCTAATGGAGCGAGATAAATAATGACGTCATATTTAAAATGAATCAGAAATATTTTTTACTTATATTAATTAATAAGTTATAAGTTACATACAAATGAATATTTTTATTCAAAACTCATAATTATCAATGGAAGAAATTTTTTGTGGGGAAAAGGCGGAAAATAAAACTACTGATTAGTATATTTTTGGCTCGATTTTTTAACACTTTCGAACAAAGTTGAAAAGGTAGTTGAAAAGAGAAGTTCGGTTTGTTTGTATGTCTGGTCGCTTTCTAACTTTCGTAAATATACTCCGATTTCCATGAAATTTTTGGACGTTCTTAACGTTTACCTAGCACCAATACCTATTGAAAATAAAGTTTCAACCATGATTAGTTTATTTACAGGGATTGTCAAAAAATTTCCTTACATTACGGCATTATGGGAAAAATCGTTTTAATTAAATTTAACGATGTTACACCCTGTGAAACATATTCAAATTTATATGCATTTACAAAGTGCACTAAAATATGCATTTTGTAAAGTATGTAATGAAAAGGACACTTATTATTCATTTACAGGGTTACACAGAAGAATTCCATTGCATAAGAATAAAGGGAGGAACAGTTTCCAAATATTTTAATTATGGTAAACGATTTCATGTATAATCAAATTGATATACGTTGCTGAGGCTTAATGTGAGTTATTTCATGCATAATACGAAGTGCATAGCATTTACAGGGACACACAAAAGATTTCAAATATTATATATTCTATTCGAAGTACTGTAGATGATGGATGATGACTGTTGCATGGATGAAATGCATTTTGAATTATGATATGTGCTTTTAAGTTTTACTAAAAGTATGCATATTAAATGGAGAGTACAAATGGTAATAGTATAAATAGCTAAATTTAGATATACAGGGTTACACAAAAGATCTCGGAAAGGTTACTGAATATGAGCGTAATTTACTTAAAGGTGGTTTTTAAATAAAATATGCATTTTTATTTTGAACTGCATTTAATAAACTAAGAAATGTATGTAGTATATATATAAAATGATATACAGGGTCCAACAAAGAACTGGATACAAGGTTGTCTTCGGATGATAATTTCTGAAAATGTAATTTAGATAGTAATAAGAAATATTTTTGTTTGAACTAAATTTTAGAAAGGTACTTCCGTGTATTAAAGGCACTTGGAAAACTACAGGGCTGAACAAAAGAATTCAAGAATGTTTCCATTTATTAGTATTAATCGCTGAAAGAAAAATTTTAACCAGCAAACAAATTAGCAAATAGGGATTATCAGAAGATTTTTTACCATAAATTCGCGATAAAAAGTTCATTACACATGCTTTTCATCATCGAAATTTTTTGCTTGATTGATCAATTATTTCTTCTTTAAATGTTATGTGAACGAAGTCACGGGTAACTGCTAGTTCTATAAAAGCAGGGGAGTGACGATGCAGCAAAATAGTCATATTTTTTACAGTGTAGAAGTATCATTTAAGATTTTGCCTCAAAAGTTAACATTCTTTCGTTAATGTCTTAAAATCGTCTGCACTCTGAAATCTAGATTTCAGATTAATATTTGTTATTTAAGTTTTCCTGCATGATTTTAAAAGAATGTTTTCATCAATATATTTTATATATTGACATGAATTATTAATGTGTTGTTAAATCATAAATATTTTTCATCTACGTTATAACGCATTAAAAAGTTCTTAAAAAAATGAAATTTTATAGTAATACAATTTTTAGTTCAAATCAAATGTTTTCAATATTTTATTTAATTTCATTTTGACATTTAATTATTTCTAATTTTCCAATTTCAATTATTTTAAAAGCAAACATTTATTTGAATAATCAATATAATAGAAAAAAAACATTTTAAAAAATTATTATTTCTTCGTAAAATATGCTTCAGCTGTAATTCATTTCTTTCAATTCGTCTTAATAAAAAATTCCTTCCTCCTGCTTTTGTTTGAGACATTAAAATTTCAGCGATAAATGGTTCCATACTGCAAACCTTTTATTCGGTTTCTTCGCCTCCACCTATGTTTTTCCTCCATGGCGTACAACTGCTGTGATTTAAAAAAAAATCCTCATTTAAACTGACATTTTGCCAGTCTATGAATTTTAAAAGTCTCTCCCAGCTTTTTTAATTATTTCTGAGAAAATTTTATGCAACCAACCAACCAAAAGAAAATGAAAGGGAAAAAAGTGAAAAAAGGCGATTTTTTTATGAGAGTGAGCTTTGGAATTTAATTAATTACTCAATCAATAAATAGAATTTTGAAATTCTGAGCTGCAGGTGCATTAGGAGAGATATTGGGCTATTCTAATAAAAATTTTGAGCCTCGTACGTCCCATAAATTTTGCTATCCATCGCAAACACACACACACACACGCAGACAGACAGAGCGATTTGTTATTTTATTAATATACTAGCTGTCCTGCCCGGCGTTGCCCGGGCCCGTGATGTTATTCAGTTTTCAAATATGTTATTTGCTTTCTAAATGACCCTTAAATTAAATTCAAATTTCTATGATTTTATATCTTTAAGTCCATTTTGTCAAAATTTATATTTTTAAAACGAAATCGCGAACAGATATTGAATTGAAAGCACATGCTGTTTGGTTTTTTGTTTTCTATGTAATTTGATTTTTTGGAAACTATGCGAATTGAGGCGAACGAAACCGCGACGGAACATTCAGGTTTTTACTGAATTCGTAAAAATTTTCACACATTTTATTTTGTAAAATGAATTCTATCCATACAAAAGTTCCAAAATTTTTTAAAGCAATGTAAATCTGGTTTATTGAAAGGCTCAAAAAAGATTGTGCTAAAATATGGGCATCTAGTTACTTTTAGCCGGGATGTAATTCGTGTTTGTCGGTGTATTTGAAAGAGTTAAATCTCATATATTTTTTAAACAAATTGCAACATAAATTATCAGAATGTTTTAGCTTTAAGAAAATATTTTCGGTTTGTCAGGACGTATATAGAATTGCGCCCTGCAAAGGCGAAACCGCAATGAAACGATCTGGTTTTTATTGATTTCCTAAAATTTTTCGCACTTTTTATTTTGTAAAAATTATTTCTACACGTCCTAACGTTTTAAAAGTTTTTAAGAAGGTGTAAATTTGATCTATTTAGACGCTTTTAAAAGTTTGGGCTGAAATATGTACGCTTAGATACTTTTAGCGTAGAAAAAATATTCTGTTTGTGAGTCGCAAAGTGCCCCCTTTTGCCGGTGTATTTGAAAGGGTTAAATCTTCTATTTTAAAAACCGATTGCATCATAGATTATAAAAATGTTTTTAAGCTTAAAGAATATGTTTTTTGTTTAGCAGTACCTATAGGATTGCGTTTTGCTAAGTCAAAACCGCAATGAAAACGATCTGTTTTTTATTGATTTCATCAAAATTTTCGCACATTTTATTTTGTAAAAAATATTTCTATCCTTCCGAACGTGTCGAATTTTTTGTAGGGAGTATAAATTTGGTTTATTGAGAAGATTTTAAAAGATTGAGTTGACATATGCACGTTAAGATAATTTTAGCATGGGAAAAAATACCCTCTCTGCGAGTCGCAAAATGACCTTCTTTTTCCTGTGTATTTGAAAGGGTTAAAATCCAAATATTTTAAAACCAATTACACCATCAGTTAGAAGAAAGTTTCAACTTTAAGAGCTTCTTTTTGGTTTGTTTATATCTTAAAAATTACGCCCTAGAGGGGCATTGACAAAAGGGAGAAAAATAGTTTTGGAAAAAATGACCATTTTTGAATATTTGATTCCAAAGGGTTAACTGCAACGTGTTTTCGAATTGATTATTGCATTTGAGACCTAAAAATATGATCTTTCGAAATATGTCTCTTAAGTTTAACTACGTCGAGCAGTTTGGTTGATTTGGATTTAAACAAAATGATCCAAAAACAGAAATAAACGGGGTAAAAAGGTTCTTCCTCCGATTAGATGCGTAATTGAGTTTCTGCGCATGTGCAAACGTTTTATTTCCCAGAACATTTAAAAAATGACTTTTTGATGAGAGTGAGTTCCGCTTCATAATTAATATCTATGAAACTAATCAAAAAATCAAAATTCTGAGCCTCAGGTGCATCAGGAGAGGTATTGGGTTACTCTCAAAAAATTTTTTGAGCTTCGTATGTGCTGTAGATTTTGCTAGCCAACGTAGACACACACACACACACGCGCGCGCGCAGACAGAGCGTTTTGTTCTTTTATTAGTATAGAAGATATGCTTTAAACATCTTAATACGCTTTTAACCAAAAATGAAATTAAGAAAAGAATTCTTCCGCTGTCAATAATCGACCCCCACACTCTGTTTTGATCGCACTTCCATATTGACCTACATCATCCGTTTCACTGTTTATACTTCATGATCCCACCGTCATAATAAAACAATGTGAGACGAAGGTCATTTAAAAGATGCTTTTTAATAAATTATTTCACTTTGTTCTGTTAATAAAGAGAGACGTCAAGTACAGGCAAAACATATTGAACAATCCTCGAATATTGTTTCTTTGAATAACAATGGTAAGCATCAGACAGTCACAAATATTTTGAATGCAACTCTTAAAATTTCAACAAAAAATTTGTATCGGTTTACTTAAATTTTTTACTCAGTACTTGATACATATTCGTCCATTAATTAATCTCAGAATTAAAAATTATAATAATAACAAAGCAAAGTTTAATTTTCATAAAAATATGACCTGTTTATTAAGCGATTATTAACAGCTTAAGGCCCCACAATAGTCACAGAAAAAGTACTCAAAAAGACCCGGATGATAATGTAAAGTCTATGGGAGCGTTCTTTTCAAATATCTCGCTCAAATTTTAATATTTTTACATGATTTTTTTGCCGAGGATAGCTGAGGACGATCCACAACCGGCCTAGTGTTTACTTTTTCGATTTTGGTTATATATTTTTTATATTACGATAGTTTCAGTTTCAGAAACGGTTTAAACCGGTTTCGAAAGTTAAAGTAATTTTTTAAAGAAAATCTGAAACCAAAACTGAAAAAGTAAAAACTAGCCGGTTGTAGATCGTCCTCAGCTATCCTATGCAAAAAAAATCATGTAAAAATATTAAAATTTGAGTGAGATATTTGAAAAGAACGCTCCCATAGACTTTACATTAGCGTTCGGCTTTTACCGCGTGACTAGTGTGTGCTCTTAAGTCAACATTCTCCTGAAACAAAATGGTTACTAAAAGTTTGATCACAACCTTTCTTTCCTTTTCTGCAAACAATTATCATTTTTCATTTATGATAGAAATTTATGTTTATTTGCATTGCAACAGAAAATATAGGGGAAACTGGGGCACATTGATAAACCCCCTCTACTGCTCACTGGGTCATTACAGGAAGTTTTACAACATCTGCAAGAGGTGATGCTAGTGCACTCAACTACATGCAGAAAGTCTTGGAATGATTCAGTTGTTTGATAAAATGGGATGGGTGATTTATTGTTTTTGTAGGTCAAAAGTAAATTTGAGTTGTACAATTGAAATGGTATCATAAAAATGTCCCAGTATTTTCGACCAAAAAGGATATTCTCCCTGGAAAATAAAGCTAATCTTTATCAGTTCCTCATTCTTTATTGTTAGATAAATTATGAAGTGTTGGATTTGAAGCTCATTTTATTCAAAATTGATACAACCTAATTGATAGAACAATATAATTGGGCACCTTGATACAACCTAAATCCTTTTCTAGTTCATTTTTTCATTACCTTATATGTATATTTCTTTACCATACACTCCTTAATCCAGCCATTTTTTTCCAAACATTTCTAATATTAGTTTTTATTGAAGTGAAATAGCTCTAACCTCTTTATATTAGAACATTTTATAGTATTTTTGCAAACAGAAGATGTACGAACTTACCCAACTAGCGCTGGTAGAACTAACAAAAGAAAAAGACGGCTGCCCGGAAATTCTTTAATTTATATCGATTCTCCAGAGAAAAAAGCGAGAAATGAGAAATCGACATGAGAAATGTTAAGTAAGAGAAACAAGCTGCAGAACAGCACAGTATAATTATATTATAAACAGAAATTTTAATATAATTATCCTTTATTTTTTGTTTATATACCGATTTATAAACAGAAAACCTGGTAATTTTTTCATATTTCCTAAAAAAGAAGATAATGCTGAGGTTGAAGTATCAGATATGACAAAGTTACCACAGCCAACAATCAGACAAGGAACAACCAGAACATCAAATCATTATAAATTTAATTTTGATTGCTTTTATATTGCTTACATATAAATTGTGGGTGATTTGAATATCTATAAATAAATATAAAATGGTTTGCTAACTATTTTTCTATGAAAAATATGCATTGGTACTATTTTATCTCCATTTTTCCAGACGTATCAAAGTGCCCATTAGGTGTATCAATCTGCCCCGGGGGTGGGGCACATTGATACAAATGACTTTTTTTTAATTACATGCAAAAATAATATGTAAAACAACGATTGTACATTTTTAAAACACACTACACAAGTTTTACTGACATCACATGGAAAAATAATTTTAAATTTCTGCATTCTGGACACCAAAAAAATTCTTAGAAAAAAGCTGTATTAGTATGCCTCAGTTCCCCCTAGTCATAATAGCGTCTATATAGCATCGCAAATCTGTATCTTTCGTTTTAACATACGCTCAACTTACTTTAATAATGATATCATTAATATATATGTTCAAATAGAATAAAAATATTTCAGTAAACCCGAAATAATTGAAATCTCTATCCAACACAATAACAGAAATGTATACTGCGAAAACTGAATTCAAGCGGAAAACGGAGAACTGTAGTTTCCCTCTGAAGAAAAATTTCCCGTTCTTTCCTTTCATTCTTAACTATAGAGATATAGTTTTATAACTGGAAAATATTTTTGCTTCAATTTTCAATAGAATTTCATTTAATGTTATGCAATGCCATAGACTTATAGATAGTTTGGATTTACACCTTAACTCCAGACATAATTTCTTTTCTACAAGCAAAATTGAAAAATGTTCTGATAGAATGTATTATTATAATATGTTTATTCTATTGAAAGTATTGCAACATGCGATTACTAAAATAATAGTGGAAGAAACTATATATATATATATATATATATATATATATATATATATACACGATGTCTCAAAAACACTGACATCGGCTTTATTTCCTTTAACATTGATGATAAACCTGTATTATAAATTAGAAAGTTGTGTAAAAAAGTACAGAATTTTTATTAATAGGATTAAAACGATCAAAGAATTAAATTTGATGAAATACAAAATTTAAATTTTTATGTAATCTTAGTATAAAAGAAGCCAATGTGTAAAACCTGACCTATTCACTAAGGAGATTATACGCAGAATTTGAACATTTTATATAGAAAATTGCAGAAATAAGTTTAAACAATGTTGGCGATATATTAATCATAAATTAAAATGAAATTGTTTATATCTAGTCATTGTTTTCTTCCGTAATTTGCGTGTGACTCCTGAAACGGTATCATATGAGATATTTTATACCTTTGGGAATACATATCCAGGCATCTAAAATTAGTTTAAATGAAATTTATTTTTTTCATATTACAGCGATTTCTTATGATATAGTTATAAAATTTTATAAATAACCTTATAAGTATGTGGGGTAAAAGTTCAAATTTTTTCTTTAGTTTCCTTTTTGAAATTTAACGATTATTAAGAGTTAAAAGTGATGTTCTTCTGAAATAATATATATACTGAAATTAAGCTCACATTCTTTCTTTACTTTTCAGCAAACAGTTCTCATTTTTCATGTACTATAGAAATTTATGTTTATTTGCATTGCAACAGAAAATATACTCATAACAGCGTCTGTATAGCATCGTAAAATCCTAATCGGAGGCAGAACCTTTCTCCCCGTTTATTTCTGTTTTTGGATCATTTTGTTTAAATCCAAATCAATCAAACTGCTCGACGTAGTTAAACTTAAGAGACATACTTCGAAAGATCATTTTTTAGGTCTCAAATGCAATAATCAATTCGAAAACACGTTGCAGTTAACCATTTGGAATCAAATATTCAAAAATGGTCATTTTTTCCAAAACTATTTTTCTCCCTTTTGTCAATGCCCCTCTAGGGCGTAATTTTTAAGATATAAACAAACCAAAAAATAGATCTTAAAGTTGAAACTTTCTTCTGACTGATGGTGTAATTGGTTTTAAAATATTTGGATTTTAACTCTTTCAAATACACTGGCAAAAGAAGGTCATTTTGCGACTCGTAGAGAGGGTATTTTTTCCATGCTAAAATTATCTTAACGTGCATATTTCAACTCAATCTTTTAAAATCTTCTCAATAGACCAAATTTATACTCCCTACAAAAAATTCGACACGTTCGGACGGATAGAAATATTTTTTACAAAATAAAATGTGCGAAAATTTTGATGAAATCAATAAAAAAACACATCGTTTTCATTGCGGTTTTGACTTAGCAAAACGCAATCCTATAGGTACCAGTAAACATATTCTTTAAGCTAAAAAACATTATTATAATCTATGATGCAATCGGTTTTTAAAATATAAGATTTAACCCTTTCAAATACACCGGCAAAAGGAGGCACTTTGCGACTCACAAATAGAATATTTTTTCTACGCTAAAAGTATCTAAGTGTACATACTTCAACCCAAACTTTTAAAAGCATCTAAATAGATCAAATTTACACCTTCTTAAAAATTTTTTAAACGTTCGGACGAATAGACATATTTTTTACAAAATAAAAAGTGCGAAAAATTTGAGGAAATCTTTAAAAACCAGATCGTTTCATTGCGGTTTCGCCTTTGCAGGGCGCAATTCTATATACGTTCTGACAAACCGAAAATATTTTCTTAAAGCTAAAACATTCTCATAATTTATGTTGCAATTTGTTTAAAAAAATATATGATATTTAACCCATTCAAATACACCGACAAACACGAATTACATCCCGGCTAAAAGTAACTAGATGCCCATATTTTAGCACAATCTTTTTAGAGCCTTTCAATAAACTAGATTTACATTACTTTCAAAAATTTTGGAACTTTTGTATGGATAGAATTCTTTTTTTACAAAATAAAATGTGTGAAAAATTTTACGAATTCAGTAAAAACCTGAATGTTCCGTCGCGGTTTCGTTCGCTCTCAGTTCGCATAGTTTCCAAAAAATCAAATTACATAGAAAACAAAAAACCAAACAGCATGTGCTTTCAATTCAATATCTTTTCGCGATTTTTCCGTTTTAAAAATATAAATTTTGACAAAATGGACTTAAAGATATAAAATCATAGAAATTGGAGTTTAATTTAAGGGTCATTTAGAAAGCAAATAACACATTTGAAAACTGAATAACATCATGGGTCCGGGCAGGACAGCTAGTGTTTAAATAAGTTCTGATAATGCATTATTTAATTGCTATGCGTATTTTAAATAAGCCAATTTTTATAGTTTTTTCGTATATAACAGGCAAAAATTGTATTATTTTGAATAGTTTCTCTCCTTTTTATGTTTCTCGGTCTTCTTAGTTTTTTTCTATGCGTCAAAGGTCATATATTTGGGCAACGGACACAATATACTTGAAAAGCAAACCTTGAAAGTGAGTAGTGGGTGAAGCAAGACTTTAACCTTCCTTCTGCCGCGATATATCCGTTCACTAGGCTGCAGGTTTCACTGCAATTGGAGCTTTATTTAAATTAATATTGCAGGTTTCACTGCAGTTGGAGCTTTATTTAAATTAATATTGCAGGTTTCACTGCAGTTGGAGCTTTATTTAAATTAATATAATTCTACAAATATAATCCAGTTTTAAGAAATTAAGTTATGATTGATACCTTCCAGGCTTATAAGCATATAAGGAACAAAAAATTTATACCACGATGAAAAATCTCTCTTTTATTGACATTTAAAATAAATTGAGGCGAAAAAAACATTACAATTTTGCCCTTTTGCTCGGCAGTAGGGGGGTTAAGCGCGCAATGAGTCGTCGTAATACAAAGCTAGCGAAGGACGAAATAGATGAGAGGCGAAAATGCGACAAGGGATTCTTATTATTTTTTTTTACATGCTCAGTTACCCTGAGACATTTATTGAGGTGAACGCGAAACCTTTTCCTAGTAAGATACAGTGCTTTTTGGATCGTTTAATGTAGCGATGGGCGATAACGAGAAGTTTTTCTTGATTTGCTTGATTGTATGAACATCTCGATAACTTTCGATTGTGTAAAATTTTTCTCAATAACTCCAGTTTGCAATTACTATTATACCATACAGGACTCGATTTTATCAAGAGTCGTCTGCAAGTGAATGAGTCAGTGTTAATAAAGACACGACGGATTCACTCGCTAGTGAGCTCCTCCTTTCATTGGTGTCTCTAATTTATACGCAATCTTGTAATATGAAATCTCGAACTGGGTCCTCATCGTATACAGCATCATATACCAAACGCGGTGTGTGCGCACAGCAAAATCTTGTAAACAAACAAAAAAAGGAGAAAAACTCTGACCGAACGAACCTCTGACCGGATCCTTGGGGGTGTGAAAAGTAGGGAAAGGGGCACAGGAGCTACATAATATGAATAAGTTGGCATACTTATTCCCAACTATATATCACATGAGGAGTTTTGGCAAAATTTAGAAAAGTTCCTCTGAGAGGGCAAAATAGAGTGAGATTCGCCTAAGGTGTATAACAACGATAAGTGTTCACAAGCTTTTCCAACCATATGTCATCTGAGACGTAATGACCTTAATTTACATACATGCTCTCCCCTAAAGCGTAAATGGAGGAAGGGGCAAGGAAGATGCATAAAATTAAAAGTGGTCACAGGCCTTTCCGACAATATGTCACATGACGGGTCTTGTGTTAATTTATAGGAATGCTCTTCGGATGGGGTAAAGTGAAGTGAAGACCGCGGGAGATGCATGACATAAGAAAGTGGTAACAGGATTTTCCAATGATATGACACATGAGAGTTCTCGGCTAAATTTATAAAAGTGTCCCCCGTGGTGGTCAAAGTGCGTTGAAGGGCTTCGGAAAGTGCATAACACTTGTAATGGTCATAGCCCTTTCCAACAATGTATCACATGAGGGGTCTCGGCTAAATTTTAAAAACTACCCCCCTCCCCTCCAAGGTAGCGAAGTGGGGAGAAATATCTAAGATCAAGATACATAACATCAATAAGTGGTCACAGGCCAAACTCTGCTTTTCTAAATTCCATATATTATAAATATTCTTAAAAAAATAGTGGCACTTCGGGAGTGCCGACAGAAGTAAAAACGTGAGCAATTACGTGTGTATTTTTTTAATTGTCAGGATAATTTATTTTGCAGGAAATACAAGGACTAAGTACCTGCGGTAAATTAACAAATACACGCGAGAGGTGGCCAGAGTCCCAGCAATGGTGCACAACATATATATGGCACAGATGTCATACATACACCACATTGGCGCGATTTTTTTCAGATGCCAATTTGGCAAAAACCTCGAAGAAGTTTCAGAAATTTAAATTTCAACCCATTATGGGTCCGTAACTTGACCCAGAATGATTGGAGAAATATTTTTATGCTAGATTTGTAATGGTTGAAGCATGAGCTTTCAATAGACATATTGTATAAATAAATCAGAAATGCCCCCTCCCAGTCCAAAAAAACCCCCGATGCTATGGGCAAAACCGAAAAACTGCAAAAAGAGCGGTGAAGAAAAGTTAGCTGTGCTATAATTTTTCTCCCAGTTAGCTCCTATAGAAGCAAAGTTATAGCCTTTTAAAAATTGAAATAAAGTGAAGAAATGAGCAAAATTAGGTGACTAACCGACAGGTGGGGGGCATGTAGCTTAAACGTTTAAGTTAAAATTGGTAGAGAATTAAATTAACGATATTTTAAGGTGTATGCTGAGGGGGTGTCAAGCTCCTCCCTCCTTTAAGAGGCCCTCAAAGAGAGATTTTTAAAACAATGTGTCTAGGTTACGATAACAATGTGACGAGTTCTATGGTTTTTTCCCAATCTCAAAAAGAATGTCCAACGCGCCTAAAGACGTTTTCACTTCAAAAATACGATCTAAAATGATAAAAACGCAAAAAGTTTCGTAAACTGCCTCCCCCCCTCACCGTGGGAACCAAATTCAGAAGGGGGGGGAGAAAGTATCACAATAGAAAAGAGTAATCAGAGATCTTCAAGATGATATCCCACATGACGGGTTTAAAAATGTAAAAATTGTCCCCTTCTCCCCCGTGGGTCCCCCCTTCCACTCCCAAATTTCTGTAGCCCGTACTTTGTTTTTTTTTACATTTGATAATTAATATTTACCGAATGGCTCGATCAAAAAACCACACTCAAAATAATAGGTGTTTTAGAAATCGCGACGTTTTAAAACATATGTTCGTCTTCTTTCCACCCTCCTCTTAAAATTTTTTTAATAAATAATATTTATTGAAGGGTTCCAGGTACATGACAGCTTGGAAAGGGTAAATTACAAGAAACTTTGAAAATTAGGTCTTCATTTCACATGTTATTGTCATATTCTCGAGTTTCTTTTATACCTTGTTCCTCGACAAACCTTTCATTTCACAAAGTTTCATCAACAAAACTCTTCTCGATAAACCTTCTCAATGAAAATTGTCCTCCCCCCCCCCCCGTGTGCCCACCCTTTCACTCCCAAATTCCTGAAGCCCGCACCTTAATTATTTTGCAAATGATAAGAGAAAAAAATGGTTCGATCAAAAAATTACACTTAAAATGATAGGCATGCTTCTTTCTGTACCTAGTTTCTCGATAAACCTTTCATTTCACCGAGCTTCATCGATAAAACTCTCCTCGATTAACCTTCTCACCTCTATTTACAGCGAGAACAAAAATCATCCTTATCAAAAAAGGTTTTCGTCGGGAATCTCAAATTGCTCGAGATTCCGCCTTTATCGAGGTAGAAATTCATCGCGAAGCTACAAGTCCTTCAATAAACCTGAAATTTTATCGAGGTACATTTTCATTTCGAAGCAACGAGTTTCTCGAGAAGACGGAGTTTATCGAGATGAGATTTGCTGAAATGAGAGGCACATACGAAAGCTTATTTAACCATTCTTTTATATTATGAATCTTTCTCCTTTTAGAGTAGAATTTTAAGAGGGGAGCGATGAGGGAGTGAACTTTTTTAATCGTAGCTATTTTGACAGTACATGTTATTTTTGATGTGGATTTTTTTATGGAACTCTCCGGTCAATATTATTTATTAATTAAATATAAAGATTTTAAAGTAGGGGCTGCGTCATTTTTACGTGTATTCGGGAAAAAACAAGTGAACGCACGGGTGACATGTAAATTTCAAACTTTTTTCTTTTTTGGACCCGTCATGTTATATATATATATATATATATATACCATCGGAAAGGTTTCGCATCTTTGTTTAATTTTACGAATCTTTCTCCTCCTGGAGTTGAATTTCAAGTGGGGGAAGGATGGGGTTTTAAAGTGAGGGTTGCGTCATTTTTTGGTATATTCTTGGAAAAATCAGCGAATCCACGTTCGACATGTAAATTTCAAACTTTTTTTTCGGATCCGTCATATTACACGGAAAGAACTGTTTTGTTGAAACAACCAAATTTTGATTACTATCGTCCTTACAAAATTCTTTTGTTGAAATGACCAAATTATACCAAATTATAAAAAAAAGTTTGTTGAATTAACAAAATTATTTTGTTAGTCCAACCACAATTTGGTCATTCCAACCAAAATATTTTGCAGGAGCAATAGTAATCAAAATTTAGTTGTTTCAACAAAACAGTTCTTTCTGTTTATATACATATCATTGGAAAGTTTTCGCATCTCTCATTCATTTTACAAATATTTCTCCTCCTGGAGTTGAATTTCAGGAGGAGGGGAAGGGGGAGTGATAAGGGGGTGAATTTTTTAAATCGTAGCTTTTTCGACAATAAATATCATTTTAGATGTAGTTTTCAGATGGAGAGCTCCGGTAAATATTATTTATTAAATACAAAAAGTTTAAAGCGAGGGCTGCGTGATTTCCGGGTGTATTCTGGGAAGAAAAAGTAAACCTCTGGCCACGGGGGAGGAGCAAATTTCAAACTATTTTGGCCCCGTCATGTGATATGTCATAGGAAAGATTTCGGAATACTGTTTCATATTATGGACCTTTATCTTCCTGCAGTTTAATTTCAGGAGGGGGGAGTTGGGAGCGACGAGGGGTGAATTTTATTAATTGTAGCTATTTCGAGAATAAATATTATTTTAGAAGTGGTTTATTGATGGGACCTTCTAATAAAAAATATTAATTATAAACATTTTAAAATGGGGGATGCGTGGTTTCCGGGTATATTCTGATAAGAAAAAATAAACCTGCGGGTGAGGAGTAAATTTCAAACTTTTTTGGACCCTTCATGTGATTGATTATCGGAATGTTTTTCGGGCCACTCTTTCATATTATCAATATTTCTCTTTCAGAGGTTGAATTTCAGCAGGGGGGAGGGGAGCTATGAGGGGGTGAATTTTTCAAATCGTAGCTACTTTGAAAATAAATTTTATGTTAGATGTGGTTTTTCGATGGATCCCTTTGGTAAATATATTTTCTTAAACATAAGCAATTTAAAGCGAGGCTGCGTGATTTCCGGATGTATTCAGGGAAGAAAAAGTAGTGAAGCAGTGAAGAGTAAATTTCAAACTTTTTATGGACCCTCATATGATGTATCATCGGAAAAATTTTGGACCACTCTTTCATATTATCAATGTTTCTTCTGCTCTCCTCAATTTGGCCTCCTTAGAAAAGCGAAATCATTTCGTTTTTGTGGATTCAGATTGGATTTTTTTATGTAGACTTCTAATACATAATTTATAATATATGAAAAATTCACAAACAGGGAGGGTAGACTGTATTTTTGGTGTTACAATAGTTTGATTTTAAGGGGAGCATTTTTGTATCTTTTGTTTACACCTCTTTCGTGATATATCATTGGAAAGGTCTGTAATTACCATTTTATTTTTGCATACCTCTCGCGCTCATTCCCCCCTCATTTTGCCCCCGCGGGAAGCCCTTTAATAAATTTAACCGACATCCATCATGTGATAGAGAGTTGAAAAACCTTATGATCATTTATTCATATTATGCACTTTCATTGCTCCTCCACCACTTTGCCCCCAGGTAGCCTCTTTAATATATTTCAACAAAGAGTCTTCTAATAACAGGGAAATTTTAGAACGTATCTCAAATGATGTACAAAAATAAAAAAAAGATTTTGATCACTTTTAGTATCCTTTTATTTCATGTTATTTCCCCTAGAGGTGCTTTTGATTATTTTTTCTTTGGTCGCTTTGCTACTCGCGACTTTACAATTTTTGTAACCGAGGAACGCCGTTACATGGCTTTTCTACTATTGTGGTTCCATTATAGTATTTTTTTGGTTTGTTGTTGTTTTTTAAATCCATTTGTTTTCAGTTATCATGTATTTACTAAATTGTGCTTTTTAAACATGTAAGAACAAACGTTTTAATAATTGATTGTAAAACATCTTGATTGCATATTCTTGAAATTAGTCAATGACTTTATCGATTGTGTTTTTTTACGATTACAATTTTTATCAATTGAGAATTTTTCGAGAATCGCTCATCACTTGTTTAATGTGCCATTATGATGTTTTGTGCATTTTATTACGACGAGCTTGGAAATGGCTAGTATGAAGGGCCATGGTAATGTAAAGACACGAGATTAGCGTGAAAATTAGCCTTTTTTTTCATTTTGATAGTATTGCAATTGCTAACTTATTCTGATATCATGCGCCACTACCACTAGTTGCTTCAATATGTAGGAGTAGTGACAGCAGAGGATACGAATCAAAGAAACTTGAAAGAAGAGGAGCAGAAAGAAGATACAAGCGGAAGAATTTCTTGAAAATAGTAAAAATTGAAAGCATATTTTTTGATGGTAGAAAGGATAAATTTATCTTCATAGAAAAAAAGAACCAGCGGCACCGTCAAGAAAAAGGAGAGGAACTGAACTTGGTTCGGTGGTGGATAGGAATACTTGAGTTCATTGATGTCTTGTTCCAGTCACAGAAAAGAAATAGCAAAATCATTATGTATTCTTCTAAGTCAGTAAGTTAGATTTTTCTGAACTGACAGCACTCGGGTGGGATGGCCCCGCTGTTAATACAGGAAAACGCAATGATGTCATTTCCTGTCTTGAAAAAAAGCTAGGAAGAAAGCTGCAACATATGAAATGTGTTCTTCATACGAACTAACTCCCACTGCGACATCTACTCTCTAAACTTGATGATGGGACCACAGGGCCTTTTTGCCAAACCAATCGGCGCTAGACTGACGGCGTTTGAAAATCTATATATCACTTTGTTCGAGCCTATTGCTGTTTCATAGATATGAGAAATGGAAAATACTAAAGATCTAAATACCGATCAAAAGTACTTATTTGATATTTGTGCACCAATTTAAACTCGAATATGTGCGCGAGAACTGGAAAACAGAAAACCAGGATCAATTGCGAAATCGAGATGGATCATAACTGCCTCCATAATTTTACGCTCTGCGTTAGTAGTTCAAATTCTGATAAAGCGTTAAAATATAGTTCTCTCTGTACGTGATACGCGTTTATACGCCTGTGGTTTTCTGTAAGTAAAAGGCCAGATTGCGCGGACAGACCTAGACATATGTGGCATATAGTTAAACTTTCAACGTTTTTACCAGATGACCTAAAGGAGACAGTGCATTCAGTTATCCAAACAAATGGATACTTTGGTCATACCGATAATTTACTGCTAGCAATGGCAACCGACGATAGACAACATATTAGAAGAATGGCATGGAAAATAATAAAAATATGCTGCAATTTAAAAAAGATAAAAACCAACATAGTGCGAGAGTTTCAAGTTCCAAAGCTAAACTTTAAAGCGACGGAACACTATGGATTTATCGAATGGGCCGCCGCCAAAATCACCGAGCCTCCTATAACAAAAGCTTTTCACTAGAAGAAATTAGAGAAAACGTAATTTCAGGATCCATGTTAGATGAGTCATTAGTCTGCTTTCTAAGTCCCTCCAGGCTCTGAAAAGAATCGTTAAAATTGTGACAGATGCTGCATCTGCTGCATCAAAAGTATGCGGGAGTGAAGGAAGAGATGCCTTCGTTAGAACAAAACTGTAAGCACGGAAAAACATACCAAAGTTCATTTCTAAAAAATACCTTGCAGCTTAAATGCAATTCAGAGCATTTTTAATATAACATTCTGTGGGTATGAGGGCCGATAAAACTCGGCGTGCTTCTGCCTTCTCATGGCGAGTTCTGGGTTGTTTCGAGTTGGTATAGAACGCAAAACAAGCTAAAAGCAGTACATTTTTGAAGAACATCGCACTAAATTAATACATAATTAGAGGCTATTTAAACACTTGGCACATTATAAATATCTTTCCAAGTAAATGCAACCAAAATAAACTTAATTTAGCATTTTTAAATTTTTTGCTAAAAACGCTCAAAAATTAGCATTTTTGCAAAACTTCGAGCCATTTCCGGCAGGGTAAGGAATTGTCTAAAAAATCTCAAATTTTTTGTGTGAACTGAGTGCCACCAGTGGCTACTTTTCCGCACCCGCCATCATCGAAAATCGAAAAAAAGTTTTTTCGGCCCACCCTAATATACACAGTGTCCCAAAAACGTCATCATCGGCTTTTGTTCCTTAAATATTCACCATAAATATGTATTATATATTAGAAATTTATGTAAAAAACTACAGAATTTTATAAAATCGATTATGATTTTCAAAGGATTAAATTTGAAAAAATACAAAATTAAAATTTTTATATTGCCCTCGTATTAAAAAAAGCCAGTGAGTAAATTATTCCTCATTCAAAAATAAAATTATACGTAGAATTACAACGTTTTATTATAAAAAAAATAGCAAAACTAAGTTTAAACAAAGTTGATGATAGGTTAATCATAAATTAAAATTGAATTGTTTACACCTAGAGAAGTAGTCATTATTTTCTTCCGAAATTTGCGGCAACTTCTGGAACGGTAGCATCCGAGATAATTTTGCCTCTTTACGAACACATATCCAGGCATCGAAAATTAATTTAAATCAGATTTTTTTAATTTTACAAAAACTTTTTTTGATATACAACTTTGTAAATAACCTTATGGTATAATAACCCGTATGGGGTAAAAATCTGAATTGTTTCTTTAGATTCCTATCAAAAATTTAGTATTTATTATTACCTTAATTTCGCGCGTATCCGCTACACTTCAGATAAGTCTATTTCCTCCCAGAATTTATTTTAAATAAAATGTGACTTATTTTTGCCTAGCATTTATCAGACTTCTTTTTTACAATGAAATTTCCGGTCCGAAAAAGGCTTAACTCGCGTATGAGCCGCGGCGCATACGCGTGAAATTATTAAAGTCAATATTCTTCTGAAAAAGAATGGTTACTAAAATTTTCCTTGCAATCTTTCTTTCCTTTACTTTAAATCAAATTTTTTTAATGTTACAATGACTTTTTAAAATAAGTTATAAAACATAGTAAATAACCTTATAAGAGAGTGGGGTAAATGTTTCCTTACGAATGTTTCTTTGGGGCGAATTGTTTCTTTAGTCTCCTGTTTGAAATTTAGCAACTATTAACAGCTGAAGTCAACATTCTTCTGAAATAACATTGTTACTAAAATTTTGCTCACAATCTTTCTTTCCTTTTCAGCAAAAAACTCTCATTTTTCATTTGTGATAGAAATTTATGTTTATTTGCATTTCAACAAAAAATATACTTACAATATCGCCAGTACAGTATCGTAAACCTGTATTATTCATTTTAAAGTACACTCAACTTACTTTAATAATGATATCATTAATATATAAATTCAAATAGAATAAAGATATTTCTATAATCCCGAAAAAATTGAAATGTGTATCCAACACAATAGCAGAGATGTTCATTGCGAAAACTGCATTCAAGCGGAAAACTGGGAAATGTATTTTCTCTCTGAACAAGAGATTTTCCGTTCTTTGCTTTTATTCTAAAGTATATACATATAGATTAATTGTTAGAGAATAATTTTGCTTCAGTTTTCAATAAAATTTCATTTATTATTATAAAATGCCATATAGTTATAGATAGTTTGGAATCTATCTTAATTTGATTTATAATTTCTTTTCTATATGGAAAATTGATTCGATGTGTGTTCGATTGAAAGTATTGCAACATTCGATAACTATAATAATAGTGGAGGAACAATATATATGCACGGCATTTCAAAAACATTAACATCGGCTTTTGTTCCTTAATTATTGATCATAGATATACGTTATATATTTGAAAATAACGTAAAAAAGTAGAGAGTTTTATAAAATCGATTAAAATTTTCAAGGGATTGTTTTCGAAGAAATACAAAATTTAAATTTTTATATAGCCTCTGTACATAAAAAAAGGCCAATGCGTAAAAGGTTTCCATACACTAATAAGATTGGCTACACAGTTTCAGCATTTTATCATAAAAAGTTTCAGAAACAAGTTTAAAAAAATTTGGTGAAGGGTTAATCATAAATTAAAATGTAAATGTTTGGATCTAGAGTGATAGTTGTTTTCTTCCGTAATTTAAATTTCTGAAACGATATTATCTAAAATGTGTTTTTCTCTTTTACTAACACATATCTAGGCAGCAAAAATCACGGCAAAAGAACATTTTCTGTTAAAAATTGGAAAATTTCATCATACTTTCAGAAAATAACGAAACGGATCGAGATTGTATATAACTTCAACTCACTGTTAAAATTAAATCTGAAATTCACAGATAAATTTTTTCCTGAATTTAACAGAAAATTCCCATTTCCACGACAAAAGGGTTTTTATCGTTAAAAATCGGAAAAATTTGTTAGCTTATTTGTCAGAAAATTAGTTTCTGAAAATAACGAAACGGACGAAGATGGAAGGAAACAATGATGATAGTCCGTTATCTGCCACAAATTTATTTTGAATGGTTACTAAACTGACATGTTGCTGCACAGAAATGAAAAAACTCAACAAAAAAATTCTAGCTATTTTGTGGAAATTGTATCATGCTGTTGAACTTCAACTATATTGTTTTTTATCATCGAAATTAAAGATTGTTATATTTCTTGTCCATTTTATAATTACTCTACAATAAGAACTTCATACCAACTTTATAACAGAAACTTAAGGCTTCTTCTAACGGAATTTTTTCTTCTTTTATTTTCAAACGGAAAATCTAATAACGGAACGAAAACATCCGGCAACTTTGATGCCAGTACTTTTTCTGCTAATTCACGGATTTATTTTTAACAGTGTACTACAACTTTGCTTTATACTACTTCTTTCTGTTGTTCTCGGAGCTTAGAAATATTTTTTTATGAAAATAGCAAAAAAAGAATGATGGAAATCATTAATATATCATCATAAATATTTGTTTTGTTGAAAAAAGAATAATATGCGACTTCTTTGAATAATAATAATAAAACAGAAAGAGATGTTAAATGCTAAAATAAATGAACTATTGAGAATAAGACCAATGCACCAATATTAACAGAAACAGATTATTACGACATATTCTCCTTTTTTTATTTAAAAAAAAGAATAACTTGTTTATTACTTCAAACTAACGGAAAACATAGAATCATTTCATGAAACCTTAATTATGGAAAGAAACAGATATATAGCTATTCCTATTTTGTAAATAAGGATTAGCAATGAAATAATAGCAAATCTGCACCAACATAACGCATTTACCAAATGCTAGATAAATCATGATTATGAAAAATGTCATTCATGTTTTGTCTGTGTCAAGGTTTATTTCTTGAAAAAAGTAGTTTTGTGTATTTTTCACTTGTTCAAAATTATTGTAAATAAACCTGTACATATTTTATAAGATTGAATTTTAATATGTATATTTTAGTGTATGCAGGGTGAGTCATAAATATCGAAACAATAGGCTATCTTTTTAAATATAACCCCTAGACCCATACTTCCAATTGCAAAAATTCATAAAAAAGGTAAAAATTTTGATAAGATAAGTTACATCTCCTAGGGAGGGGAGGGGGTCTATTTGAAAAATTACGAAAATTAAATTTTTATACGGCCCCCGTAGAATAAATATTCCAATTAGGAAAACTTTTCATATCCAGTCTTGAATTAGACACAAAAAATTGCATCTTCATATCTTCAAAACTCGCAGAGTTATAGCCGTTTTAATAATTCATCAGGTTTTAAGGGATTAGACACAAATTGAAAGGCGCGCAGTTCAAGAAACAATGTTACTTTAACAGTTAGTATAGAAAAAATGTAAAAAAAAAAAATTGTCTTTTGAGTTAGAATTTCGAATATTTTTTCTTTTTTGTGATGGTTAGCCATGTAATTTACTAAGAAAATCACATGCTAAAATTTATCATAAAATTTCTAAAAATTTCTAAAACTAATTTAAAAACTAATTAAAATGGGATAATTTAAAATCGTTATAACTCGAAACATTACTTATCAGGTTTTAATTTCTTTCCATTTCATTAAAGATGAAAATCTAATTCCAGTTTTGTTCCAGGGATTTTTTAAATATTAATTTAAAAAGTATTAAAATATTTATTTAAAAATGATATAATTTAAAAAAATCATATTTTCAAAAATAAAGTTTTTTTTCTATTTTTTCAAACAAAATTAGTGTAAAATAATCAAAAATGACATGTTTCATGTTTTTGCATTTTTCTTCTTCAACACTTCCAGACTTTTAATGATTTGAAGACGAAAAATAGTGGAAAAAAACTTTTCATGCAGAAAAACGAATTTAAAGTTTTAAAAAAAGTATGGCTCCTAATAAAATGTTTAAAGCTTTTTAAACAATGGAAAATATAAAGTAACTCCTTTCTGTAGCTCAAACTTCCGATTAATTTTAACTTTTTTATGTCCATCTCCTTTCTGTGTTGTTTAAATACCTGTCAGTTTTTAAAAACAATGCTTTTTCTAAGATGCGGATTAAATCTTTTTTTTATAAATTTAGCACTCAGAACTTCAGGCTTTTTATCGTCCTGGAGAGACTGTGAAACAATCTGTATTCTGGGCCCAGGCTAGCCTTAACGTATTTTTCTATCGGAAGGGACTGCTTCCTTCTTCGTAGGTCTCAACTGGACGAAAATTTTAATCCTGGTCTCGACACAATCCGTGTTGAAATCACTATCTTTGACTGGCCAAATACGTGCATAAAATAAGTAAAATTTGGCCCAGTAAAAATTTTTCCGAAAAACACATAGCTTTTGAAATTGCTTTTATTTTACAAAAAAAAAAAAATAATAATAATTCATTTTTTAAAGAATAGCATATTTAAAAGCAATTTAAATACAATAAACCGAGTGAAAAAAATCTGTCTATGACAGAATACTGTCTTAAATGGAAAATTTATTGAGCCATGCAAAATAAATATAATAATTCCTGAGAAAAAAAATTCGATTTAGATATCCCCTAAGTAGGGCATTTGTCTATCTGTATTTTTTATTTCAGTATTTTTTTCGTCTTAAAAGGTTTTACTTTATAACATTTTGCAAAGTCTCCAACGCTTCGAATATGGTTTAACGATATTAAAATATAAGTGAAACATTAACATATAAATAGAGATTCATTGATAAAATAAGTATATCACAGCCTTTCGCGAATATTTAATAATATAAAGTATAAATATGGAAAACGAAAAGCTATAATAAATATTTTTGGTCAGAACTCCTCCATACGAAATAATTTTCAACCACACCGAAGTAAAAACTTTGTAGAAATTCACGGCTGAGCCGGTCTATGATTTAAACTTTTTTCCAACCCGGACCAAATTTTTTTCCCTATGGACCAGTACGGGACCGGAACTATATGTTTCAACCCGTGCAGACCTCAAGTGCAGATCTCGCTTGCATATATTCATACAAATTTAGCGTAAAATCTATACGCTGCTATGTTATGTCCAAACAAAAAGCGCTATCTTAAATCGAGTTTTATTAAAGCGCAATTTGTGAAGGTTCCCTAACTAGCATTGAAATTGAGTCAAGAAATCTCCATTTACAGGCAGGGAAAAGTTTTGTGAGTCAAGAATTTTGGAGAATTTTGGATTTTAATATCTTTGTTAGGTTTTTAGATATGGAGATGAAAGTTTTTTTGTTTAATTTAGGAATGGATAAGGAATAAATTCCTAAATGGGAATTTTGCCCTCCGGGGACCGAATAAAAACTTAATTTTCGTATTTTTTCAAATAGACCCCCTCCCCCAAGGAGTTGAAACTTATCTGATCAAGAATTTCACTTTTTTAAAAATTTTTGCAATTGGAAGTATGGGTCTAGGGGCAATATTTAAGAAGTTAGCCTATTGTTTCGGTATTTATGACTCACCCTGTATAAATATGGACTATATATTCGGTTGGGGAAAAAGTAATTTCGTTTTTTCCCAATAGATAGCTTTAAAGTCGCATATCTCGAGTAATACTTACTCAAATAAGCCATACTATACAACATTTGAAATGTAAGAGTCTTTAGAATATTTTGGATATAAAGGCAGCGTCATCTGTTTAATCAGTCAAAAGTTATTTCGTTTTTAAAATAGAGATTCCAGAAGATCATTTTCATCACACTTTAGTTTTTTACTTCCAAACAGGGCAAAATGCGTCGCAGGCACATCGAATAATGTGTGGCGTTTATGGTGATCAGTGCTAAGTAAACGCCAAAGTCAGAATCGGTTTGCTTGTTTTCGTTCCGAAAACTTCGATGTTGAAGATGAACCTTTCTGTGGTCGACCAATACATGAAAAAGTCGATGAAATTTAAAACCAAAATCGAGGTAGACTAACATATTTCTACCCGTAACATTTCTACGGAACTAAACATCGACCATAAACCACTTTTGAACCATTTACATAAAACTGGATACCAAAAGAAACTCGATACTTCGGCTCCCCATAAACTTACAGTGAGAAATTTAATGGACAGAGTTTTCATTTGTGAATTTCTACTGAAACGGAATAAAATTGAGTCTTTTCTGAAACAAATGATTATGGGTGATGAAAAGTGAACCACGTACGACAGCAATGTGCTAAAAAATCGAGGTCGAAGCTACACAAACGGTAGTAAAACCCGGATTGACGCCAAGGAAGATGATGCTGAGTGTTTGGTTGGATTAGAAAGGAATTGTCCATCATGAGCTGCTCGAACCTGGCCAAACCATTAATTCAACTATCTACTGTGAACAACTAATGTAATTGAAGCAAGCAATTAAAAAATACCCGGACAAAATTGATGAATAGGAAAGGCGTTGTCTCTCATCACAGCAACGCTAAACCACACACATCCTTATTCACTCGGGAAAAACTGAGAGAGCTTGAATGGGAGGTTTTGATGCACCCACCGTATAGTTCGGACCAAGATCCGACCGATTACTATTTGTTCCGCCCTCTGCGGAACGTTCTTAATGGTATCAAGCTGGCTTCAAGGAGGCTTGTGAAAATCCTTTTGCTCAGTTTTTTGCCTATAACTCTCAGAAATTCTACAGTGACGTAATTATGGTTTTACCAGAAAATGGCAAAAGGTCATCGAACAAAACAGCACACATATTATTGATTAATTGTTTAATTTATATAAATAAATTCAGTTTAAAAAATACGAAAAAAAGCGAAATTACTTTTTCCCAAACCCAATATATATGGGTGATTCTCAAAATAGGGGACAATTTATGTCTTTCGGCATACAAAAAAAATTGACAGGTTTTCTGTCATGTTTTTATATTTAGATATGTTTGTCTAAATATTAATCATTATTTGCACTCAAGAATTACTCACTTTTTAGTTAAAAACACCTTGAAATAACAGAATAAATGTTCAAAATGTCATTAGCATGGATGTTCACAGCAGCTGTGCCTTGTATATACTAGCTTTTTCAAGAGTTAATATCATGTTTATAAAATAAAACAAATGTTATTTTTTCTTTAAATT
Organism: Maratus speculifer; assembly: GCA_964019185.1. NCBI lineage: Eukaryota > Metazoa > Arthropoda > Arachnida > Araneae > Salticidae > Maratus > Maratus speculifer. The sequence goes on from OZ025289.1 coordinate 266,283,184, forward strand.
AATCAAGGAGAGGATTGATCCAATAAATTTCTTTTTAAAAATAAAATTATAATATATAAAAAAGAATTAAAGTTTGTCCTCCATATTCTATTTTCAAAACAAGGTCATACTATAACAGCTGGTTATTAATCAAAATTTCATTTTCACATATGACAATAGTTTGAAAATATAAAGTTTCTCCATGGCCACAAGTAGCCATTTTATCCCAGCCTGAAACTAGAAGCATGTATTGTATTTTAAGAATAGAAGTTGAATATTAGGGGCGTACATCAATTGTACGTCATTAGAATGCTTAATAATTTTCATGTTTATTTTATAATTAAAATTTTTATTTTACTTATTTGCATAGGACTTTTGTGGTTTAAAAAGCCCCAGAAAGGACTATTGCATCGTGATTATATTATGGCCCATAATCTTATTTAAATTAAAATTTGTCATTAGCATGGACAAATATCAGTGTCATTAGCATGGTTTTTCTGTCCATGCTAAAGACTCCTATGTGCATAAATGTAACCATTGCTTGTATTGTATCTTTTATAAAGTTTAATTTTACATATAAATTTCGGTATTACATTTATTATCCCTAAAATATGCATTAAATCTGTCAGAAAATCACTAAGACAGCTTCTTACATTGTTAGTGTCAGAATGTTGCTCATGTAAACAAAGTTTGCTCTTTGGTAATGTTTTTATTCTCCTTATATGTATATATGTAAAAATGAAAACCATTTGCTGAAAAGGAAGGCTAATAAATATAGAAAAAAATATTTAAACAGGAAGAAAATAAAAATTTCTCAATATATTTATTCCATGCGATTTGTTTTGTCATTAGCATGGCTCAAAAAATACTAATTTTTTTAAGTTAATTTTTAAATATTTAGCTCTGCTGACTACATGTAAAGTATATCTAATACTATATTAACAACACCTATTTTTTTCAGAAATATTGCTAACAGTAATTTTTTTAAGATTTCACTTTTGAAATTGTCCCCTATTTTGAGAATCACCCATATAAACTCGCAAATAACATATTAGTGTGGAGTTTTAAAGAAAGTGGCAATTAAAAATAAATTATCCATCTTCACTGCTCGTTGACGTAATAAATATCTGCCAATAAAATGTAAATATTATTCTTGTAGTTCTATTCAAAATCATTCTTACAATTTTTCTATTTTTATTTTTATTTATGATAAAAAATTGTTGTTTGTCTACATTGAAAATATTCTGTAATAGCATGTACTGACGTACATCGTTGTCATTCGTTTTAACATACGCTCAACTAAATTTTATAATGGCATTATTAATATACGTTCCTATGACATAAAAATTTCTTTGCAGTCCCAAAAAAATGAAATATGTATACAACACAATAGCGAAACGTATGTCGGAAAGACCTGCATTCAAGCGGAAAATTGAGAACAGCAGTATTTCTCCATAAAGAGATTTTCTGCTTTTTAGTTCGATTCTGAATTTATAGAAATGCAGTTTCATATAGATGAAGAATACTTTTTTTTATTTTCAGAAAAAAATGCGTTTATTAGTGTAGGATGCAGTAAAGTTGGGGTTATGGTGAACTACACGCTCTCTTAAAAAATTATACTGTGAGAACGGCGAAAAACTATATAATAAATCTTCAATATATCACAATACATTTTTTCTACTGAATTTGTGATAATATGTAACTTTCATAATAAAGATGAAGCTGGGAAAAAATGTGAAATATTACAATATAAAATAGTTGAAAATAAGATCACTGTTACAATTTACTACAATGTAAAAAAAAATATGTAAAGTTACTAATTTTTCTTTTCTAGAAAACTGGGATTCCTAAAACTTTCCATGTACAAAAATTCATGTAACATAGTATGTTGCATGATTTTTTACTGTTCGTTACATGAAAAATTCTAGGAATTCCAGTTTCCTGGAAAATGTTTAATATTTTTAGTTTTTTTTTTTTTTTTTTTTTTTTTTTTTTTTTTTTTTTACAAGGTAGAACATGTTTTTCTTTTATATGTAACAAAATGTGACAAAGTTGTTTAATTACTTCATGTTACCGAAAAACATCGTCTCATTTTGTGAAATCTCGAACTGTTGTTATATCTATTGTTAAGTTTTTGATAAGGATTACCGATAGAAGGTTATGAACTGTACATCGACATAATAGTTTCTATAAGCAATAATTAAATGAGATTATGAAATATATTATTCTTTGGTTACTATTGAATTCATTTGTTGAAAAAAAAATTGAGTCCAAAGTATGTGTTTAAAATTGTTGTATGTAAGTATGTACGTATATTATAAGACAGACAATCATATTATATTAGAGTATGTAAATAAATAAGAAATATATCTAAGTCGGTAAATAGCTTATTAGTATGGAGTATTCGGGAGATTGGTATTTAAATTATTTATCACTCTTAAAAACGTTTAATCATACGGAAACATCCGCCAATAAATGGTAATTTCTCATATTTATAATTCCATTCAAAACTTTCTTCACATTTTCTTCGTACATTTTTAATTTTCAAACATCATAAAATATTCTTTTTTGCGTTTATTTAACACGAAAATATTCTCGTAATAGTATGCACCAACGTGCATCTTTATCTTTCATTTTCGCATACGCTTAACTTATTTTTATGTCATCATTAATATAAGTTCGAATAACGTTCCCACGTTTCAACTTTCCCTCTGAAATTAAATAGTATTGAATGCAACAGGAGAAATCCATATCGCGAATAGCTGTATTCAAGCAGAAAATTGTGAAGACTAATTTTCCTACGGAAGAGATTTGTCACTGTTTAGTTCGATTCTAAATTACAGAAATAGAGTTTTGTAGCTCAGAATTTTTTTTCTCTAAGTTTTACATTGTATGCATTTACTGCTGTTCAATGTGGCGGAGTTATGGATCTACTGAACTATGTGTTTTCTAGATTTTTCTTTGCCTTTAAAATAGCAAATAAATGTGACAGAAATGTTCAATATACTATGCTGCATTTGTTCTGTTGAAGACAAAATAATATGTGGCTTCCATAATAACGATAAAGCAGACAAGAAATTCGAAGTGTTACAATATCAACTATTGAAAATAAGATTCATGTCGCAAATTGTTACATCATATTCTCCCTTTGTGACGAAAAATGTGAAGATTTTTTTTTTATTATTTCATATTACTGGAAAAAAAATCGTTTCACTTCGAAAATTACTGATCATGGAAAGAAACTATTGTTCTAACTATTACTGCATTATAGATAAGAGTTACCAATGGAGGATATCAACATAATAGATTTATTATATGATAGTTAAATCATGATTTTGAGAGGTCTGTTTGATTCTTGTATATGTTGAAAATTGCTGTGCGTAATTATGTATGTTTGTTATACGATTCACAATTATGTAAGATGTATTTGAAGTTATAGAAATAAGAAAAAAAAATATATCTAAGTACTTAGAGAATATGCTAGTTCACGAGCTTTAAATGTTCGGGAAGAAGGCATTTGAAAATGTTTCGTGCATATAATCCACTCTTGGGAGTGGGGACATTTAGCAATAAAAAATTGTTTCATTCTTATAATTGAATTAAAACCCTGTGTTTATATTTTTTTCAAATGTCTATTATTTTAGTATTAATAAAATATTCTCGTTCATCTACATTATAATATATAAACCTTACAGCATGCATTTTTTTAATATAATGTCTTTTTACTTTGATAATGGCATAATTAATGTATGTTCTAATAGAACAAAGGTGTTTCTGGAATCCAAAAACATTAAATATCCAACAAAAAAGCAGAAATGTATATTGAAGAGGATATCGAAGAAATGTATATTGAAGATACTCAAGCGGAAAAGTGGGTGTTGTAGTTTTGCTTTATGTAAAGGGATTTTCTTGTTATTACTTCCATTCTAAAATACATAGAAATGCTGTTGTATAGCTGGATAATATATTTTACTACAGTTTTTTTTTATTGAAAAGTAGTTTTTTTATTATTCGATACACTAGGGTTATAGATATTCTGATTCACAGATAAAGCTATTCTTGGGACTTGAAATTTTTTCTACAGGGAAAAATCGAGAAAAAATACTATAGAAGGAATGTATATGCTCCAGTATGTTTATTCATTTAAAGGGACGGGGAAATACCGATCTTTGACCTATTAAATTCACCAATTTAGTGTACATTTTCCTAAGAAATGGAAAAGGTATACGTCTTGATTTTTATGGTAACGTTTTAAAGTACTTTAACAGACGATTTTCTATCGAAATGAAAATGAAAAACTAATGTTAAATATTTATAGAAAACCATTTTAAATTAGCATATTTTGAAAGTTTCATTACCTAAAATAAATAATTCTCAAGAAATCATCAAATCTTTTTGTTAAAGCGTACAATATAACATAGGTTTAATTAAAAATTTTAGTTTTTAAGAGTCATAGATGTTGAGAAAAAGGAACACCGAACCTGAAATACCTAAGTTTTGAGAAAAACTCGTTCGAAAATTTGTTTCTTTTATTGGTGATTAAAAAATTAAATTTAATAAAATCTTACTTTGTATGTTGTCACTTTCTTCTATCTCATACGAGTCTTCTAGTTTCCAATTTTCAGCTTTATTTCTTTCGACTCTTTTTTAAGAGTTTTCTTTACCTGTTCTCTTTAAAGCGATTGCGATTGTAATAAAGGATTTCTACAATAGGGAATGTAATAAAATATAATATAATAAATATAAATAAAATAAAAAATAGGGCTGTGTGAATATGTAATGTTACAATATAAATTGTTAAAAAAGAAGATACGTGTCACATGAAAAAGATATGCAATTGGCTCTCGTTAATTGGAACTTGTCGGGACCACAAGAAATGTTCAAATTATCCAGAGTTCAAATTATGGAAACTATAAGAGGAAAATATGTTAGGGGTACTATTAGAAATAAATTAATGTTATAGTATTTTTATATATATTTCAGCTGTTATCATTAAAATATAACTTCATACTGAATTTAAAGATATAAATACATAAACTAATTAAGGGATTAGGAACAAATACAAACGAAGATAGAGTGGAGGTTTCATTGGTGGATAGACGGGGGATCCTTTATTACAATCGCAATCGCTTTAAAAAGAACAGGTAAAGAAAACTCTTAAAAAAGAGTCGAAAGAATTAAAGCTGCAAAATGGAAACTTGAAGACTCGTATGATATAGAAGAAAGTGATAACTTTTCATACAAAGTAAGATTTTATTAAATTTGATTTATTAATCACCAATTAAAAAAAATCGAACGAGTTTTTCTCAAAACTTAGGTATTCCATTGTACCAAATGTATGGCATGTATGTATACTTGTAGAGAACAATTCTGGGCTAAAAAGAAAGAAAGAAAGTTATTTCAAGGATCTGAAGTCCAGGAGAATGTAAGGAAAATGAAAAATCGGAATTTCGTTAGTTCGAATTAAACAAAGTCAATAGAAAATAATTTCGAATAAATGAAAATATTTAACGTTATTTTGCTTCTGAATTATCGGGACTTCATGTTTAGTTCGAATTAAGCGAAGATTCGATTTATCCGATTTCGAATTAACGAGTGCCGACAGTATTTTATTTTTTATTTTTTTACTAAGCGGTAGAGATTTAGCGCATTCAATTTCCAAAAAAAAAAAAAAAATCTTATAATTGACGGTTAAATCATTATTGTTATAGAAAAAGCTTTTATTATAGATATCATTATATTGTATTTTCGGGATATCAAAATGAATAACGAATTTTCATTACCTCCTCATATCCATACCATGCGCCAGGTACATTCTAACGTTATTGCAGATAATTGCCTGACATACTAGTTATTCGTTAGAAAAAATAAGTGAAGAAAAAGATAAATGCACTAAAGTGATCTGTTTGCAAGTATATTAATAAAACGGTCCTAAAGTGATTAACCGTGTTATATTTATAAGTTGAAGTTGTATAACGACAGTGAAACATACACAATTAATCGCTATCTTACTGCTGCTTTAAAAAAATACATGTATATTAAATTCCAAAATTGTATGTAAATATATATACAATTTATAAGATGGAAAAGTATGAAGATGTATGAATAAGGTCACATAAATAGGGAAAAGAATTGTAAAGTTTGAAATAATACATTATGTTCTTTGCATCTATTGAGAAAGTACGTAACTATGTATACAAATATATACATATATATTAACTGCCTTGGACTTAAGTAAATAATAAAAGACTTATAATTGAAGATTAAGCAACTTCGTATAATTTTATTAATGTAATCATATATTTCTCTTCACGTTTTTCTCAGGCAATTCTTAATCTTCAATAATAATAAAATATTCTTGTTTGTCTACCATTACATTGTAAAAGAAAATATATTCATAATAGCATCTGGTATCGTACACCGGTAACATTTCGTTTTAATGATTATGCTTACACGCACACACATATATATATATACTTTATATACATATATATACTTTAATAATGATGTATTCATAAGTAATAAAGAGTTTCCCATAATTGGAAAAAATGTTTTATCCAATGCAATTTTAGAAATGTATTTTGCAAAAATCTGCACTCAAGCATTAAAACTCGGAACAGTAAGTTTCTCTCTGAAAACAGATTTTATTCTCTATAGTTTGGGACTGGACTGTTAATACTATGCTTTTATAACAGGAGAATGTTTTTACTTAAGTTTTCAGTAGGAGACCGGCTGTTATTATTCGATACCATACTGTTAAGGAAATCGTTTAACCATACCTATTCTGTATATTTTTTTTCTGCAAGCAAAATTATGAAAATGTATGAATAAAATTATGAACATGTTATAATACTTTTGCTCTGTTGAAAGTGATATACTTTTTTCAATTGTAAAACTCATAGAGCAAACGGAAGATTTACAAATCGTTAACCCTGTTGTGCATATGGGCCTCATATGAGGACAGATAAATTATTGCATTATTAAAGGGGAAAAATGAGTATTCATTTATGGAGATCTGATTTATGGACAGATAATAGCCGGCACGCCGCACCAAAATAAAATTATTTTATAATGGTTCCCGTTTCTTACAAAAAAATCTTTTGCGAATGATGAAAAATAATGAAATATAATTTATGCATGAGAAAATTAAAAAATCATATTCCTGTCAGAAATTACTGTGCTATTATTATTATTTCATTATTTTTGTTATTATGGAACAATTACATGAAAGAAACTGTAATAAAAGAATTATGTTTAAAAAAAATCGTTGAGTTATTTTTACTACATTTTTTTTATAAAATATCATTTTTAATAATGAACTATGCTTCTGTAATTATAGAACCATTACGTGAAAGTAAGTGCAATAAAAGAATGTTTAGACAAGATCTTTGATTTGTTCGTTTATTGCTTTTTTCTTTATAAATCAAAATTTTCTATAAATAATATTGCTTTTTTACAGAATAATGTTTAGTACTTGCGCTTGATTTCTTAAACGTGAATTTACTTCACTATCAGAAGTTGAGCTTATTCGTTTTTGTTAAGTATAACTATACTGGTTATTCATTCCTAAAGAAATAATCTTTGACAGAAACCAATACGTGTACAAAGCATGCAACTAAGAAAAAAATCATGCATCAAGCGCAGATTATGAAGCACTTTCCAAAACATTCAGAATAATATAAGAAAACTGTACCGTTTTAAAAAGTAAAACATTCGTGTCATTTCACAATATGGCAATGTATAACACATTTCTAAAGCTAATTTCATCTGTTTTCATCTATAATAGGAAAATTGTACGAGTCTTTTAGGAGCTCTGAATATAACATAAAGATTTGTATAAATTAACATTATGCATTCGAAAATTTAATTCCTTTATGAGGTACACATATTGCAGTTGAAAATTCCACTTCAGCAATTTACTATAAAAAGGGGAATAGTATGCGAATAGTTTTGTGAAGGCCTGTATATCAGATAGAGAATTTGCATTTATATATAAAGTGCAATATTAAAAAAATTCATTACATTTGAAAGCGCATACCGAATTTCAAAACGTACTCTCTAGCAATTATTACGCAAAAAATAGTACTGCAATCGATTTCTTTTGTTTGCCCCTGTAAATTAATCAAAAATACTATGAATACTCTGTTTTAACGTGATTGTAGTGAAAATGATTAGCAGTGAAAATTAGTTTCAATACATTTGAAATAGCGTAATATCATTAAAACACTCTCCAAACGACTTTTTCCCAAATACCATAATGCAATCGAATTCTCTTGAGTGCTCTGTAAATGAATGATTAATCATACATACTTTATAGCAATACCAAACATGCTTTGGTGACCCTAAATAAGCTTTATCACTTGCATGAAAATTTGACTATATTTACGGGAGTTACAACGTGTATAGACGGCCAGAAGGATAGACTGACAGATTGGTGGGCAAACCGAATGCATGAGAACGTTTCAACTTTATTAGAAAATGCTAGAAAACAATAACAAAGAGAAAAAATGGAAATAACAAAATTTTAAATTTAATAAATAACCAAAAATCTGCAAAAGCACGTAATATTTTAGATTACTAATTGAAATGAACATATATACCAATTTTCCAAAACGATCAAATATCTAGAAAATATGATGTACAAATTTATCAGATCACAAAATATTGCTCGTATTCGTGAATTCTATTATCGTAGCTGAATATTAGAATGCTAAATGATTTGATATGTTTTAAGATTTAATTGACACTTCGTCACACAGATGAAACATTGCGTTCTTGCCTATCTTTAATATAGTTTTATAAGTGATAAATAGGAAAGCTGAAGAATTGGTCGGTCGTCCCCTCAAAGTATAGGATGAGAATGCATCAGGGTCAGATTAAAGAAATACACAAATAGAAAATAATATATTAAATTTGGCTAAAACAGTAACATTAGCATTAAGACGACACTTTAAACTTAGAAATTATAAATTATCCTATGATAAAAAGTTTTTTAAATCCAATAGATTTATTAAATCACTAGATTTTAAGAGATTCACCTTTTATATAAACATTTTAATAAAAATTTATTATATTTAAGAAAGGTGTTATAATCTTTATATTAATTTTTATTACATTTTTTTATAATGTTTAATTTTTATTATGATTATGGATCTTATTAGACGGATCCGAAACATGTCAATGTCATTTATTTTTAATTATTATAACACCTTTCTTAAGTAAAATAATATTTTTATTAAAATATAAATTAACCTTTTCTTCCATTTAAATATTTTCAGAGTGAGACATATTAAAAAATATAGACTTATTACACTTTAGGTAACTTTTTAAATATTTATAAAATAAAAATGCATTATTTTTTTTTCTCAGATGTGCACAAAAAAAAAATTTGTTCACTGCTACAAAAAAAAAAAAAAAAAAAAAAAAAAAAAAAAACTTTTTTCACACGACGCGACGCACAGTGAGGCAGAAGGCCTCCAAAGTTGGCAAAAAATAAAATTTACTTTGAACAAAAAAGCACTTCATGGATTCTTTTGTAGACTAAAAGTAGTAAAATTTTAAATATTTACGTAAGTTAGAGAGTAATTTATTAATTAGTTTAAGGACCTTTTTCAATATTTTTTGTCGAAAAATTAGTTAAAAACAAGAATTTAAGATAGTTTTATACAAATTAAATATTTATAAATCATCCATAATATCGCATTTAAAGTTTAAAAAAATTAAACATAATAATTTTAATGATTCTAAAGCAAACCTTAAAATGAATATTAGCGACTCGTTTTGAAGGAATGAATCAACCTTTCTCAGGCAAAATGCAAGTATTTTTATAAAGACAGCAAAAGCAAAACTGCTTCTACTGTCTTAATTCTAACACACATTTTTTCTTTTCCTGTCTTTCAGATCTTAAACTCATACATGTCACGTACGCTAACGAAAATATAGAACTAGAATCGTGTAACCATTTTGCTCTTGATCTTTTTGATCGTCCAGAACAAATTCAGGAGGAATTTGAAGACGGACACGTTTGCTTTCCATTGACGCTTCTGTTTGCTTTTCAAATCGAGTAAATGAAAGCGGTTTACCAAATCACTCCTTAATAATTCTAAAGCACTTATCGCCAGGCTTTTGCCCATGGGAGTTTATATTAAAATTTAAAACATTTAATTTTATTTTAATTTAAACTACTTGTTTGTAGTTTCTCCAATTATGAAGCTCTAATACCAAAAAATCATATTACTTTTTAAAAGTTTTTTTGTTAAAATATTTCATGATAGTCAGATTCATTTAAATATATTATTTTGCAATAAATAATGTATTTAAATTCGTCTTTAACAAAGAAAAAATGTATATTCATGTTTGGCACACCTCTACACTAACAAAAAATTAAGGATGATTAACTATAAAAATGACCAGACATTTAAAAATGTAACAAAAAGTAGCAAGATTTTCTGACATATTTACCCTTCTAAAACTCAAATTAGTAGAAAAAATTATAGTTACCGCTTAATTCGACTTAATTCATAATTAAAACCTTCAATGTTTGTAGACACAAATATATATATATATATATATATATATATATATATTTTATAAATTTCACAACAATATAGTCTAAGTGCCTGTATATCTATAAAAATCGTATAAAAACAAACTGAAAGGTAAGGAATTATTGTTACATAAAGTGGTCTGGTGTAATAATGCCAAGTGTTAATATTATGCATAATTATGAAATAATCTGGTAAATGACACCCATGTGCTCTGCGCAGAAGGGTTTTGAGTCATATAAATCGCAAAAAAGCAGCTTCAAGTTAATTTGTTTCATTTTTAGGTCTTATTGTTTTTACAAACAACTAAAATTAACGCTTGATCTAAAATTTGCGAGAGACGTTTTGTGATGTGAAGACTATTTTTTTATCCGGAAATACTTTGTTAATTACATAAATTTGTAGTACGTTTCATTAACTTTCAAAGTGTTGTTGAGGATTTTGGGTATCTTCTGGAGATAATTTGTAATTTAAAATGCACAGCTCAATAACTATAACGGGGTAATAACGCCAATCCTTGGCATTAATACCCCGGTTGATTCCCTACAGTGGCCTAGCTACATCCTAAATACTGATTCAAATAAACACAGTTAAAACTGTGCAATGTTTCTCATAATTCTATTTAAGCGGTCCTTTTTAAGCAAAAGGAAGCTCCCCCCTACACCACACTTTTATTTTTCTTACACTTTCACAAAAAATTGAACATTTTCAAAAGCTTAGAATTCAATTTGTCAATTTCTAAGTTTGTAGAGTTTGTATTTTTAGAATTGGGCAATCTACATGAATTATTCCATCTTATTTCATAGTTTTGTTTGCATGGCGTTATTACCCATATAGGTGGGTAATAACGCCAAATAGCATTGGTCAAGAAATCACGCCATTACATTTTATGAATCCATATCTGTTAAATTATATTTTTATATAGATAGTCAATAAGTTGCTGTATCAAAGCATATATTTGTTTGAATAATACAATCTAAAACTGAGCCGTGAAAATTGGTAGAACCTTAACATGGCGTTATTACCCCAGGGTACCTTACTTGTAGTTAAAGGTTCCATAGTCAAAAAAAATTTTTAGTTATTACAGCGAAATTAACAAACTAATGTTGAAACAAAATTATTGATTTTTTTTTTCATTAATTATGAAAGTACAACATGCAGTTTAATTTCTTTCTTTAACACGAACAAAATAACTTTGTGCAATTTTTAATATTAGGCAGATGTGTACTGACATCTGCTCTATTAAAGTGACGTATACCGGTAGTTTAAAATAAAATTTCATTTTTTCGATTTTTTGTCAGATTTGAAGGCTCTTTGCCCCACTGTGTGACGCCCTGTTATGAAAGCTTGGAAATTGTGTCCATTTTTGGAAATTTTACCTCTAAGCATCAAGGCTCTCTGTGCGTCTAACCAAATCTATTTTATTTTCATATAAATTAAAATGTAATTATTTCATAAACAATACAGAGTGATTTTCTAATTATACAAATTTCATTTATTTATTTATTTATTTTACGTAACCAGACCTCGATTTATTTTTATAAAGATTTTTTTAATTTTCTTTATTTCTTTTAGTACACCTTTTTTAGAGAGCTATCAATGCATTTCTGTGATTTCAAACTGAACAATTTTCTGTCATTAAGAAATCTTCAGCTTTAAATGAGTACGTGGAAAGCGTCTTCAAAGTTTCGCCATACATGCATTGTTTATTTATAGTTCACACTCACGTTGTTATCTTGTGATGAGTAATAGTTAATAAATTTCGTAGCAATCAATAAAGAGTGCCTCATTTCAGTCAGTGCACATTAAATCAATAAGTTTAGAGAGTCAATGAGTAGACATAGCTTCAGTCGAATTTCGATCTCAGCAAAATTTTAAGGCAGTAGTATTTTAACCGATGTCGAATATTCGTCGATCTTTAATGTGCTTTAAATGAAACAAATATGAATTAAAAAACAAAAATAGACTTAAGTACCAAGAATCTCACCAAAATTATTGTATTTTTCATTAATCCTCGTAAATTGTAGAAAGATTCAGAAACTTTTTGATTTGTTTTATTTGCAATCTTTCGATAACTTGAAAAATTTAACTTCACGTGAGATTTTGTTATCAAACGGTAAGATGACGAATTACATTCGCCAAATGACTTAAGTTTCTTAAAATACATTAAAGATTGCAAAATTTGATTGTTTATAATTGGGGAAAAATCAGGAGGTCAATATTTTTTCATAGTTTTATTGGATGAAATATTTTAATCACCAAATCAATATAGTTTTCTTAAGGAAAGGAATGCATACATTTTGTAATTTTTTTACAATTAAATTTTTATTGTCAGGATTAATTATTATGTACCATTAATCTAAAAATATTATAACGGAATTTGAAAGCAATTTTTTAGGTACACGGCACAAAAAAATTCATATAAACGTCAATAATAAATATTCAAAATTATTGACAGTGTAAATGAAAGAAAACAATTAATAATGTAAAAAAAAAAAATAGATACTGTTTCAAATGATAATTTTGGGCTATTCCTAGATTTTTGTACATGAAAGTTAATCAATAACTCATAACCTTAAGAACTTAAATTCAAATGAAATTTAAAGAAAGAGCGCATTAAAAAGTTTTAAATGCTAAAGGTAGAAAAAAAGCAGAAGAATTGTTAATTTGGCAAAAGTTTTAACCTTTACTGATTTTCTTTTCCATTCAGGTGTTTTAACATTTAAAAGATGTTCCGATCCAAAATAAACTTTAATTCACAAAAATTATGCCTGTACGATAAAGAGTCTCCTCATTTCAAAGATAAGTAGAAAAACTTTCCCAGTACTTTTTTGACATTTTGTTCCCTTGGGGAAAATTTAAATACAAAAATATTCTTTCATTTTTAAACATAAAAAATGAAAAGGGGTGTTTTTCATAGAAATCTTTATTTATTTATTTATTTATTCTTAATAAGTATCCTTATTTTTTAGTTTAAGTTCAAAAACAAAAAATGTAATGGGGAAAAAAGTAGATCGCATGCTACATTGATTTTTTCACTCATTTTCAAAGAAAATTATCAGAGATGCATATTTTTTAAACATAGTTTAGAAAAGAAAAAATTATATATATATATATATATATATAAACTGGAAAAAATACGTGATTTTTTATTAATATTTTATTATTGCTATTACTATTATTATTATTATTAGCATTGTCATGAATAAGCTTCTACATTGCAAAACAAGTTGAAAATTGCACGTGATCGTAGAAAATGAGGTTCGTTCGTACTATCACCTCGTTTTTAAAATATTCAGATTTTGCTGTTATAGTATGCACATGCAGTAATTCGGATACAGTATAGCGGTCAAAATCTTATGTGTGTTTCTTGTAAATACAACCTGCTTTCTATTACACACGAAGTTACTTGTAGACCTCAGCAACGTATATCAACTTCATAAAATGTGAAATACTTTAATATATTTTAAAACAACAATGTTTTCTTTCATACCATTATCTAATGCAATACTTCTTTGTGGCCCTGTAAGTTAATAATAAATATTTTTTACAGCACAGATTATACATAATGTATATTTTAGTATATATTTCATAGATTCATTTCAATTCTATCATATTCGAAAGTGTGAAATATCATTAAATAATACTTTAAACTATTTTTCCTATTGACCGTAATGTAATGATATACTTTCGATTGTCCCTGTGAATAATCTATACATCTGATTTTCATAAAATTAAAAATGACCCAACAAAATTATGCAACAATTATATGTTTTAAATCTAAAGCGATTTGCTTTGGTGGTTTTTGATCTGCTATATGAGAACAAACGATCGGTAAATGAAAGAAAACATTTAAAAAATCGAAAAGAAATACATAATATTTCAAATGATAATTTTTAGGATATTCCTAGATTTTTGTACATAAATGTTAATCAGAAACTCCTAACCTTAAGAATTTAAATTCAAATGAAATTTAAAGAAAGGGAGTATTAAAAAGTTTTAAATGTTTATGGTAGAAATAAAGCAGAAGAATGATTAATTTTGCAAAAGTTTTAACTTTCACTGATTTTCCTTTCCATTCAGCTGTTTTAACTTTTAAAAGAAGTTCCGATCAAAAATAAGCTTTAATTTATAAAAACTATGCCTGTAAGATAAAGAGTCTCCTCTTTTTCAAAAAGATGGAGAAAAAATATCCCAGTGCTTTTTTGACAAGAGAATATTAAAAACTCATAAATGCTAATGGCTAAAATAAAGCTGAAGAAATATTATTTTGGTAAAAGTTTAACCTTTACTGATTTTCTTTTCCATTCATCTGTTTCAGCATTAAAAAGAAATTACAATACAAAATAAACTTTAATTCATAAAACTTTTGTCTGTAAAATAAAAAATAAAAAAATGGAGAAAATATTCTCAGAGTTTTTTGAATTTTTTTTTCCTTGGGAAAAATATAAATAGAAAAATATTCTTACTTTTTTCGATAAAAAAAATGAAAAAGTGTGTTTTTCATGGTAACCGTTATTGTTATTTTTTTAATAAGCACTCTTATTTTTTAGTTTTAGTTCAAAAGCAAAAAAAGTAATAGGATAAGAAAAATTGTTCGCATACTCTATTGATATTCACTCATTTTGAAAGAAAATTATCTCAGATGTATATAATTTTTATGTATTCTCCTCATTTTGAAAGAAATGGAGAAAAAAAATCACAGTACTTTCTTGACAAGAGAATATTAAAACTCATAAATGCTAATGGGAGAAATGAAGCTAGAGAATTATTATTTTGGCAAAAGTTTTAACTGATTTTCTTTTCCCTTCATCTATTTTAACATTAAGAAGAAGTTCTATTCCAAATTAAACTTTAATTCATAAAAATTATGCCTGCAACATAAAGAGTCCTCCTTTTTTATTTTTTATTTTTTCAAATAAATGGAGAAATTAATCCCAGTAGTTTTTTGACATTTGTTTTCCTTCGGGAAAATTTAAATAGAATAATATTCTCACTTTTTATAACATAAAAAATGAAAAGGGGTGTTTTTCATGGTAACCGTTATTATTTTTATTTTTTTATAAAATTCCTTATTTTTTAGTATAAGTTCCAAATCAGAAAAAGTAACAGGGAAAAATCCAGTTCGCATGCTATATTGATTTTCACTCATTTTAAAAGAAAATTATCTCACATGATATTTTTTAACGTTAATTAATGTGTAAAAGATACATAAATAAATAAATAAATACTAAAAAATGTGGTTTTTTAAATCAATGTAAATAAGCTTCTACATGTCTAAAAAAGACAGAAATCGTACGTCAAGCGTGTCAAAACTATTTGTCAACTATTATATGTCAACATACATGCCAACTAACTATATGTCAACTATTTTTATAAATATTCAGATTTTTGTGCAATAGTTGTTGAATTTAAAGCGAAAATGCATAAAAACAAAATTTATCACGATTTCATATGTTAAATTCAATAATACAGAAATAATGTGACTCAACCTTAAAAATGACGAAATTACAACGGCAATATAGAATCACTACCTATCGCGGGCTATTATTGAATTGATTACGTACGATACGATTTTATAGAATTGTCAAATTTTTATTAATATGTTTTGAAGTTTGGTTCGATTTTTATAAAATTTAAAATGATCCATAAAATTATAAGAACGATAAATGAAAGAAAACCTTTAAAAAAGAAAAAGAAGTAAATATTATTTCAAATGCTAATATTTGGGCTATTTCTCAATTTGGTTCATGAATCTTAATCAAGAAATCTTGACCTTAAGAATTTGAATTAGACTGTATACGTAAATATAAAGAAAAAGAATATTAAAAAGTCATAAATATTCAAGATAGAAATAAGCAGAAGAATTCTAAAATTGGTAAAAGTTTTAATCTTTATTGATTTTCTTTTTCTTTCAGCTGTTTTAAATTTTAAAGAAAATTCCGATCTCAAACTTTAATTCATAAAAATTATGCATCTAAAGATAAAGAGTCTCTTTTTTTTTCAAAGAAATAGATTAAAAAAAACAGTACTTTTTTGGCTTTTTTTTTCTTTGAGATAAATCTAAATTGAAAAATATTCTTACTTTTTTCAATGTAAAAAATGAAAAGGGGTGTTTTTCATGCTAACCGTTAATTTTTATTATTATTATTATTTTTTAATAAGCATCCTCATTTTTTAGTTTAAGGTAAAAAATAAATAAATAAATAAATAAATAAATGGGGAAAAAAGTTGTTTGCATGCTATATTGATTTTCACTCATTTTGAAAGAAATTATCTCAGATGTATGTTTTTAAGCATGGTTTATTTGCAAAGGAAAAGAAAAACAAAAAATTGTAAACTAGAAAAAATACGTGATTTTTCCCCCTTTTAATGTAAATAAGCTTTAACATTGCTAAAAAATGCAGAAATTTTACGTCAAAGGTGTGAAATGATCTGCATCCGTATTTTAACTAATTTTGTAAATATTCGGATTTTGATGAATACATTTTTTTTTTAATTTTAAGCAAAAATTCATGAATGAAAAATTTATTACGATTATATGTGTTAAATTCAATAATACGTAAACAATATGATAACGTCTTAAGAATGGCCATAAATACAATGACAAACTAGAATCACTACCTAACATGTGACATTACTGAATTGATTACGTCTGGTACAGTTTTATACAATGAACAAAACTTTTATTAATAAGTTTTTAAGCTTTAGTTCGATTTTCATAAAATTTGAAATGACTCGACAAAATTGAAGGAACGGTAAATGTGCGAAAACATTTAAAAATATAGAAAGAAATAGATATTATTTCAAATGATAACATTTAAGCTCTTCCTAGATTTTTGTACGTGATCGTTAATCAAGAACTCTTGACCTTAAGAATTTAAATTCAAATTTATGGGTAAACATCAAGAAAGAAAATATTAAAAAGTCATAAATGCTAAGCAGAAATGTTTTTTAATTTGGCAAAAGCTTTAACTTTTTACTGATTTTCTTCTCCTTTGAGCTGTTTTAACTTTTAAAAGAAGTTCCGATCCAAATTAAACTTTAATTCACAAAACCTGTAAGTAAGTGCCTGTAAGATAAAGAGTCTCCTCTTTTTCAAAGAGATAGAGAAAAAAATTCCCAGTACTTTTTTGGCATTTTTTTTTTCTTTGAGGAAAATTTAAATAGAAAAATTTTCTTGCATTTTTTAACATAAAAAATGAAAAGAGGTGTTTTTCATAGTAACTGTTATTATTTTTGTTAATAAGAAATCTTACTTTTTAGTTTAATTTCAAAAGACAAAAATTTTATGTATGAAAAAAACGTTATTCGAATGCTATATTGATTTTTACTCGTGTTGAAAGAAAATTAAATCAGATTTATATTTTTTAAACATAATTTATTTATAATGAAAAGAAAAAGAAGAAAAATTATAAATCGAAAAAAATGTTATTTTTTCCCTATGAAAGCATGTAAATAGGCTCCTAAGTTGCTAAAAAAGTCAGAAAATGTATGTCAAATGAGCTGTATACGCATTATAATTAATTTTATAAGCATTCAAATTTTGGTGCAATAGTTATTGCATTTTAAGCAAAAACACATCAATACAAAATTTATTAAGATTATATATATTAAATTCAGTAATACAGAAATAATAAGATTCTATATTAAAAATGACGCAATTACAATGATAGCCTAGAATCACTACCAATCATGGGACGTTACTGAATCAATTATATATAATAAGATTTTACAGAATGACCAAAACTTTTATTAGTATCTATTTAAGTTTTAGTTCGATTTTCATAAAATTTAAAATTAATTGACAAAACTTAAAGAACGACAAATGAAAGAAAACATTTAAAAATGTAGAAAATAAGTAAGGTACCCTGGGGTAATAACGCCACCTTAAGGTTCTAGCAATTTTCACGGTTCAGTTTTAGATTGTATTTTTCAAACAAATATATGATTTGATACAATAAATCATTAACTATCTATATAAAAAAATAATTTAACAGATATGTATTCATAAAATGTAATGGCGTGATTTCTTGACCAATGCTATTTGGCGTTATTGACCACTATGTTGTTAACTATGAAATTAACGTTATTAACTATGCTTAATAACCTTAACGTTATTAACTATGAAATAAGATGGAATAATCGCATGTAGATTGCCCAATTCTAAAAACACAAACTCTACAAACTTAGAAATTGACAAATTGCATTCTAAGCTATTGAAAATGTTCAATTTTTTGTGAAAGTGTAAGAAAAATAAAGGTGTGGTGTGTGTGGGGGGGGGGGGGATGAGGCAAAAGAATATCAGACCGTGAGCTTCTTTTTGCTTAAAAAGGACCGCTTAAATAGAATTGTTAGAAACATTGCACAGTTTTAACTGTGTTTATTTGAATTATTTAGGATGTAGCTCGGCCACTGTAGGGAATCAACCGGGGTATTAATGCCAAGGATTGGCGTTATTACCCCGTGTTATAGTTATTGCGCTGTACATTTTAAATCACAAATTATCTCGAGAAGATATCCAAAATCTTCAACAACATTTTGAAAGTCCATGAAATGTACTACAAATTTATGTAATTAACAAAGTATTTAAAGATTTAAAAAAAATAGCCTTCACATCATAAAACGTTTCCCGCAAATTTTAGATCAAGCGTTAATTTTAGTTGCTTGTAAAAACAATTAGACTTAAAAATGAAACAAATTAACTTGAAACAGTTTTTTGCAATTTATATTACTCAAAACCCTTTTGCGCAGAGCACATGGGTGTCATTTACCAGATTATTTCATAATTATGCATAATATTAGCACTTGGCATTATTACACCAGACCACCTTACATATTATTTCAAATGATAATCTCTGGGTTATTCCTGAATTTTTGTCATGAATGTTAATCAAGAACTCTTGACCTTAAGAATTTAAATTCAAATGCATAGGTAAAGATAAAGAAAGGGAATATTAAAAAGTCCTAAATGCCTAAGGTAGAAATAGGCAGAAGAATTATTAATTTGGCAAAAGTTTTAACTTTTACTGATTTTCTTTTCCATTCAGCTGTTTTAACTTTTAAAGGAAGTTCCGATCCAAAATAAACTTTAATTCATAAAAATTAGGCTTGTAAGATAAAGAGTCTCCTTTTCTTCAAGGAAATTGATAAAACAAAATCCCAGTACTTTTTGATATTTTTTTTTTCCTTGGGGGAAATCTAAATAGAAAAACATACTTGCTTTTTTCAACATAAAAAATTAAAAGGGGTGTTTTTCATGGTAACCGTTATTATTTTTTTTTAAATAAGCCATCTCATTTTTTAGTTTAAATTCAAAAGAAAAAAAATGTAATAAGGAAAAAAAAAGTTGCTCGCATGCTTTATTGATTTTCACTTATTTTGAAAGAAAATTATCTCAGATGTATGTTTTTTTAAGCAGGGTTTATTTGTAAATAAAAGAAATATAAAAAAAATATAAACTGGAAAAAACATATTTTTCTTTAAATATAAATAAGCTTCTACAGTGCTAAGGAGAACAGAAATTGTACGACATATGCACGTGTCAAATGAGCTGGACAGTTTTTACAACTAATTTAAAATATTCAAATTTTGGCGCTATATTTGTTGAGTTTTAAGCAATAATGCATTAACACCCTGACTGCCCGGCAACAGGGTAAAATTGTAATGTTGTTTTCTCTGTAATTTATTAAAAATATTTTAAAAAAAAAAAAGATTTTTTTTCCACTTTGGTACAAAATATGTTATTATGTATAGGTGTATAATCTTTGAGAGTATTAATCCTAACTTTATTTTTCAAAACTGAGTTTTATTTATAGAATTATATTAATTTAAATATTGCTTATGCTGCAGTGAAACCTGCCGGTTAGTGTGCGAAAAAATCAGCCAGCGGCAGTCAGGAGGTTAATACAAAATTTATTATGATTATATAGATTAAATTCACTTATACGGAAGTAATATATTCCATGTTAAAAGTGACATTATAAAATGACACCCTAGAATCACTACCTATCAAAGGATATTATTGAATCTTTACGTATGATATCATTTAATATAACGAACAAACCTTTTATTAATAACTTTTTATGTTTTGCATAATATGTTTTCAAATTTTATGTTTCAATTTCCATAAAATTTGAAATCACTCGAGCAAATTGAAAAAACGGCAATTGAAAGAAAACATTTAAAAATGTAGAAAAGAAATAGATTTTATTTGTAATAATAAGTTTGGGCTCTTCCTAGATTTTTGTACATGAATGCTAATAAAGAACGCTTGACCTTAAGAATTTAAATTCAAATTTGTAAGTAAAGATAAAGAAAGATAATATTAAAAAGTCTTAAATGCTAAGAAAAAGAATTTTTAATTTGGCAAAAGTTTTAATCTTTACTGATTTTCTTTTCTTCAGCTGTTTTAACTTTTAAAAGATGTTCCGATCCAAAATAAACTTTAATTCACAAAAATTATGCCTGTACGATAAAGAGTCTTCTCTTTTTCAAAAAGATGAAAAAAAATTCCAGTACTTTTTAGGATTTTTTTTCCTTGGGGAAAATCTAAATAGAAAAATTGCATTTTTCAAAAAAAAAAAAAAAAAAAAAAAATGAAAAGGGGAGTTTTCATAGTAACCGTTATTTATTTATTTTTTATAAGTATCCTTACTTTTTAGTTTAAGTTCAAATTCAAAAAATGTTATGGGGAAAAAAGTAATTCAGATGCTATATT
Source organism: Maratus speculifer (assembly GCA_964019185.1). Lineage (NCBI taxonomy): Eukaryota > Metazoa > Arthropoda > Arachnida > Araneae > Salticidae > Maratus > Maratus speculifer. The sequence continues at coordinate 266,304,427 of OZ025289.1, forward strand.
GATTTTCGCTAATTTTCAAAGAAACTTATCTCAGATGTATATTTTTAAGCATAGTTTAGAAAAGAAAAACAAAAAAATATACATAAACAGGAAAAAATATGTAATTTATTATTATTATTATTATTATTATTATTATTATTATTATTATTATTATTATTATTATTATTATTATTATTATTATTATTACTATGAATAGTCAAAGTGTTTTGAGTGTTCCTGTAAATACAACTTGCTTTCTATTATGCTGGAATTAACTTGTAGTATATCTCGGCAACGTATATCAACTTCATAAAATGTGAAATAATTTAATATATTTTGAAACACGCCCAAACAATGTTTTCCCGTATACCATTATGTAGTGGAATATTTCTTTGTGGCCCTGTAAATTAAAAATAAATATTTTTTGCAGCACAGATTGTACAGAATGTATATTTTAGTATAAATTTCATAGATTCGTTTCAATTCTAAGATGGTCGAAACTGTGTACTATCATTAAATAATACTTGAAACTATTTTTCCTATTGACCATAATGTAATAATATAGTTTTGATTGTCCCTGTAATTAAACTATACATCTCATTTTCATAAAATTAAAAATGACCCTACAAAATTATGCAACAATTATATGTTTTAAATCTAAAACGATTTGTTTGGTTTTTGTTCCGTTATATGCGGACAAACGATCAGCAAATGAAAAAAAAAAACATTTAAAAACATGGGAAAGAAGTACATAATATTTCAAATGATAATTTTTAGGGTATTCCTAGATTTCTGTACACGATTGTTAATCATGAACTCTTAACCTTAAGAATTTAAATTCAAATGAAATTTAAAGAAAGAGAGCATTAAAAAGTTTTAAATGCTAACGGTAGAAATAAAGCAAAATAATTATTAATTTGGCTAAAGTTTTAACTTTTACTGATTTTCTTTTCCATTCAGCTGTTTTAATTTTTAAAAGAAGTTCCGATCCAAAATAAACTTTAATTCATAAAAATTATGCCTGTGAGATAAAGTCTCCTTTTTTTTCAAAGAAATAGAGAAAAAAAATTCCAGTGCTTTTTGACATTTTTTTTTCCATGGGAAAAATCCAAATAGAAAAATATTTTTACTTTTTTCAACACAAAAAATGAAAAGTGGTGTTTTTTCAAGGTAACCGTTATTATTATTTTTAAATAAGCACTTTTTTTTTATTTTAAGTTGGAAAGCAAAAAATGTAATAGGGGAAAAAAATGTTGTTCGCATGCTATATTGATTTTCACTCATTTTGAAAGAAAATTATCTCAGAAGTATATTTTTTAAGCTTGGTTTATTTGTAAATAAAAGAAAAACAAAAAAATTATAAACTTCATATGAACATTTTTTTCTTTAAATGTAAATAGACTTCTACATTGCTAAGGAGGACAGAAATTGTACGTCATATGCACGTGTCAAATGAGCTGGATACTTTTTATAAGGTACCCTGAGGTAATAACGCCAGGCGGAGTAATAATGCCAAGTGCTTATATTTTGCATAATAATGAAATAATCAGGTAAATGACATCCATGTGCTCCGCGCAGAAGGGTTTTGAGTCATATAAATCGCAAAAAACAGCTTCAAGTTAATTTGTTTAATTTTTAGGTTTTATTTTTTTTTCCAAGCAACTAAAATTAACACTTGATCTAAAATTTGCGAGATAAGGTTTTTGATCTGAAGGCTATATTTTTCATCCGGAAATACTTTGTTTATTACATAAATTTTTAGTGTATTTCATGTGCTTTGAAATTGCTGTAGAAGATTTTGGATATCTTTTCGAGATAATTTGTAGTTTAAAATTTACTGCGCAATAAGTATCCCGGGGTAATAACGCCAGGGATTGGCGTTATTACCCCGGTTGATTCCCAACAGTGGTCGAACTATATCCGAAGGGGGTTTATATATTAATATGGGACAGCATTATCATCATTGTTGAAACGGTAAGATTAAGGGGGGAGGGGTGCCCAATACTTAAAAATAATCTCTCTATTTTATTTTTAATTATATTATTATTTTTTTTTTTTTTACTAATGTATAAAATAATTTTTAACTCTTGTAAATAAAACTATATCAAAATGTTTTCGAGATTCAAATTCGAACATCTTCAAAATCAGGTTTCTATTAAATTTCCACTGGATTGTTCAAATGAGTTCGAAAATTTAACTGTCCGCTTTCTCAGCGTTCGGTTTTTCAAAACTTTATAAATTTAACCTTTAGCTGATGTGACAGAAATTGTAACGTATGAATGTGATGCGGTTTGTGAGACCGCAAAATTGAAAGATGAATAAAAGGCGGGAATAACTCATAGGATTGTGTTTTTGTACTAAACTTTTTATACAAGAGTATTATACTTAATATTCACCTATTTAGTCTCCGATGACAGTACTAAAATTCCAAATGAAACAAAATTTCGGAAGTGTTTGCAGTTAAACTGAAAATTACAAGTTAAACTAAAAACCTAAAAGAAAAATAGTGGTCTACGAGACCGGTAACATTAGTTAAAGGTTAAAAGGCGATCCATGATTGAAAATCATAAAATACTATTCCTGCGCTAAACTTTTTGCACAGAATTAATTCTAATTAAATTTAATCTATTCAAATATTTCTAACAATATTACGAGGACTCCAAACGAAAGAGAATTTCATTTGTAACTATAGTTAAACTGGAAAATACAAGTTAAACGCTATTTTTTTTGGGGGGGAGGGGGTACGGTGTTCAGTCTTATTGCTAACAGCAGTTAAAGGTTAATTTTGTTGCTAATATAGAGATGATGATTTATAACCATATGAATTATGTATAAAATTGAATAAGATATCTCTTTGTGATAATATTTTTAATCAAAAATTTTTTTCAATTTATTAAAAATTTATTAAAGCATGTTCTTTAAAACGTTGACAATTTAATTGTAGGTTTGGAGAATCCGCATTAGTGTGGAGTTATGGGTTAAAAACTATTTACTAGATTACTATAATAGTATTAACTCTTAACTGCTGTGACAAAAATTGTCGCATAACTTACTGTGAGCGGCCTGTCAGACCGCTTAATCTAACGATGAATAAAATGTTAAATTAACTTTTAGAATATTATTTTTGTATTGAACCTTATATACAGGACTATTACGAATAAAATTCAGCTATTCAAAAGTCAATAGAGATAGTAATAGGACTCCAAATGAAACAAAATTTTCCCGGTATCTATAGTTGAACTAAAAACTGCAAGTTAAACTCTGAAACTTGAAAAACCCAACGGTGTGTGAGACGCTAACAGCAGTTAAGGTTTAACAAAAATATTTATTACATATAACTCTTGTTATTATAAAACTTCACATGATTAAAATATTACATTACGAATGGTTAAAACCATGCAATGTTTCTTATAATCATATTTAAGCGGGACTTTTTAAGCAAAGAGAGACGCAGGGTGTTATATTCTGTTGAAGCTCCCTCTCACTCCTTTTTCTTTCACTTTAAAAAAAAATCAATATTTTCTATCGCATAGAATGCATACATGGGAATATAAATACTGATTCAAATAATCCGTGCAATGTATCTAATAATTCTATTTAAATGGTCATTTTTAAGCAAAACGTAGCTTAGAATCTGATATTCATTTGCCTTCTCCCCCCGACACCAACACACCTTTATTTTTCTTTCAGAGTCACAAAACAATTGTACATTTTCAATAGCTTAGATTGCAATTTTTCAATTTCTAGAGCTGTAGAGTTTGTATTTTTAGAATTGGGTAATCTACATGCCATTATTCCATCTTATTTTATAGTTTTGTTTGCATGGCGTTATTACCCATATAGGTGGGTATTAATGCTAAATAGCATTGGTCAAGAAAAAACGCCATTTCATTTGATGAATGCATATCGGTTAAATTACTTTATTTTATATAGATAGTCAATGAGTTGCTGTATCAGATCCAATATTTGTTTGAAAAATACAACCTAAAACTAAGCCGTGAAAATTGGTAAAACCTTAACGTGGCTTTATTACCCCAGGGTACCTTAATTAATTTAATAAATATTCGGATTTTGGTGCTATATTTGTTTAATTTTAAGCAAAAACGCAATAATACAAAATTTATTATGATTATATGTATTAATTTCATTAATAAGGAAATAATATATTCGATGTTAAAAGTGACATAATAAAATGACACCCTGGAATCACTCTCTATCAAAGCATATTACTGAATCGATTACGTATAATATGATTTAACAGAGCAAACAAAAGTTTTATTAATAACTTTTTATGTTTTATTTCAATTTCCATGAAATTTGAAATGATTCGAACAAAAAAAAGGCAATTGGAAGAAAACATTTAAAAATGTAGAAGAGAAATAGATTTTATTTCAAACAAAAACCTTTGGGCTATTCCTAGATTTTTGTACATGAATTCTAATAAAGAACCCTTGACCTTAAGATTTTAAATTCAAATGTGTAAGTAAAGATAAAGAAAGATAATATTAAAAAGTCTTAAATGGTAAGAAAAAGAATTTTTAATTTGGCAAAAGTTTTAATCTTTACTGATTTTCTTTTCTTCAGCTATTTTAACTTTTAAAAGATGTTCCGATCGAAAATAAACTTTAATTCACAAAAATTGAGCCTGTACGATAAAGAGTCTCCTCTTTTTGAAAAAGATGAATAAAAATCCTGTACTTTTTTGGATTTTATTTTCCTTGGGGAAAATCTAAATAGAAAAATTGCATTTTTCAAAGAAAAAATGAAAAGGGGTGTTTTTCATAGTAACCGTTATTTATTTATTTTTTATTAGTATCCTTACTTTTTAGTTTAAGTTCAAATTCAAAAAATGTTATGGAAAAAAAAGTAATTCATATGCTATATTGATTTTCACTAATTTTCAAAGAAACTTATCTCAGATGTATATTTTAAAGCATAGTTTAAAAAAGAAAAACAAAAAAATATATATAAACAGGAAAAAATATGTGATTTATTATTATTATTATTATTATTATTATTATTATTATTATTATTATTATTACTATGAATAGTCAAAATCTTTTGAATGTTCCTGTAAATACAACTTGCTTTCTATTATGCTGGAATTAACTTGTAGTATACCTGGGCAAAGTATATCAACTTCAAAAATGTGAAATAATTTAATATAAGGTACCCTGGGGTAATAACGCCACGTTAAGGTTCTACCAATTTTCACGGCTTAGTTTTAGATTGTATTTTTCAAACAAATATAGGATCTGATACAGCAACTCATTGATTATCTATATAAAATAAAATAATTTAACAGATATGTATTCATAAAATGTAATGGCGTTTTTTCTTGACCAATGCTATTTGGCGTTATTACCCAACTATATGGGTAATAACGCCATGCAAACAAAACTATGAAAGATGGAATAATTGCATGTAGATAGCCCAATTCTAAAAATACAAACTCTCTAAACTTAGAAATTGACAAATTGCATTCTAAGCTATTGAAAATGTTAAATTTTTTTGTGAAAGTGTAAGAAAAATAAAGGTGTGGTGTGGGAGGAGGGGATGAGGCAAAAGAATATCAGACCGTGAGCTTCTTTTTGCTTAAAAGGATCGCTTAAATAGAAATATGAGAAACATTGGACAGTTTTAACTGTGTCTATTTGAATCAGCATTTAGGATGTAGCTCGGCCACTGTAGGGAATCAACCGGGGTACTAATGTCAAGGATTGGCGTTATTACCCCGGTATAGTTATTGCGCAGTACATTTTAAATTACAAATTATCTCGAGAAGATATCCAAAATCTTCAACAACAATTTAAAAGTACATGAAATGCACTACAAATTTATGTAATTAACAAAGTATTTCCGGATAAAAAGATAGTCTTCACATCACAAAACGTATCTCGCAAATTTTAGATAAAGCGTTAATTTTAGTTGTTTGTAAAAACAATAAGACCTAAAAATGAAACAAATTAACTTGAAGCTGCTTTTTTGCGATTTATATGACTCAAAACCCTTCTGCGCAGAGCACATGGGTGTCATTTACCCGATTATTTCATAATTATGCAAAATATAAGCACTTGGCGTTATTACCCCAGGGTACCTTATTTGAAAACACGCCCCAAACAATGTTTTCCCGTATACCATTATGTAGTGGAATATTTCGTTGTGGCCCTGTAAATTAAAAATAAATATTTTTTGCAGCACAGATTGTACAGAATGTATATTTTACTATAAATTTCATAGATTCGTTTCAATTCTAAGATGGTCGAAACTGTGTACTATCATTAAGTAATACTTGAAACTATTTTTTCTATTGACCATAATGTAATAATATAGTTTTGATTGTCCCTGTAATTGAACTATACATCTCGTTTTCATAAAATTAAAAATGACCCTACAAAATTATGCAACAATTATATGTTTTAAATCTAAAACGATTTGTTTGGTTTTTGTTCCGTTATATGCGGACAAATGATCAGCAATTGAAAAAAAAAAACATTTAAAAATATGGGAAAGAAGTACATAATATTTCAAATGATAATTTTTAAGGATATACCTAGATTTCTGTACACGAATGTTAATCATGAACTCTTAACCTTAAGAATTTAAATTCAAATGAAATTTAAAGAAAGAGAGCATTAAAAAGTTTTAAATGCTAACGGTAGAAATAAAGCAAAATAATTATTAATTTGGCAAAAGTTTTAACTTTTACTGATTTTCTTTTTCATTCAGCTGTTTTAATTTTTAAAAGAAGTTCCGATCCAAAATAAACTTTAATTCATAAAAATTATGCCTGTAAAATAAAGTCTCCTTTTTTTCAAAGAAATAGAGAAAAAAAATTCCAGTAATTTTTTACATTTTTTTTCCATGGGAAAAATCTAAATAGAAAAGTATTTTTACTTTTTTCAACACAAAAAATGAAAAGTGGTATTTTTCAAGGTAACCGTTATTATTATTTTTTTTAATTAAGCACTCTTATTTTTTATTTTAAGTTGGAAAACAAAAAATGTAATAGGGGAAAAAATGTTGTTCGCATACGATATTGATTTTCGCTCATTTTAAAAGAAAATTGTCTCAGAAGTATATTTTGTAAGCTTGGTTTATTAGTAAATAAAAGAAAAACAAAAAAATTATAAACTTCATATGAACGTTTTTTTTTCTTTAAATGTAAATAGACTTCTACAGTGCTAAGGAAGACAGAAATTGTGCGGCATATGCACGTGTCAATTGAGCTGGACACTTTTTATAATTAGTGTAATAAATATTCAGATTTTGGTGCTATATTTGTTGAATTTTAAGCAAAAATGCATTAATACAAAATTTATTATGATTATATGTATTAAATTCACTAATAGGGAAATAATATATTCTATGTTAAAAGTGACATAATAAAATGATACCCTAGAATCACTATATCAAAGGATATTACTGAATCGACTACGTATGATATGATTTAATAGAGCAAACAAAAGTTTTGTTAATAACTTTTTATGTTTTATTTCAATTTACATAAAATTTGAAATGATTCGAACAAAAAAAGGCAATTGGAAGAAAACATTTAAAAATGTAGAAGAGAAATAGATTTTATTTCAAACAAAAAACTTTGGGCTATTCTTAGATATTGTACATGAATATTAAAAAAAAAACTATTGACCTTAAGAATTTAAATTCAAATTTATAGGTAAAGATTAAAAAATAGAATATTAAAAAGTCATAAATGCTAAGCAGAAGAATTTTTAATTTGGCAAAAGTTTTAACCTTTACTGATTTTCTTTTCGTTAGCTGTTTTAACTTTTAAAAGAAGTTCCGATCCAAAATAAACTTTAATTCATAAAACTTATGCCTGTAAGATAAAGAGTCTCCTCTTTTTCAAAGAGATGGAGAAAAAAATTCCCAGTACTTTTTTGACATTTTTTTTCCTTAGGAAAAATCTAAATCGAAAAATATTCTTGCATTTTTTAACATAAAAAATGAAAAAAGTGTTTTTCATAGTATCCTTCATTTATTTATTTATTTATTTTTAATGAGTATCCTTATTTTTTAGTTTAAGTTCAAAAGCAAAAAATGTAATGAGATAAAAAAGTAGTTCGCATGCTACATTGATTTTACTCATTTTCAAAGAAAATTATCTCAGATGTATATTATTTAAACGTAGTTTAGAAAAGAAAAACAAAATATAAATTTATATATAAATTCGAAAAAATACGAGATTTTATATTTATATATCATTATTATCATTATCATTATTATTATTATTATTATTATTATTATTATTATTATTATTATTATTATTATTATTATTATATAGGCTTCTAGATTGCCAAATAAGTTGGAAATTGCATTTGAAGTATAGAAAATGAGGTGTGTTCGTAGAAATAACAAAGTTTTAAAAATATTCAGATCTTGCTGTTATAGTATGCAGTACTTCGGATATAAAATAGTGATCAAAATCTTTCGTATGTTCCTGTGCATACTACCGGCTTTCTTTTTTACAGGAAGTAACTTATAGTAAACCTCAGCAACGTATATCAACTTCATAAACTGTGAAACAATTTAATATTTTTAAAACACTTACCAAACAATGTTTTCCCGCATACCATTATATAGTGGAATACTTCAGTGTAGCCCTATAAATTAATAACAAACATTCATTGCATCACAGATTGTACATAATGTATATTTTAGTATATAACCATTCATTTTAATTCTATTATATTCGAAAGTGTGTAATATCATTAAATAGTACTTGAAACTATTTTTCTATTGACCGTAATGTAATGGTATACTTTTGATTGTCCCTGTAATTAAACTATACGTCTGATTTTCACAAATTTAAAATGACTCGACAAAATTTTGCAACAATTATATATTTTAAATCTCAGTCGATTTAATTGGCTAGTTTTTGATATGTTATATGCGTGCAGACGATCAGTAAATGAAAGAAAACATTTAAAAATTTGGAAAAGAGATAGATATTATTTCAAATGATAATCTTTGGGATATTCCTAGATTTTTGTACATGCATGTTAATCAAGAACTCTTGATCTTAAGAGTTTAAATTCAACTGTATATAGGTAAAGATAGTTTAAATTCAAATGGATAGGTAAGGATAAAGAAAGAAAAATTAATTAAAAGTCATAAATGCTAAACAGAAGAATTTCTAATTTGGCAAAAATTTTAACCTTTACTCATTTTTTTTCCACTCAGCTGTTTTAAATTTAAAAGAAGTTCTGATCCAAAATAAACTTTAATTGACAAAAATTATACCTGTAAGTTAAAGAGTCTCATCTTTTTGAAAGAGATGGAGAAAAAAAAAAATCCCTGTAATTTTTTGACATTTTTTCGGGAGGGGGATCTTAATAGAAAATATTTTTACATTTTTCAACGTAAAAGGGTTTTTTTAAAGTAAAAAATGTAATAAAAAAATAACACATGCTATATTGATTTTCACTCATTTTCAAAAAAAAAAAATTATCTTATATGTATGTCTTTTAAACATAGTTTAGAAAATAAAAACAAAAAAATAGATATAAACTGGAAAAAATACCTGATTTTTTATTTAAATTTTATTATTGTTTTTATTATTATTATTATTATTATTATTATTATTATTATTATTATTATTATTATTATTATTATTATTATTATTATGAATGGGCTTCTACATTGCAAAACAAGTTGAAAATTGCACATGAAGCGAAGAAAATGAGGTGCGTTCGTACTTTAACGAAGTTTTAAAAATATTCAGATCTTGCTGTTATAGCATGCAGTAATTCGGATACAGTATAGCGGTCAAAATCATTTGTGTGTTCCTGTAAATACAACCTGCTTTCTATTATGCAGGAAGTTACTTGTAGACCTCAGCAACGTATATCAACTTCATAAAATGTGAAATAATTTAATATATTTTAAAACACGCCGCAAACAATGTTTTCCCGCATACCATTATCTAGTGCAATACTTCTTTGTGGCCCTGTAATTTAATAATAAATATTTTTTGCAGCTCAGATTGTACATAATGTATATTTTAGTATTTCATAGATCCATTTCAATTCTATTATATTCGAAAGTGTTTCATATCACTAAATAATACTTGAAACTATTTTTCCCATTGACCGTAATGTAATGGCATACTTTTGATTGTCACTGTAATTAAACTGTACATCTGATTTTCATAAAATTTAAAATGACCCGACAAAATTATGCAAAAACTATATGTTTTAAATCTCAAACGATTTGGTTGGGTGGTTTTTCATATGTTATATGCAGACAAACGATCGGTAAATGGAATCATTTAAAAATGTGGAAAAGATATAGATATTATTTCAAATGATAATTTTTGGACTATTCCTAGATTTTTATACATGCATGTCAATCGGGAATTCTTAACCTTAAGAATTTAAATTCAGATAAATATGTAAATATAATTAAAATTCAAATGTATAGGTAAAGATAAAGTAAGAAAATATTAAAAAGTCATTAATGCTAAGCAGAAGCATTTTTAATTTGGCAAAAGTTTTAACCTTTACTGATTTTCTTTTCAATTCAGCTGTTTTAATTTTAAAAGGAAGTTCCAATCCAAAATAAACTTTAATTCATAAAAATTATGCCTGTAAGATGAGCCAGTAACTCTCCTTCTTCTTTCTAAAGAAATGAAGAAAAAAAAATCCCAGTACTTTTTAACATTTATTTTCCTTGAGGGAAATTTAAATAGAAAAATATTCTTGCTTTTTTTCAATATAAAAAACATAATGGGGTGTTTTTCATGGTAACCGTTTTTATTTTTTTAAATAAACACTCTTATTTTTAGTTTAATTTCAAAAGCAAAAAATGTAATATGGAAAAAAATTTGTTCACATGCTGTATTGATTTTTACTCATTTTGAAAGAATAATTATCTGACATGTATATTTTTTTAAGGTTAATTTATTTATAAAGAAAAGAAAAAATAAATAAATACTAAAAAATGCAATTTTTTATAAATGTGAATAGGCTTCTAGCTTGCTAAAAAAGACAGAAACCGTATGTCAAATGTGTAAAATGAGCTGTATTCGTATTATAACTAATTTTATAAATATTCAGGCTTTGGTGGAATACTTGTTCAATTTTAAGCAAAAATGCATTATTACAAAATTTATTACGATTATATGTTAAATTTAATAATACGGCAATAATGTGACTCGATCTTTAAAATGACGAAATTACAATAATCTAGAATCTCTACCTATCATGGGATATTACTGAATCGATTACGTACGATACGATTTTATAGAATGAAAGAAACTTTTATTTATAATTTTTTAAGTTTTGGTTCGATTTTCATAAAATTTTAAATGACTCCATAAAGTTATAAAAACGATAAATAAAGAAAACATTTTAAAAAGTAGAAAATAATTAGATATTAATTCAAATTATAACCTTTGGTCTATTCCTAAATTTTTGTACATGAATATTAATCAAAAACATTTGACATAAAGAATTTAAATTCAAATGTTTAGGCAAATATAAAGAAAGGGAATATTAAAAAGACATAAATGCCTAATGTAGAAATAAGCAGAAGAATTACTAATTTTGCAAAAGTTTTAACCTTTACTGATTTTCTTTTCCATTCAGTTGTTTAATTTTTAAAGAAAGTTTCGATCCGAAATAAACTTTAATTTATCAAAATTATGCTTGTAAGATAAAGTGTCTTATTTTTTACAAAGAAATAGAGAAAAAAATCCCGCTACATTTTTCACATTTTTTTTGCTTTGGGAAAATCTAAATAGAAAAATATTCTTGCTTTTTTCAATATAAAAAATGTAATGGGTTGTTTTTCATGTAAACCATTAGTTATGTATTTATTTATTTATTTGTTTTTAATAAATATCCTTAATTTTTAGAGTATGTTCAAAAGCAAAAAAAAGTAATAGGGGAAAAAAGTTGTTTCATAAATTATTGATTTTCACTCATTTTGAAAGAAATTTATCTGAGATGTATATTTTTATAACGTACTTTAGAAAAGAAAAAAATATATAAACTGGAAAAAATGGATAAAAAAAAAATCCCAGTACTTTTTGCAAATTTTTTTTCCTTTGGGGAAAATCTAAATAGAAAAATATTTTTACGTTTATCAACATAAAAAAATGAAAAGGGTTGATTTTCATGGAAACCCTTATTATTTTTTTTAATAGGCACTCATATTTTTTAGTTTAAGCTCAAAAGTAAAAAATGTAATAAATGGAAAAAAGTAGTTCACATGCTATATTGATTTTCACTCAATTTGAAAGAATATTACTTTAGATGTATATTTTTTAAACATTTGTGAAATTGTGAAATTTGTAAAATAAACAAAAAATTATAAACTGAAAAAAATCTGTAATTTTTTATAATAAATACTCTGATTTTGGTTCAATAGTTGTAGCACTTTAAACAAAATTGTATGAATACAAAATTTATTATGATCATATAGATATGTAAATACGGAAGTAATACGGAAGTAGTACACTGTAAAAAATGTCAGATGTTTCTGAATATTTAAAAATGTACTGTAATCAAAAACGAAAATATACAGTGACCTCTTCTAACTCACCTAAGATTTCGAAAAACGTTCCTTTACCTCAAAAAATCCGAGAAAGTTATTTGCTTTCGAAATTTAAATAAGAATTTATAAAAATTATTTTTTATTAGCTGCCCGTCTATTTCGGAAACGTTTCTAAGTAGCTTTTACAGTACAATAATCTCTATTCTCAAATCAATATATCACTTATTCGAATTCTATCAATTCTCAAGTAAGCATTTTCAGCTGCATAACTGATTTTGTGCATGCAGTTGTAGCAAAATAATGTCAATTTTCATATTAATCTTAATACTGTTAATATTGTATGTTTGTCTATTAAACGTGCTCTCTGAATATCAAAATATTTTCGTATGAATTGGTAGCATCTGAAAAAGTGATATTTTGATTTGAGAAAAGTGATTATTGTACTATAAAAGCTACTTAGAAACGTTTCCGAAATGGATGGACAGCTAATAAAAATTATTTTTTATAAATTTTTCTTTAAATTTCGAAAACAAATAGCTTTTTGTGATTTTTAAAGGTAAAAGAACGGTTTCAGAAACCTTAGGTACATTAGAAGAGGTTACTGTATATTTTCGTTTTTGATTACAGTGCATTTTTATGTATTCAGAAACATCTGACATTTTTTACAGTGTAAGATCAGTAATGCGGGAAGAATATGACTTCATCTTAAGAATTATATAATTGCAATGACAACCTAAAATCACTACCTATTATTACGGGATATTACTGAATCGGTTCCGTATGATATGATTTTATAAAATGAAAATAATTTTTTTAATAACTTTTTAAGTTTAAGTTCGATTTTCATAAAATTTGAAATGACTCGACAAAATTGAAAGAATGGTAATTGAAAGATAACATTTAAAAATGTAGAAAAGTAATAGATATTATATCAAATGAAAATCTTTGGGCTATTCCTAAAATTTTGTACATGAATGTTAATCAAGAACACTTGACCTTAAGAATTTAATTTCAAGTGTATAGATAAAGATAAAGTACATTAAACAGGCATAAATGCGCAGCAGAATAATTATTAATTTCGCAAAACTTTTAACCTTTAATGATTTTCTTTTCCATTCAGAAGTTTTAAGTTTTAAAGAAGTTCCGATCCGGAATAAACTTTAATTCACATAAATTATGCCTGTAAAAAAAGAGTCTCCTTTTTTTTCAAAGAAATAGAGAAAAAAAAATTCCAGTACTTTTTGAAATTTTTTTTCCATGGGAAAAATCTAAATAGAAAAATATTTTTACTTTTTTCAACATAAAAAATGAAAAGTGGTGTTTTTCAAGGTAACCGTTATATATATATATATATATATATATAGCTCATTTTTTAGTTTAAGTTAAAAAAAAATATGTAATAGGAAAAAAGAGTAGTTCGCATGCTATATTGATTTTCACTCATTTTCAAAGAAAATTCTCTCACATGTATAGTTTTTAAACATAGTTTATTTATAATGAAATGAAAAATGAAAAATAAAAAATTATAAACTAAAAAAATACGTGATTTTTTTTTCTTTGAAAAAGTGTAAATAGGCTTCCATGTTATTAAAAAAAGACACAACTTGTATGTCAAGGGCGTCAAATGAACTGCATACATATTGTAACTAATTATATAAATATTCAGATTTTGGTGCAATAATTGTTGCACTTTAAGCAAAAATGCACGAATACAAAATTCAATACGATTATATATAATGTTGTGAATTTTGTATCATTGTAAATATTTCAATTTTATTATGGTAAAATTGCAGAGTAATTCATGCGAAACGCGTTGAACATCCATTGTGGGACCTCAGATGCTGTACGGGAAAGAAACATTATAGGTTCTCGTGTTTAACATTATGTCAGTGGGAATATCGCCAAGGAATGTGTTTATCGCCAAGTTGGTGATGGCTGTGGCTCTTATTTTCGTCTCCAAATTTGACGATAAATGGCCAAATATTTCGCCAAGTTAGGGACATATTTGGCTACTTTGGAGATTATCCCCCTATACTTATAAGGTGCACTCTTCAGCGAAGCTACTAAAAAAATCGAGAATGTTCTCTCCGAAATCTATGAATAAGGGGCTATGTTTTGATCACCGATTCAGTTTTCTTCCAGTCGTCCTGCAGTGAAGATATGTGACGTCTTTGTGCGTTGGAACTTGAGGTATCAGCGACTGGACATTGTATACGCTATATTGAACTTAGTTGTTCTTGGAGAAAATTTGTTGTGCTTTGATTCCATTGGAAAAAAATCTGATTTTATTATTAAAAATATGTAAAATTTAATAAGGATGAATCATTATAATGATTCCTATATTTACCTCCTATATTATATTAATTGAATCATAATATATATGCCGCTTCATTTCTTTTTTATGATAGAACAGCAAAAAAACAATGAAATATATTTTAACTATATTTTTAGAATTTATAAACAGATGTTTAACGTATACATTATAAAAATTATTATATTTAAGGATACATTATAATGTAATGTCTTTTGTGCATATCTGTAGACAAGCTATAAATTATTTTATACTTCTTTGAAATAATGTTACAGTTCATATCAATGATATACAGAGTATATACTCTCAATTGTGTCCATGGTTAATTGCTTAATTTTTATCATAGACATAATAATTTCAAAAATGTTTTAGATAAGATAAAGAAATATTTTAAAGTGATTTGGCTCAATAAAAACATTTCTTTAAAAATTGCGAAATTTAAATTTTTATATCCAGTGTTACATTTTTTTATATCGGCCTTCTATTCCTATGAATTAAATTTGTAAAAATTTTAATATTACATTGACAGTTAATACAAAAAATGTTTCGATCATATAACACTAAAATTGACAAAGTTATGAGGCTTTAAAAATGCATGACTTATACCACTCATATGCATCTGCATACAAATGAATTGGACCATACTTTGAGGGGTTATACACAAAGTGCTTACAATATTTAAAGAAAGTTCTTCATGTGTATCGGCGCTATGTCAAAAATCGTACAAGTATTACGACTGAATTAACTTTTATTAAGTTTCTTTATTAAGTAACTTTTGTTAGCTTTTATTAAGTTTCAGGTTGGCTAAATAATTGTATTTTAACATAGGTTTTATTTTGTAAGGATTTAAGACTTTCTTTTAACAAAAATTGTGATATTTTTATAATTTTTTTTATTTAACTTCAACGATTATATGCATTTTTTCTACTTTAAAATTTTTATTTGAACTTTAACTCACTTTTAAATGTCTGATCAAGATTACTTTTCACATACTGAAGTAAATCCAATAACTATCTAATATTATTATGATTTTCGATGGCTACCATTTATACTTATTTTACAGGATACCACAAAGTTCTTCGAATAAATTACCTCCAAGAAGTTGAAGAAGATGTTTCAAATTAGATAACACAAGGCTGCAATGTTTTTTTTATCACTGAATTTGAAAATTAGCTTAATTTTTACCATCATGTCAAATGAAGCAATTTTTTGAAAATCGTAAATTGTCAATGTTAAAAAATAACAAAAACCGGATACTATAAAATACAGAAGATGCTTGTGCTTTTTGATAATAGATTATTATGTATTTTTTATCACTGAATCTGAAAACAACTTTAATTTCTAAATATCACGTTAGAATTTTTTTGGAAATATCGTAAAGTTAAAATGCAGCGAGAATCTGATACTATTTAATAGATGTAAAACTTTTTTTATTTAATTTTTTAATACAATAATGCATTCACTATTTTGGCTTATACTGGGATTGCAACTGCTAAACAGCTGAGAGGACGGATGAGGTGAGGGAGGAGGTTTAATTTGAACAATGACGTTTACAGTTTGCGGAAACTCCTGACATATTTGCTAAAAATGAAACTTTTTTTCGGATTCAGTGGTAAAAAATGCATAAAAATGAATTATTGTAAGTTAAAAACACAAAAATTAAATCTATCTTATAGTATCAAATTTTCGCTATTTATTCTTTTTTAACTCTAATTTACGATTTTCAAAAATCTTTACGTGATGATAAAAAATAAAGGTCACTTTCGCCTTCATCTTAACTTCATATTCGTCTTCTTAATAACACTTTTAATTTCAATATTATCTTTGTTCATATGCTGAATATAAGTGCATTTTTTTTTAGATTCTATATATTTCAGTTCAATATATCGATGGGCAAACAAAAAAAATCTCTACAATATTTGGCTTTGGAAAAAAAAATATCTAATTTTGAAATAAAATAACTGAAAATTAATAAGGCTTTTATTATTAAACATATGAAATCAATTAACGAATTTCAATAAAAAAATTTGTAAAACAATTTTTGAAAAGTTGATTGTTTCTTCCAAAATGGTTGTAGGCATGTTAATATCATGGTATATATTTAAAAGTTGTTAAAAAGAAAAAGAAGAAAGGAAAATTAGGCATATAAATATATTTTGAAATGGCCGTTACGTTGCTCGTAAACTTAAAATTATCTTAATATAATGTAAAATAGAATACTTCAGCGGCACATAAGACGTAAGAATGAATTATCAAAAGCTAAAAAACATAACATAACCCAATTTTGCAGTCTAGTGCGATCTAATAACATTTTGAAATATGCATCATTTTGTAAAGAATTCAGGCTGTTAGTTTTCCTCATTTTATTTAGTAAAAATTCTGTTTCTTTTTCTTTATACGTTCATTATAAATTATGTATTTTTGCATTAACACGTCAGAGTGTTTACAGATTACAAATTTATATTGCAATGTTAATTTTACTCTCGAACATTTTATTAATTTATCTGGTGAAATTATATTTCTACTAAATTTGTGAATGATCCCTAATTTGTAGCAAAAAATATGCTCCAACTTTAAACAGTTATTACTCGTTCAAAATTAATCGTAGAATAACGGAGCTTTTTTCGTCTTTCTTGTCAATGCAACAGAAAATTTTTATTAAGGAGTAGAAAATTATACTATAGGACAGGGGACGGTATAAAATTATAAGTTTCCTATTTTTTTAAGAAATGTCTTTATTAACTATAATCTCTTTTTAAAAATTTATTTACCTCCTTTAAAACATTTTTGCAATCGTAACTATACTTATATGACTAACAGTTTAGGAATTAGCCATTGAACACCATTTACGAGAGGACACCTTGTATATTAATAGCATTGTGGTTTAAATTTCGGGACATTAATAAAATGCAAAGTAATGTCCCCCATAAAAGTAATATAATAGAATTGTTTTGTATGTTTTTTCAAATAAAAAGTTAAAGCTACACACTTCCTTTTCAATACAAAATATTATGTTAGCCATACAAAATTATATATATACCATTGAAAAAAATGCACGGCAATCCAAGTATATTTACTCGTTTGAGAGTTTTTTAGAAAGTTTGAGCAAGGAGAGACTAACAGCAGAGATAAATCAAATTCTTAAGCACTTTTTAATTATGAATATATTAAAAGATACAACGTTTAAAGTTTCAAAACCTTATATTTCTTGTTTAAAACTAGTTCAGGTAGCCACAGCGCCGTCATCAGTGCAAAATATGATTGCTCAAAACCGAAAATTTCTAAAATATGTGTAGTATAGAAGTAAATTTTAGAAAACAGCCAATTAAAGAGAATCAGAATCAAAGATAAAGTTTATTATCCAATAGATTAAGACAGAAAATTTTATGAAACGGGTCAAAAATCAAGTTTATTAGATAACAGAATTATGGCAGGAAATTTTAAGAAACAGGACTTTAGCGGGGATCTAAAGTAGTTTGCAACTAAAAATAGAGCATTTAATTGGTTTAAAAACGCTGTGTTTTATTTACTTATATTGTACTGTGTCAAAAGTAATTTTTTATTGTAACTTTTCAATGATGATGGACAGTATAAAACATGCTGCTAAATTATGAATTCAAACATAATTTACGCAACTAACTTTTAACTATAAATTGAAGTCTGTGAACGAAAAAAACCTATTTTTATTTTGAGTTGAACTTAAGAATATAGGTTAAATACGTTATAAAATAGCCTGAATGAGAGGTTTTTTTTTTTTCAGAATTGTATTTCGCTGTTGATTTCTTCATCATAAACACTAAGTATAGAGCAGTGGTTCTCTATCTTTTATGCCTCAAGTACCCTTTGCATCTGTGTCCCTTGTGTATGGATACTCCTAGTTTTTATTAAAAGAGAAGAAGAAAAATCATGAATAAGAGTTTCATCAAATATGAATTAAACAAATCAAATAACTAACGTACATAAATTAACATAAAATTTTCTTATTTCAGCCCCAAACCTAATTATTCATGTCAATTATTATATACAAAACAATCTACCTTTTAATTTTTAATTTTGATATATGTCAACTACACTCTTCTTTTTTTTACTGTTCGGTACCTAATTAATTGTAAATATTTAGCAAATAACATTTTAATTAGTTTCTTTATAAGACCTTCATTTTTAAGATTCTGTTTGTTGATAATCTAAAAAATAAATAGATTCTTTTTAATCCTGTATAAATCAATTAAATATATCGAGTAACAAACAAAAAAACCCATAATATTTTAATTTTTTAAAACATCTAATTTTGAAATCAAATAAATAAAAGCTAATTAGTTTTTTGTTAGTAAACATACGAGATAAATTAATGATTCTCATTTATAAAATTTGTAAAACAATTTTTGAAAGGTTGATTCTTTGAAGATTTTCTTTTTAAATACTTGTAGGCATATCAATTGTAAACGTATAAAAGTTGTTAAAAAATAAAAATAAAATAGGAAAATTAAGCATTTAAATATATTTATAAATGGCCGTTACGTTACTCGTAAGGTCTAGATTATTTTTTAAAAAGCTCATCACCTTATTATAAATCAAAATGACATTACAACACGTTTCTAAGGCAATTCTACGTTGAAATATTGGTGTTTTCTATAGTAAAAATATAGCAAAAATTCGAAATCTGCTTTGTAATAAAGTGATATTATTGATTTCAGTTTTGAAATTTGTATGTTGCTGAATATCTTAACATTATTTCAAGCTTGGTGGCTTTCCGTCGAAATTGATTTTACTTTATATATTAAAATAAAAAGAAGTCGTTTTAAGGTATTGCACTGGTAACACTTACTTTTATTTGTCGATCGAAAACAATCTTCAATATACTTTGAAAATCCTTTTATATGCTATTATTCTAAAAACAATAATACGAAATATTCCTAAGTGATTCATTTTACTTACCAATCATACGTGCTATAGGGTAAATCTTGCAATCATTTTGAAAATCGAAAAAAAAAATTTCACGGATTTACATATTTAAAACACTGTAGATTCCGAAAAATATATTTTTAGAAAAAAAAAATGCCTTCCGTTCGTCAGTGTGTCTGTCTGTCTGCCTGTAAACGCTTTATTTTTCAAACAAATTAAGATAGAGATTTGAAATTTGGTGTGTATTTAATATGCAATAATCGATAGAAGAGGTTTTAATATCAGTAACCTCGATTATACGGAACTATTCTTATTTGGACTCTCGAAATATTCGTTCCGATGAAATGTATATAAAAATTGTCTATTTTTTTATTTTAAGGAGTAAACGTAAAAGACAATAAAGTAACACAAATTTTGCATGTAAAACGAAGTCAATCGGTTGATTAGTTTCCAAGATACTTGAAATCCTATTTTCCCACTCTTCCATTTTTCATGACCCTGTATTTTATATAAATTTCAATTCAAAAATATTTTTTAATTAGGACGCTTAATCTGACGCATTGAATTGTTAATTAATATATTTTTGGAGTTATAAGGATGTTTCTTTTACGAAATTCGGTAGTACTAGAGTAGTTTGGCATTTCATATAATTTGTTGAAATTGGTTCATCACTAATTCATTAATAGAGCATTACTATCCCAGAAAACACAGAGCTATCAGTAAGCAATCGGATGATAGCCACTTGCCACTACCGGCGGTACTGGAAAGACGCCGGCTGCTGCTACCGGTTCCGTACCTTTTTTTATACGCCACACGAATGCCGCCCGATTCATGCGGCTCGTAGCCAGTCTGGTATCGGCAAAAAACTATGCCGAAAGTACGCCAATAACTAACCACACGAATACCGGCTGAAGCCCGGCATAAGCAAAAATAATCTTTTGTGGCGTCATCTACTAGCCATCCTAGCGTGTATATTAAGAGCCAATGAACATACCTCAAAGCGGGAACAGGTGGGATATGATCTCGCGTCCCCCAGCTCAGAACGTAAACGCCTTAACCACTAGACCATTCAGACCCTTTGTTGGAGGATTCTGTGTGTTAATAAGGGTGTGGCATTTGAATAAGTGGTAGGTAAATGGCAAGTGTCGTTGACGTAAATGACAAATTGGAAAAGTGGAATATTAAAGTATTTTTATTTTATTTATGAATTCATTTGTTTATTATTGCCTTATACGCCTGTTTTTAAAAGTTAATTTAATATTTAAATTAATGAATTACCAAATTATTTAAAGCAAACCTCTTTATTTTTTTTCTTATAATTTTTTTAATCATTTAGTAGTACATTTAAAAAATTAAAAATAATTTTTTTGTCAGAAGTTTTATTTAATTAATAAAATTTTCTTTTTAGAAACTATAAGAAAATTATATGTTTTGCGTTAATTTCTAAAGTATATATTTTTAACATAAGAAAACTTATTTTAATTAATAATATATTGGTAATAATTAAACTTTAATAAGAATAAATATTATTTTATGTCATTTGATGACATAAAATAGTATATACTTTTTACGACTGTGCTACAATGTTAATTTGTTACTTATATATATTAATTAATTAAAAAATAAAATAAAATTAATATCTTTTCACATACAATTTTTTTAATTAGGGTTTTTTTCAGATTTCTTTTTATAAATTTAAGAATGCTTAATTACTGGATATAATAAATAAATTTTAGAGGTTTTCTGTTAATACAATTTTCTTTT
Organism: Maratus speculifer; assembly: GCA_964019185.1. Taxonomy (NCBI): domain Eukaryota; kingdom Metazoa; phylum Arthropoda; class Arachnida; order Araneae; family Salticidae; genus Maratus; species Maratus speculifer. The sequence goes on from OZ025289.1 coordinate 266,325,902, forward strand.
TAGGATTTATAAAGTAACTAAGTGTAATTATAAGGTAAATAATAAAGTAAAATAATGAAGAAATATATATTTGTAAGATAGAAAAACTATTTTTAATAATAAAAACATAAGTTGGTAATGAATCATTTTTAATTAGAATGAGAATTTCCTTTATGTCATTTCATGATTTAACGTAGGATAATTTTATTTCATTATGTAGCAATATCAATTCCCAATAATTGTAACAATAATAATTTTTAAATCTTCAAATAAAATAATAATTTTTTTTTCGCTTGTGAAATAATATTTTTAAAAAATCTGAATTTTTATTTATTAATTTTATTTTATTTTTATTTATATATATATATATTTATTTATTTTGTTAGAAAAAAGAATAGATTTTGTTATATTTTTAACCTTGTAAAGTTATTTGAAATACTTTTAATAGTTAATATTAAAATAAAATAAGAAACTGAGTTATTTCTTTTAAAATGAATAGATAAATAGAAAATAAATTCATTTATCTTACAAAGTATTTTTCTTTTTTTTCTACAATTAAGTCCATAATGAATAACTATTTAAGAGAGTGAATTTAAAAATTCTTTTATGATTAAAATAATTGTAAGTCATTATAAAAAATAATTCAAGAACAAAATAAAAAATAAATAAATATAAGTTATTTTTGACATGTTTTTAGTTTATCACTGTTAATACTTTTAATGAAATATACATCTCTTATCAAAACTCAAACTAAAGAAAATTAACAAAAAGAAAAAAAATCGGCCAAGATTAAAAATTTCGAATTCGAACCGATGGCGATCTTGAGAAATCTTATCGGGCCACTATGATAACTTACAAAACGGTCCTGCGTCACTTGCCGTTGTAAGTCGTTTGCCACTATATATCCAAAAGGGAACCGATTACTGTAACCGGCTGTGGAAAAAGCAGATTCTTAAGTTTCCGTTGCCGACCTCCTACCGACACTTTACCGAAACCACCGTGCAAATGAAGACACTTAACCGACATTGACGGCTCCGGTCCGATCGTATGCAGAAAGGTATGTGCTTGCTGGGATGTGTTAAAAATATTTAAATGTACACCTAAATTTTATCTTGGAATTGCGATGCATTTTACAAATAATTTACACATGTTTTTTTTTCATACTTTATATTTTACATACCTATTATCCATACTGGGTAAGTATTAAGGTGCCCTCCCACCCCAGCGACTAGTTTATTTATTAGTATTAGAAGATATATATATATATATATCACGGGGCCGTATGTCACAAGTCATACAGCCCCGTCTCTGCTGGTTTATTTTTCTTATTTATCTTTCTTCTTTAGTTTCCATGTTATTATGATTTAAGTTGGAACACTTTGTTTTGCGTTTGTCGTTCTACCCTTGTTAGTTTTCAAGATTGTACATGAAGTATGTTGAATTTTTTCTTGTTTAGTTTAATAAATTTTATATTTATATATTTTATGATTCAGTTCTGAAAAATTGTATATTATTGTGTATTTTTTCGATGTATATATATATATATATATATATATATATATATATATATATATATATATATATGTACAAAGAAAAAACATTCAATAAAATATATTTTGTGTAACTGTACAAAGCGATGAAAAATTACTTTAATCAGCAATGAATTGATATTAAAATAATAGTAATGCAAAAAATAACCTTCCATGCAGCTTTTAAAAAGCTAGGACTTAGTCTTTGAGCTTAAATAAATCAAAACATAGGCTTTCATTTATAGCTACATTTTTTATAAAAATCACACTGTAAGTGTTAGAACAAAATATAATAATAATTAATATATTAAGTATTATGCAAATTTATATTAGAACACTATGTTGAAGTTGCTTCAGGAAATCAAGAGCTTAAAATGTAATTTATACTTTAGTACACAAGATTTTTTTTTATTCATCAGAATTTACAAATGATATTTTTTAATGAAATAAATAATTTTTCTGTTATTTTCTAGTGTAGCTACTTATCTAATAGGAAAATTTCCACAATTATTCCGCCAAATATTAGCATATTCAAATACTGAAATTAAAATATAAAAAACTTGCAAGTAATTTAAACTCCTGTCATAGCTGCTTTATTCGTCTTTGTTATTAATTTAATTTAAATAAACAGAAAATGAAAAAAAATCAAATTATAGCAATACAATATTGGACAAATGTTGTCTGTACTGACAAAAACTTGGATATTGAGCCGATAATGTACGAATAACAGTGAAACCTATTATGCTGTATTAAAAATTAGTTTTTAAAATAAAAGCCTGATTCAAATGAAGTAGCAGTGGCGTAAGATAAATAAATATACTTTTTTTTGCAAAATAGAAACAAAGAACCGCACAAACCTGAACATACTGATCACATTTATAAAAAAAAGTAAGTATTTTAAATGAGCGACATAGGTATACTTATCCGTGAATTTTTGTGCAGCTATCTATATAATTTTTAGTGAAATACAAAGGCCACAGCTATTTTGACATTACGTTGGCGATATTTTAAAATAAATACAATATTTTCAATCTAAAATCATTTTAACAAATACTGTTATTTCAATATAAATATATTCCAATTAAAATTATTGCTTCAATTATTACTTCAATATTTTCTCTAATTCTGTATTCCAATATAATCACTATTGTCTTGGCCATAATAAACTAACTAAGCCAAATTATTTAAAAAATATATTAGATACCAATATTGAATATAATAACATCATGAAGTTCTTATTAGGAAATTTGAAATATAATTAAAATAAAATAAATGAAGATACGGTAATACTGAATTACAACATATTAGCCCAATGTTATTCTAAAAATTAATAAACAAATCTAAATTTAAAATTTATGTGATTAAAAGCCAAACCAATGTTATCCGAATATGAAATAAAACTAAATACTATGCAACTAAAAAAAAGAGAAATCTAAATTTTGATTTTAGCTCTTTTATATCGATCAACTTTTTTTTTCTATCTTGAAAATTATTTCTTTAAATGTTCTGAAAATATTCCTAAGGAGAAATATAGCTAAAATACGACTAAAACCTTAGTAAATTTCCATTCTTACTATGAAAGGCACTGTCATTTTGATAAAAATTTATATTTTAAAGTCACACATATCTTTTATGTATTACTCTAATCTTTCGTTTTATAGTCTTTGTTTGGCAAAAATATCTTGGTACTGACTTTTATTTGTTATCCAGAATTTTTCATCATTCCTATTGGTTCAAAATAGAGGCATTAGAGAATAACGTTACAGTAGATCATAGAACGATTTTTCAAATATATTATGCGTTCTTACATCACAAATTATTAGTTGTTAGACATGATTGTTGTAGGTGCGTTCGTAACCATACAGGGTATTTCTTTAAGTTTTAAAGTAAACCCATGTAACAAAAGAAGCACTGATCCAAATGACTTGAATTTTCACCAATATGCTCCGAAAGCAATGAAACTTTTAGGCACGGTTAAAAAAGACTTAAAATCAAACCGACAGATGGCACTGTAAGTTATCAGTGACAAAAAATATCATCTGTAAGAGGTAAGAAATGGACTGTACTTTAAGAAAAATATAACTTTATTGAGCATATCAAAAACACATAGAATGCGATATTTTGAGAAGGAATTGTGAACCCCTTCGTAGAAACAGAACGAAATAAGAATATTATATCTTACGAATATTATATATTACGATATTATTTCTTAACGACAACAAACACAAGTGGTTAAAAATGTGCTATACACGATTTTCAGTTATAAATTAGAAACGTGAAACCGCATGTTTCACATCAGAGTGAAGAATAATCGGCTGGATGCTGTAGATCTTATGCACAATACGTTCTTTCAGGTCAGTTAAGTTTGTAACACCACCACAATATACACTATTCTTTGGATACAGCCAGAGCCAGAAATCGCAGAGATTGAGATCAGCAGATAGAACTGGCCAAACTATTAAGAAATTGCGGCTTATAATCCAATCATTTCCAAATGTTCTCCGCAAAAAATCCTTAACTTGAGTGTGAATCTGTGAAATAGATCATCTTGCATAAATCCAGTGCTGCTCTGGTACTTACACTACTAGAATTCTGAAATGGCGTCACTGGACAACCGAAACACGTAGTGGTTAGCATTGACAGTGCAGGTCAGAAAATATGCGGAAGTGAATTCCGCGGAAAAGTACGGGCTAACGACACACTGCCGCAAACCCAACCACACAGTCATTTTTGGGAAAAGAAAGGGTAAAAATTGAAAAATGTTCGGTTTTTCTCTTACTCTTCTTTGTTGAAAGGCAAGTGAAAGGTAAGATGGAAGTCAGCCTTATCTGTCTACAAAATCCTGTAGGGCCATGCAATATCCTCTTCCATGAGCGCAAGGAATTGTAAAGGAAAATGATCTTGTTTTGGAAGGTCTTCAGTAGGCATGTCTTGAATACGGGTTACTTTGTAAAGATCGCATTAAATATTTCTTTGAAAAATTCATGTACCGTACTGATCATCATGTCCAAAGTTCTTGCAATACCACGTGCACTGTAGCTTCTCGCACCACTACTGGATCCTTCTTGCAATGCAGTAGCTACACTTTCCACAGCCGCCACACCAAAGGTTTTCATTCCTTTAACAGCTTTTAGGCTCAGTGATCTGTTAAATCTGTTTAATAGATCTGCTCAGAGTCTGTTTAAATTTCCAAACCATTTCCATAAGCATTCTGTTGTCATTGAACTTTTTTTAAATGTCCTAATTCTCCTAACAGCAGTTGCAGTGCTATCATTATTTCGGTAATACAGTTTCACTAACAACACACGATCTGTCAATGCCACAGTGACTGCGAGGATATGCGTATAATAATGAACATGAGGTATACATGCCTCACTTTTTCATCGCTCATGTACGTGTGTCATACGCAAGCTCATATCCCCACTTTACTGCCTATACAGCGCCATCTGTCAATGCAACTTTAGTATTTTTAACCACGCATAAAAATTTCCCATAGCTTTAGGGGCATACTCATGATATTTTAGGTCATTTTGATGGGTGGTTCTTTTTTTACAGGGTTTCACTTTCACAACTTTTAAAACATCACCCTGTATTAATACGTAGCACCTACAGTCGTCGTACGGTTCGTTCGTCTGTCCACTCGTAACAGCTCAAAAACTAATCAACCTTGTAGTTTGAAATTTGTTGTATATAATAGTTGCAGAATTTTGTTGAGACATTTCAAATTTTACGAAAAGCGAATCAAAACTTTAAAAATATATCAATAAAAGTTTTCCTCAATCTATTAAATATTATCATACATAAATAATTCAGCGAAATCCTATGCTAGATAATGATTCTAGGATTCTATGGTGCTCACTCTATTTAATCCTATCATACGTAATGAATTCAATGGTATCCTATGAAACCTAATGTTTCTAGGATGCAAAGGTGATTTCATCATACTTAAGGAGTCATTTTATTTCTGTAAGACTGAATTTAATGCATATAACTGTAATAAATTTTCCATTTATGCATTTTTTCATAAGAGTACAACAGCTATTGCATCAAGATCTAAATATTTTTAAAATTACTTCTAGTAAGAAATCACCTCATTTGCCACATTTGACGTGCAATTTTCGACTTGTTATTTATATAATAAGCAATAAAAAGTTCTATTTGTATCATCGACCAATATCTGATATTTTACCCTAAGTGACACAATGACTTCGATATTTAAAATGTCTGTTCAGGTATTTGATGCATCCTTTGAAGTGAGCAAAAAATAATTTAAAAATGTAGAACTCCAAAAAAATATTCTTATCTAAAAATTGATGTTTTCACTTCTGCAATAAATAGAATATTATATTCTTCTAATAAATATTATCAGTTTTCTAATACAAAATTGCATTGCATACTAATAGTACCTATTTAAAAATCTATTTTTGGATATCTATAACCTTTTTAATTTTACAAAATTTACAAAGTTCTTTTTTAACAAACGATTACTTTATTACAGTTTACCGCCTTATGACATCCATCCGAGGGTTGTGAAGTTGAATGGATTAGATTTTAAAATTGCACAATTTCAATTTAACGAGTTTCTTAACTGGCGATACTTCTTTACGAAGAAGATAAATTAGCTTTTTAACCAACCACTATTCTATTAATTTGTAATTTAGAAGCATGAAGAATGTTGTTAATGCTACTTAGTTACGTAAATATGAATGACATGGCTTTAGTGTGAAGCAAAGAGCAATAGGTTAGTGCAGTCGTAAATACAGCTACAATTTAGCCCAAAGACTTGCTTTTGCTTTGACTTGACTGATCTAAGCACCAGTTAAGATACAGTTTAAAGATACTTAGAGAAAGAATTCATCCTTCTTCCTTCGTACTTATCCTGTTTGGGTCAAAAGAGGACATTTAAATTTCAGCGAATACAAGACGCATGCTGCAAACCCGTTTGGAATTACCATGTCTATTTATTTCTCTTTACTCTGAGGGTTTCGGTTGCATTCATCGTACTATCATCAATACCAAATTCGTCAGTACGAAATATATGAATAACAATATAAGTATAACGAAATTAATCTCCAATTAAGTAAAACGTTCTTATGCTTATTTCACCCATTAATGAGGAACATCCTTTACAGTTTTATAAATTCTTCATCATCCGTTTTTTTTTTTTTTTTTTTTTTTTTTTTTTTTTTTTTTTTTTTTTTTTTACATTGCAATTTTGAATTATTTAAGCGCTTAAAATTTGAGATTAGATAATGTGAAAAATACTAATCTAGAATACCAGTATTGAAATTTAAAACTGAAATATTAATTTTAATTAATATTGATAGTAATATTATTTATAGTATTTTTAGTATATTAATTAATATTAATAATTATGGCTAGTTTTCTTGCCAATCGGCTTTCATGAGTTAAACATTGTTTTAACTTCGTATATTATACAAAACTGAATGTTAACGTGAATATTAAAACAATAAAACTACAAGATATCTTAATTTCCAAAACAATTATTTAACTTTAGCATTAAAATTTTGCAATTTGAGAAAATATAATATTTCTTTGGAGCAAAATGTACACCTTTATAAAAAAAAAATTCTAGATTAATTTTAAAAACTGTCTATATTTATCAGCTTTTTCCCTCCTCAAAATCCCACAGAAAAGAAAAATGTCTTCAATGCTCAGATTTCTTTAAAATTCTATATGATAGAAAAGCTTGATGAAACTAGCCTGTCTAAGCATTATGCTTCTTTTACTGCTAGAACGACGTGTTAAATCTTGGATGAACGAATATTTATATCTGTATCGACATGGCCTTATCTTCTTTAAAAATTGATAATGTGAGGAAATCTGGTTCAATAACTCGATTTCAATAGAAAACTGATAAAGAGAGCTAGCTATGTTTTGCATGAAAATCTTTCTCTTGCTATCACATTGCATTTTAAATTTATTTATGAAGTATATTCAAAAGAAAAATCTTTATAAATAAAAAAATAGTATAATATATTGAAAAGGGAAATCATTTATTGAGCATTTTTTCAGTTTATAATAAATACGAGTATATATGTCTCAATTTCGAAAAACGCATAGTGATTTTGTTGTCAGATGCATTTTTAAACTTTGTTTTCTAAAATTTTTTTAATCAGCACAATTATATTTTCATCTAATTCAGGATTTAATACTTAAAATTTTATGTTGAAAATAAAATAAAATACGAATAAAAAATTTCTCCCTTTTACTATCGGCTTAAATGCGTCTCGCAAAATGAATTTTTGATTTTATTAAATTTTTAAGTTCTATATTCAAAATCAAATAAGTAATAATTTTTTTTAATTCTACATTAAACTTTCTCAACCGTTATAAAATTTTTATGTCGTGCCAATCAGAGATGGTGTTTTTCATTCATCTAAAAATCCACATATACTTTTTTAAACACGATTTTTAGCCGCATTCGTAAATAAATAAATGTGTCTTCGTCTTGTCCATCCGTCTGTCTGTCCGCATGTCCAAGTATATTTCTGCAGAAACTACCAAACCAAATTTGAAATTTAATATGTATAATTATTTTCGAATTTTTTTCAAACCATTTCAAATTTTATGACAATCGAGACAAAACATAGAAATATATTAATAAAAGATTTGTTCATTCTATTAAATCTTTTTATATATAAACATTAGCAAATAAAGTCTTTGTGCAAAAAATATATAAGGATAGAAAACCAACGATTATAACTACACAAATAATGCAAGAATTTTTTTCCTTGCATTATTTGTGCATTTCTAATCGTTGGTTTTCTATCCTTATAGGGGAGACTGGGGTACAGTGGACCACTTTTGTAAATTTTGACTGTTTACTCTTAAAATATTCATTTAAAAAAAACTCACATGCATGTATGTTATCCATACATTATAGTTTAGATTATAGCTATTGAAAATAAACAATTATGTGTACTTTTTTAAATAAGGTACCCTGGGGTAATAACGCCAGGCGGGTTAATAACGCCAAGTTCTTATATTTTGCATAATTATGAAATAATCAGGTAAATGACACCAATGTGCTCTGCGCAGAAGGGTTTTGAGTCATATAAATCGCAAAAAACAGCTCCAAGTTAATTTGTTTCATTTTTAGGTCTTATTGTTTTTACAAGCAACTAAAATTAACGCTTGATCTAAGATTTGCGAGATAAGGTTTTTGACTATATTTTTTATCCAGAAATACTTTGTTTATTACATAAATTTGTAGTGTATTTCATGTACTTTCAAATTGTTGTAGAAGATTTTGGATATCTTCTCGAGATAATTTGTAGTTTAAGATTTACTGCGCAATAAGTATCCCGGGGTAATAACGCCAGGGATTGGCATTATTACCCCGGTTGATTCCCAACAGTGGCCGAACTATATCCGAAGGGGGTTTATACATTAATATGGGACAGCATTATCATCATTGTTGAAATGATAAGATTAAGGTGGGGGGGTGCCCAATGCTTAAAAATAATCTCTCTGTTTTATTTTTTATTATATTATTATTATTATTATTTTTTATTAATGTAAAAAAAAATTTTTTAACTCTTGTAAATAAAACTTAACTGTCCGCTTTCTCAGCGTTCGGTTTTTCAAAACTTTATAAATTTAACCTTTAACTGATGTGACAGAAATTGTAACGTATGAATGTGATGCGGTTTGTGAGACCACAAAATTGAAAGATGAATAAAAGGTGGGAATAACTCATAGGATTGTGTTTTTGTACTAAACTTTTTATACAAGAGTATTATACTTAATATTCAACTTTTTAGTCTCTGCTGATAGTACTAAAATTCCAAATGAAACAAAATTTCGGTAGTGTTTGCAGTTAAACTGAAAATTACAAGTTAAACTAAAAAATTAAAAGAAAAATAGTGGTCTACGAGACCGGTAACATTAGTTAAAGGTTAAAATGCGATCCATGATTAAAAATAATAGAATACTGTTCCTGCGCTAAACTTTTTGTACAGAATTAATTCTAATTAAATTTAATCTATTCAAATATTTCTAACAATATTACGAGAACTCCAAACGAAAGAGAATTTCAGTTGTAACTATAATTAAACTGGAAAATACAAGTTAAACGCCTTTTTTTTGGGGGGGAAGGGGGGTACAGTGCTCCGTCAGATTGCTAACAGCAGTTAAAGGTTAATTTTGTTGCTAATATAGAGATAATGATGTATAACCATATGAATTATGTATAAAATTGAATAAGAGATCTCTTTGGGATAATATTTTTAATCAAAAATTTTATTCAATTTATTAAAAATTTATTAAAGCATGCTCTTTAAAACGTCGACAATTTAACTGTAGGTTTGGAGAATCCGCATTAGTGTGGAGTAATGGGTTAAAAACTATTTACTAGATTACTATATATTATTAACCCTTAACTGCTGTGACAAAAATTGTCGCATAACTTACTGTTTGCGGTCTGTCAGACCGCTTAATCTAACGATGAATAAAATGTTAAATTAACTTTTAGAATATTATTTTTGTATTGAACCTTATATACAAAACTATTATAAATAAAATTCAGCTATTCAAAAGTTTCTAGAGATAGTAATAGGACTCCAAATGAAACAAAATTTTCGCGGTATCTATAGTTAAACTAAAAATTGCAAGTTAAACTCTGAAACTTGAAAAATTCAGCGGTATGTGAGACACTAACAGCAGTTAAGGTTTGACAAAAATATTTATTACATATAACTCTAGTTATTATAAAACTTCACATGATTAAAATATTACATTATAAATGGTTAAAACCATGCAATGTTTCTTATAATCATATTTAAGCGATACTTTTTAAGCAAAGAGAGACACAGGGTGTTATATTCTGTTGAAGCTCCCCCTCATTCCTTTTTCTTTCACTCTCACAAAAAAATCAATATTTTCTATCGCATAGAATACAACATGGTAATATAAATATTAATTCAAATAATCCGTGCAATGTTTCTAATAATTCTATTTAAATAGTCATTTTTAAGCAAAACGTAGCTTAGAATCTGATATTCTTTTGCCTCCCCCCCCCCCCGCCACCACCACAGCTTTCTTTTTCTTTCAGAGTTACAAAAAAAATTGTACATTTTCAATAGCTTAGACTGCAATTTGTCAATTTCTAGAGCTGTAGAGTTTGTATTTTTAGAATTGGGCAATCTACATGCCATTATTCCATCTTATTTTATAGTTCTGTTTGCATGGCGTTATTACCCATATAGGTGGGTATTAACGTCGAATAGCATTGGTCGAGAAAAAACGCCATTACATTTTATGAATACATATCTGTTAAATTATTTTATTTTATATAGATAGTCAATGAGTTGCTGTATCAGATCCTATATTTGTTTGAAAAATACAATCTAAAACTAAGCCGTGAAAATTGATAGAACCTTAACGTGGCGTTATTACCCCAGGGTACCTTATATATTTTTAAATAGCAAGTGATAAAATGAACCATTGTACCCAATGGCCGGAGTACAATGGTCCACAGCATGAGGCTCTATGAACCACATGTAATTCTGAAAATATTTATAAGTATAATACATTTTTCAATAATAAGAAGCATAAAATATATCATAATTTGTTTATTCATGTCTTAACTTCATAGATATAATGTAAGATTAAAAATTATTAAAGTTAGCAAATGATACATCAAAAAATATTTTGTCACTTGTAAAAATGTTTAGATATTGCAATGTTGTCCCCCTTTTAATTAATTCTACCTCACTTAATGCTTATTTATAATATTCAGATACAAATTAATAGGTAGATATATATTTTCTTTTTTTCTCATTGTACTATTTCATTTAAACCTAATTTAATGTGGATGCATGTTTGTAAAATTGCAAGAATTTATAATTAACTGAATGTTTATAAAAAGCAAATAAGGCGAAAAAAAATCAAATGAATAAAATATTTTGTTTACTGGCTTTTGGTGTTTGATTTGAGTTCGAATTGAGTTTGATTTGAGTTTGAAAATCGAAAACATAGATAATATTTCAAAAATTTACTATACAACATGAATCATTAGTTTATTCAAATACAAAAAATAAAATAATTTATTAATTCTTAATTTCACATACAATTGTAAATTTTAAAAAGCCAGAATGCAGGACTGGGATCAATGGATCATGGTCCATTGTACCCCAGTTTCTGGTGGTCCATTGTGCCCCATATGCGACTTTGACAAAAAATTGATTAAAAAAAAGAAGTTTTATATTCAATTATTTTACTTACAATAAATATAGTATTGTATTTTCTTACCTTTTCACTGAGTTGAGCAAAATCTTCCAAATTACAAATCTTTAAAGTAAAAAAAAAAAAAAAAAAAAAAAAAAAAAAAAAAAAAAAAACATATGTTTTGCTGAAAATATTTACTTTTACCAGTCTCAAATCAAATATCAAGAATAAAATGAATAAAATAGCAGCAATGCACATGGTTTTAAATTTCTATTCACTACTGCAGGGTTGCCATGTATGTACCAAAATATGAAACATTCAAAAACATAAAAAATATCAAAAGTAGGGGTGGACCACTGTACCCCAGTCTCCCATATCTTTTATACATAATTAATTCAGTGGTATCTGATGAGAGGCAATGATCCTAGGTTGTTATGGCGATTGTGTCATACACTGGCCAAAGGGGACCGGTCACTTGAAATTTTTGAAGCTTTGTTAAATACCTGGAATTTATTATCCTGAAACTCCGGATACCTAACAGAATAGTGCAATTTATATATTTACGTGAAGGTTTTTTTTGTCCTGTAATCTCATAATAGACCCTTGAGAAATCGAAAAGTATTTAATATCCTTTGAGTAACCCTTTCAAAACTAATGTAGCAAAAACTTTCAAATTGTAGATTATGATTAAGTATCGTATTATAATAAACTGCAATCGTTTATTTGAGGATAGCATGTATACTCTTAGAGAAATTAAGGTTTTCACAAAAACAGTCCCAAATTTTTTCTTATACATTGCAGAATTCTTAATTTAAAAAAAAAGTTATTTTCATAAAATATCACCAGCAACATTGTACACAATACACTGTAATCAGAATTAAAAAATAATAAAAATTGTTTGAAAAATGAGCAGGTTTTCTAAATAGTACTTTATTACACATAATCGAATGCAGTCAAAATACAATGTGCATTATTGACTGGAAGGAGGCAGCACAGACAATCACTTCATGGAGTTCGCGGCTTAAAATCTAGGATTAATTAAATCTCGATTATTATATTAAAACGCAATCGGTCTGCCAAGTCGTATCTTGGTGTTAAACACCTAAAAACCGGATTTTACAGGTTGACTCATAGGTTTACCATTATATTTTCCTGCTCCTAACCCTCCATGTTTTCATATTTTTCGGTGTAGCACAGCACAGTGGTAAACCTAAGAGTCAACCGTTAAAATTGGGTTTTGGGGTATTTTCCAACAAGATATAACCTGGCAGACCGATTTCGTTTTAATGTGCAAATTGAGATTTAAGTAATCCTAGATTTTCATCTATGAACTCGATGAGGTGATTGTCTATGCTGCCTCCTCATGGTCTATAATATATTAGCTAAATATATAGAGCAACTTTAGTGAAATTCTCGAAAACTTAGCTTGAAAAATCGAAAAATTATCGTCGATAGAATAAACTCAAAATCCGTTCTTCTCAAAAGGAAGCAAAAAGGATGAGAGGCTGTATCCAAATACACTAATACGTGCAATATTTCGTATGCTATATTGGCATTAATCAATGGATATATGGATACAGCCCTTGCCCCTCATCTTTTTGCTTCATTTTGGGAAGAACTTATTTTGAGCTTATTCTATCGACGATAATTTTCAGAATTTTTAACCTTTGAGAATTTTACAAAATTAAACACATAGTTTCACAAATATATTTATGACAAATCACTACACCTCATAAAATGTAGATAATATAATGCATATAAATTGTTTATACGTTTGTATACTTGATGTAAGATCGATTTCGTTCAAAAAAAAATCTCTGCCACAATATATCAATGGGCACATTACATGAAAGGAAACTTTCCGGAACTCGCTGTTAATTAGCAGCAGTAAACAAATCAACTTTGTAATATTTCTAGAAAATGCAATCTCTCAGAAGATTAGAGTCGGATTTCTATAACATTTCTCTCATTACTTTACAAATTTCAGCCGTGTAAGTAACAAGATTTTGGTTTCTGTGACAACAGTAGACTAAAAATACTTTCATATTTTGATTAAACCTTATTTAAGGCAAAAAATATGCCAGTCAAAAATCGCACATCTTCTTTCTAGAAAATAATCATTTGTAGGTAACTTAGTAAATTTAAAAGTGACCGTACAAGCACAGACAATGTACCACGTTCGCGGCGATTCAATTGAGGCATCAACTTTAGAAAACACTAAAACAAATAAACCCTATTGTTTTGGATGACTGCAAAATGAAAGTGAGTAAGACAGCGGACATCGGAAAGATATATATAAATACTGTGTGAAAAATAGTTTGTATAAACTTTTGTCTTTGGCGTAAGAGTGTATCTGGAAGATAGGTACGACGTTTTCTAACATATTACTAATAATAGCAACGTATCGACAACTCAGAGAGAATTCGGCTATATTTCAGAGTAATCCATCTGAGTTTTTCTACTGATTCGTACAGCTTGACGAAACACAAATACATTGCTATGCACTTGATTCCAATCGACAATCAACTAAGTGGTTGGACTTTGGCGAAAGTCACCCAAAACGAACAAAACCGCAACATTCAAATGCAAAAGATTTAAGCAGTACATTGGGGTGCATAATATTTTTCTGCTGTGTTGAGAAAGATAAAACAGCCACAGGAGAGTGTTACAAAGCCTTATTGAATCGTTTGGGCAAAGAAATTTTCAAAAAACATCCATACTGTGAAGAAATGTGTATGTTTCACTAAAACAACTCACCATACATCTCCATGAAGAAGATGAAAAAAATTACGTAAATTTAACTACAATTTTCTGCACAATCTCTCATATTCTCTAGATATGTCCGCCAGCGACAGTTATTAATCTTGTGATTTAAAGAAGTGCTTTCAGAAGACGTGGTTTGTCGAATGCTAAACTGATGCATACGTCTGAATCCATTCAAAATCTTACTATATAAAATCTAACCAAATGTTACAGAATCATTTTCATAAGTTTATTGTACCGTTGAAATTAGTGTACCACTCTTGAAGGAATCTATGTTGAAGAATAAAATAAATTTTTGACAAAAAAAAATATATTGCTGGTCTCAGGAATTTTTGCTCCATGTAGTAAAAATCATATGAATGGTCGAGGTGTTTTTTAACACATTTATACGCATTTCTCTTGTTTAAAAAATATTCTAAAGCACATAGTAAACTCGCACAAGAATTTATAATATTCCATAAATATTCAATGTTTTAATATGTAAATTTACAAAAATTACAATATCGAAGTAACATTGCATATACTTTTAAAAAAATCTCTATCGTAAATCCTAAATTGGAAAGTTTTCAGTAACTCAATTCAAATGAAAATGAAAAAAGAAATTTTTCTAGATGTCATGATTCAATAATACAGTATATTTTAATCACTAAGTTTACTATCTTATTTTTTTTTTTTTTTAGAAAAAGATATTTCGTTTATATTTCAAGTAATCTAAGAATTGTTGCTTATATAAAATCGTTTTTATTTGAAATTTAAAACGATTGAATTTCTTTTTATTATCCTGGATGAACATGAAAGTGAATCGCCAGAAACTGCTAGAAACATCTGTATATGATAAGGGAGTCATCTATACATGCTAATTCATTCAACGTTCAGTTACAGACTAGGAAATACACATTTTCGGTTGACGTAAAATTTATAGCGTGGATATATATATTTCGAGAGCATAATCTCACATAAATCCGAGTTTGATGTAAATACATTTTTTAAGCGTTGTATAAAATTTTATAGGTTTAGCTGCATCGTGCTGAAGAAAATCTAAAACTTCTACTTTCTAAAATTTAAAGTTACATTTATGTTTCAATAGTTAAAATAATAACAGATCTACGTTATTTTATGTAAAAGTACATTGAAATTACACAGAACCATTAAATGAAACTTTTTTTTGGGTTGTGTTAAATTACAATCTAAGATCTGCGAATTGCTTTTTCAATTATTATGATTACTTTTGAGTTTTAACATTTCACTGTAAAAATAAAATAGAATGTGTTGAAAATTAAAT
Source organism: Maratus speculifer (assembly GCA_964019185.1). Classification (NCBI taxonomy): domain Eukaryota; kingdom Metazoa; phylum Arthropoda; class Arachnida; order Araneae; family Salticidae; genus Maratus; species Maratus speculifer. The sequence continues at coordinate 266,341,646 of OZ025289.1, forward strand.
ACAAAATGTTCTGTATCTAACATTCAACAAATTTATAACTTAAATCTAGTTTATTATTATTATTATTATTATTATTATTATTATTATTATTATTATTATTATTATTATATCAACGAATAGTGTAATTTCATTTATTACTTATGGAGACAATTAGATAGATTCATTGAAAGAAAAATATAATCTTCAATAAGTCTTTATTTATTGCTGAATAAAATTATTTTTAGTAAAAGCAGATTTAAAAAGTCCTTTCACGACATCTGTAATGGCATATAAATGTATCAGGATCATTCCATGTCACATGTGGGACAGCTTTTCTGCATATTTTAGCTGTTTTAACAATATTATTACCTCCTCAAATTAAAAGAACCATGTAAATATTAAAATCGACAGCTTTTGCTGTTTTTAATGTATAGTTTATATTTTAAAACCTGTAAGTCAATAGATATAGGTATTTAAGTAAATGTCGCATGCATAACATTTTGAAGGATAAAATGGCAATGAAACGTTTAGATTAATTATGTCTATGACTTAAATCTGGATTCTTATATTATCTATCGTTATTATTAATTATTTATTATTAAAAACGGGCACCTTACTTAATGCCAAGGCTTAAAGCATGAAGATTTTTAAACCTAATAAAGGCTGTTCCAAAACACGGGCTTTTCTATGTATTTCTGCTGTCTTAAGAATGGTATCATTAAATTAAAACAACAATGCCAGTATGAAAAAATAGGTTATAAGCTTTTTATGTTATTATTCTATTTTTTTTTATTCCTGAAAAAAGGATACATAAACTATTTTATTCGAACTAATCTTCAGAATTCTTGCTTTTATAAAAGCGTTTTTATTTCAATTTTAAAGTGACAATATTTATTTTTATAATTCAGATTGAACATAAAAGTGATTCACCATAAACATCTGGATATGATAAGGCTGGATATCTATACATGCTAATTCATTCAACGCTCAGTTACAAACTAGGGAATATACATTTTCAGTTGATGTAAAATTTATATTCATATTTATAGTGTACAGTAATATTGTGTTTCGAGAACATTGTCTCGCAGAAATCCGATTTTGATGTTTGCAATTTTTTCACGCTCACTATAAAATTTCATGGATGGAACTGAATTGTAGAAAATCGTATTTTATACTTTTCAAAAATTAAATATTATATTTCTTGTTTGAGTCTTCTAAAGAGTAACAGAGCTACGTTACTTTATATTAAAATTTTCTGAAACTACAGAGAACCATTAAAAATAACTGTTTTTCGGGTAGATGGATGAAAGTTACCATCTAGCTGCACAAAAATATGACATGTTTTTCAACTTTTTTTAAAATTTTATTTTGAATAATTTTTTTTATATATATAAAATATAATGCATTCAAAACTGACTAAAAAAATGTTACATTCGTTAACAAACATTTAGTCAAATTTAGTAATAACTTAATTCTTACTTTTACGTTCTAAAAATCATATAAAGGAAAAGGTCCATAAAACAGCTATTACTTTTGTTTTCAATCAAGATCCTACAATTTTCAAAACTAGTAAAGGGAAAAATGACAGCAAGAACCTTGACATGTTTTACAACTGTTTTAAGAGAAAAAACAGATTAAAAAGAATTTTCTGTTTACAAAATTTTAAATTCCGAAAGTCTGCAAATTTTGAGTTTTGAAAATGGAGTCTAAATACCGATTACCTAAGGTTTTTTTTTTTTTTTTTTTCAAAATAAAAATCACACAGATAGAGCTAGTTTTAAATATTTAGAAATAAGAACATTATTTTACTTTTATTAGTTTATAACATTTCTTTTGCACAAAAAATAAGTAAGGTGGTCCGGTGTAATAACGCCAGACAGGGTAATAATGCCAAGTGCTAATATTATGCATAATTATGAAATAATCTGGTAAATGACACCAATGTGCTCTGCGCAGAAGGGTTTTGAGTCATATAAATCTCAAAAAATAGCTTCAAGTTAATTTGTTTCATTTTTAGGTCTTATTGTTTTTACAAGCAACTAAAATTAACGCTTGATCTAAAATTTGCGAGATACGTTTTGTGATGTGAAGACTATTTTTTTTATCCGGAAATATTTTGTTAATTACATAGATTTCTAGTACATTTCATGGACTTTCAAAATGCTTTTAAAGATTTTGGATATCTTCTTGAGGTAATTTGTAATTTAAAATGTACAGCGCAATAACTATAACGGGGTAATAACGCCAATCCTTAGCATTAATACCCCGGTTGATTCCCTACAGTGGCCGAACTACATTCTAAATACTGATTCAAATAAACACAGTTAAAACTGTGCAATGTTTCTAATAATTCTATTTAAGCAGTCTTTTTAAGGAAAAAGAAGCTCACGGTCTGATATTCTTTTGCCGCATCCTCCCCCACACACACACACCACACATTTATTTTTCTTACACTTTCACAAAAAATTGAACATTTTCAATAGCTTAGAATGCAACTTGTCAATTTCTAATTTTGTAGAGTTTGTATTTTTAGAATTGGTCAATCTACATGCAGTTATTCGATCTTATCTTAAAGTTTTGTTTGCATGGCGTTATTACCCATATAGGTGGGTAATAACGCCAAATAGCATTGGTCAAGAAATCACGCCATTACATTTTATGAATACATATCTGTTAAATTATTTTTTTTATCTATAGTCAATGAGTTGCTGTATCAAATCATATATTTGTTTGAAAAATGCAATCTAAAACTGAGCCGTGAAAATTGGTAGAACGTTAACGTGGCGTTATTACCCCAGGGTACCTTAATTTTTAAATATGTATTTTTGTCAAACTTAAAAAAAATCTTAATGACTATCTCTTACAGTGTTTTTTCCACTATCTTTGTAGTTTTTTTTAACATGTAAAACAAAAACAAGCTTTCTGCTTGAAAGGATAATTACCTGAAAAAAATTACAGTCATAATAATTACACTCTGAGTCGGTGCATTCGCTATGGGCCCACATATCGAATTCTTAAAATTAAACCAAGAATGCTCTGCATCGTTCTCGTCCAGAGAGAAAGCATTATTGCAGAAGACACAAATTGCACAATTTCACTTTTTTTTAAATACATTTTTTCCACTTTAGTGTGTTTTTTCCTTCTGTTTACCTTCATAAATTTTTTGACTTTCACTTCACATTCATTGTAGGCAATTTTGGAGTGTCCAACACCGTTTTTCTGTGATGTGATACTATAACCAGTGTCGCTTCCGAAGACTTGCGGTTTTTAATTTCATATTACGAAATGAGACAATAATTATTTATGAACAATTTAAATTTATTTATTAATTATGGAGTATTTTAACTATTTTCTTCCTTTCCAAGTAGAGCAGAAAAAGAGAAGTCTAAATACCGGGTAGCCGGTATTTTAACCACTCTAGACAGCCGGTATTTGGACCACTGCTATGTTAAAGTTGAAGCAGGTATTGCTCATTCATATAGTAAAGTACTAAGAACGTGCTTGTAGCGATTGAGAGCTAAATATGTCTAGAAAACACATAATCATCAATTCAACCCGATATACGATTAAAGGGAGAAACACATGCCTGAAAAACTTTGCCTGTCCCGGATTTCGTCGTTTCGACACGTTTGCCTTTACTGTTTGTAAAAGAGCCAGGCTTCAGCGATGTATTTCTCATAATTTTCAACTCTCAAATAATAACACAAACTCTGCCTATCTCAGATAGGCTGAACATCGTTCAATTATGAGAAAACCTAGTTTCTAGAATTTGGACCCTTGCCGTTATTTGTATCGTCTCTTCTAACTGTTTACTTTTATATTAATTATGATGGCAGTTAGGTAGATCCATAGAAAGAAAAATATAATCTGAAATAAGTTATTATGTATTATAAAATAGTAATATTTTTTGCACAAGAACGATTAAATTTAATCTTTTTGCAAAAGGACTTTTTTACCCATATTTTTAAGAAATCGGTTAATTTGACTCAATGATCACAGCTAAAAGTATTGATACTGATTATGGAAGATTCGCATTTTTGTTGTTGGTAAGATTTAATTATTATGGCGATTTAAAAATATTAGTCAAGTATCGCAAAGTTAGTTTCATTTAAAGCGATTTATTTTTTCCCATAAATTTTGCAATACTTAAAAATTTTGTAAAATTTTTTCGTACTAGTCATTTGCAAATTTTCAAATATTAAAGCATCGAAACAACATTAAATAAGCAAATGTATTATTTTAATTGTAACGCAATATTCGCTATCTTAATCCCAAAACCGAAACTATTTAAAAATTGAACTCAAATGAAATTGAAAAACTAAATCTTTCAAGATTTCGTCCTTCAATAATATAGTATATTTTTATCCTTAAAGTTCCCAATCTTATTCATGTTACTATCCGACAAACATTTTCTTTAATTCTACAAAAAAAAGGCTATTTCTTATATTTTTCTATTTCAAAAAATCTTGAAAATTCTTGCTTATATAAAAGCGTATTGATTTGAATTTTAAAGCGATTACAATTCCTTTTATGATTCCGGATAAACATGAAAGTGGATCACCAGAAACTGCCAGAAACATCTGGATATGCTAAGCCAGTCACCAATACATTATGATTCATTCAACGTTCAGTAACTGGGGAATATACATTTTCGGTTGATGCAAAATTTGTATTTATAGCGTGGATGTATATATATATATATATATATATATATATACAGTGCAAAAGTTTAGACAATGATCGATTACGCTTCTATTTTCAGAAGTATGTACCGAATGTTTGTAATTCCTCTGCCACATATTACTTGTGACTTATCCTTTATTCACACACAATAAATTTTGAATTTTACCTTTTACATAAAATATAATGACAAAAAAATAAAATTAACATTGTGGCAAAAGTATAGACAATCTGTGTATTTACAGAAAAAAAAACTACAAATTACAATCGAGTTGCACGCGCATTGTTTGCAGTTAGTGCAAGAATGTGACTTTTTATCGAAACAACTAAATGCTGCGTCACTTGGGGGTCTATTTCGTACCAAACACGTTCAACAGCAGTTCGAACCTCATTAAAAGAGAATTATAGCAAAAATTTGCATAAACATTATGACATATGATGTTACAAAAGTTTTCGATTGGGTCCTGATCAGAACTACACGCCGGCCAGTTGAGATCAATAGTATTTTCAGAGTTAAACGAAATTTTTCTTTTGTATGCAACATGAATAGATGCTAAAATCCATACTTTAGATCAATAAAAGTTCCCCAAATGATTAAAAATTAATCTCCAACGTATATACGTAGTCTTGTGTTGCTTGGCAACCAATGTATAACTCCACAGATACACGAACATTAATGTTAAGTGAGGACCAAATTATTTAAAAATCACCTTCTTTTTGTCGACTTAATAAAGTCCCAGGATCTTTACTTAAGTCATTCCAATAGTATGCCCACTTGTTTGGGCCATTCAAATTCCACTTTTTTTCGTTACTGAATATCATAGGGTACCATTTGGGTCCATATGACGTATGTTTGCAAGTTAATTGAATTCTCACCAATTTACAGCGGTATTTTAAAGCTAATTGTTTTATAATTTTCATGTAAATTGATTTACCTGTTTCTTTAATTCATCTACGAATCATTTCCGTCGACACACAAAGTTTTGACCTACTTTTAATGTGATTAGCAATCATTACTTGTGTAATTGTCAGTTTCTGGATCCTTTTGTCATCTCATTTTCTCGTCACACAAGATCTTCCAGATTATGTTTTGTTTTAAAGGAGTCATCCTTAGACTATACTTCATAGACAGACCACTTTGGACGATTCAGTGCTGTTGAAATTTCTGCAACAGTCTTCCCTTTCCATTTCAGCTTTCCTACTTTAATTACCTCATCTAATTGAATATTTTTATCTCGCGGCACCTTCACTAGCTGATGCTATATCAAGGTATAATTAAATACTTCAGTTATGTGACATCATAACGTGGAAATTTGCATTTTCTCATGAACAGTTGGCTAAAAATCAAAAAAGTGTCTAAACTTTTGCAATATGCAAATTTCACTTTTTTCAGTTAAATTAAATATTATCTTAAAATATAACCATTATTTTTATTCTACATTGTATAAAATATATTTGAAAATAAGTATAGCCATTTGTAAAACTCACGTGGTCGTATTTTTTATTTAAAGGTTAAAAAACACCAGTGTCTAAACTTTTGCTGGGCACTGTATATATATATATATTTGAGACCATTGCCTAGCATAAATCCAAATTTCATGTAAATACTTTTTTTTTTTTTTTTTTTTTTTTTTTTTTTGCTTTGAATGAAATTTTATGGATCGAGCTGCATCGTACGATTAAATATCTAAAATTTGGTCTTTTCTAAAATTGGAAGTTATAGTTGTGATTTCAGTGTTCTGAGTAGTAACAGATAATTTACGATTTTGCTTATATAGTAATTGTGTTCATTTTCAACATTTCCACAATATTTTTTATAATGTACTTTATTCATGTATTAATGTTTAAAAATAATTTAAACTGAATGTGATAAAAATGAAATCGTATATTTTAATCCAGCTTAAAAATCCTTTGTTACCAAGAATGTTCTTTCAAGTTTCAAAGTTATATTGGAAGTTCAAAGTTATAATGGATTACTTCATAATTAAAAAAATACTACATACATTTTTACATCCCAAATAATCTTCAAAATTCTTGTTTTTATATCTCTTTTTTATTTGAATTTTCAAAAAAAATTACATTTCCTTTTATGACTCGGGATGAACACGAAACTGGATCACCATAAACTACCAAAAACATCTGTATTTGATAAACCACTCGCCTTACACATGCTAGTTCATGTAACATTCACTTACAAACTGAAGAATATACATTTTCTATGGATGTAAATTTTATATTCATAGCATGGATAAATATATATTTAGGGAGGATCGTTCCTCGTAAATCCGAATTTGAAATGAATACTTTTTTTGTGTTTCTGCATTAAATTTCATAGATATAGCAAGCTGCATTGCTACAATAGAATATTTTAATATTTTGCCTAAATTTTCAAATATAATTTATGTTACTATGTTCATGCAGTAATACATCTACGTATTTTTATATTAAAATACCAGCCGACTCGCCAAACGTTAACCATGACTGTTATATTAAATCTCATATTTGTATGGTTTCATATCTTTCACGCGAATTTGTGCGAAGTTATATTTTCAAATGAAAACTTTGAGAGAAAATATTCATATTTAGTAGTAAAAGTGAACGTTAGACTACGATTTCTTGTTTTTTAGAAGCAGGACTGTTTTATAATTTAAACAATATAGGTCTTACTGTCTGAACTCTGGAAAATTTGTATGTGTTACAAATATAAAGGTTTCACAGCTCATGTAAAATTTTCATGAAAAAACATCGATGTCTAGTCGTAAAAAGGATACGTTTCCTTTTTAACTTTCATTACGTGTCTGGACTTGTAACCCTTTCCGGCGCGGTGCAAATCGGTTTGAAATAATTAACTTACACCAGAATTAATAAACAAATTTATTAGTTGGTTGGTTGATTTTTGACGTCCGATTATCTACGCTAGGGATATAGGACCAGAGGGGAGTGCCCTTCGTGGGGGTCTTTCTAAGGGAACCTAACCCGTATTTACGCAAGGTTCGAAGAAAACCACGAAAACTCCGAACGGTTAGGCCGACAGCCGCGATTGGGTTCGAACCCAGCACCTGCCGTCTACCAGTTGAGAGGTCCGAACCTCTCGGCCACTGGTGGGGCCCAAATTTATTAGAAAATAAGAACTTGCTTAATTTCAGGTACAGTCGGCTCTCGTTAATTCGAACGCATCAGGACCACAAGAAATGTTCGAATTATAGAAAGTATGAGAGGAAAACATGTTTAAAGGGATATTATTGCAAAAGAGTTAATGTTATAGTAGTTTTTAAATATATTTTGGATGTGTTGCCATTAGAATATGACTTAATTTAAGTTAAAAGATATAAATACATAAACTAATTCAGGGATGAGGAACAACCACAAACGAAGATGGGGTGGAGGTGTCATTGGACAAAAGGGGCACTACAAAAAGTGGTTATGAAATGCATGGGATTATATCTATACTTGTTCCGAACAATTCAGAAAAAAGTGAAAGAAAGAAAGTTATTTCAAGAATCTGAAGTCCTGGATAAATTAAGGAAAAATGATAAATCGAAATCACGTTAGTTCGAATTAAACGAAGTTAAGAGAAAATGAGTTGTAATTAATGAAAATTTTAAACATTATTCTGCTACTGAAAATTTCAGGACATCATGTTTAATTCAAATTAAGCAAAGATTCGAATTATCCAATTTCGAATTAACGAGAGTCGGCTGTATCTTATAAAAGAAAAATTTTATTTAAATACTCTTGGTGCCAGTAAAATTTAAATTAGATCTCCTTTTTTAGGGACGTTGCACAGGAAAGGGTTAACATAATATAATTTAGGGGAGAGTGGGGATACTTGAGCATAGGGGATATTTGAGCCATCCCTATTATCTCTACAGTTGGTTAATTTTTCTTTCTAAAACTGGCAATATGGTAACATATTTATAGGTCTGAACATGTAAAAAAAGAAATCACATACCTTGGTACGATTTTGAAAGTATGGTGATTAATAGTTGTTTTTCCCCTATCTCAAGTAAATATATAGATGCATGGTTTTTTTTCTTTTTTTATTAAAAGTTTTGCTTAAAGTTGCAGTCATATAGATAAATTTAATAAATATAATTTAGTTCAATATAATATAATCTATCTATAATATAATCAAATATAATCTAGTTCAAATAGCTTGCTTTACTTAGTAAAACTCTGATAAACAAAAATGGTGGCAATGGGGATACTTGAGCCATGGCTCAACCATCCCCACTAAAAAATTAGACATGAATGAAACAAACAAAAAATGAAATTACGTCCTCATATTCACTAACTGATTTCTTTCTGGATAAAAGGGAGAATAATTCTTTATTTTATTTTTTTTTTCTTTAAAAAATAATGACATTAAAAAAATGTTTAAAAATGTATATTTTTTAATGAAAATATCCATTCAATTTTCAATTTAACTTTTATTACATTAAAATAAATTTTTAAAACTGTTTTACATATCATAATCTCTAATACTTTAATTAGTCAAGTCCAACATATTGAAATATTAATTTTTTAATATAATATAATAAGATTAATATTTTATATTGAAAATGTAACCTCTTCTGTTACTGTAAGTTTTTTTTAATCAAAGAAATGACTATTGTCCCCAACAGAGGGCACTACTGAGTTAAATAAAAAGTAAAGTAAAAGTTGCAATGGTCCTTCGATCACCAGTTATAACGACAAAAAATTATCGTATTACTAGCTTTGTTTTCTGAATTGGTTTTGAAGGACATTATGTATCATAATTTATTATTCTGTAAAATATTTGTGCAAAAGTAAAGCGAAAAAAATTACTTTTGTCGGTTTTTCCGTACTGGCTCAAGTATCTTTTCACCATAGCTCAAGTATCCCCCTCATGGAGTTACTTGAGCCACGATCTGAAACAAAAAGTAAAAATTTATTAAACATAGAAAAATAGTTCAAAATTAATTGAAAGGGGTTTTCAGTTCAAGAAATTTTCATTTTCAATATTTTATTTTGTTCTAAGAAATTATAAAAAATTAAAAAAATGGCTCAATTATCCCCATCTTCCCCTACTTCCTATCGTGTTAACTCTCTGTAATAGTTTTATAGGTTATTAATATAATTGTCTTTAAAATTTCGTGATATAATTTGCACATTTAGAAGTGAGAACATCAACGGCAGCCAACCCCAGCCACATCTTGTAACAGCCCGTGTACTGACGTTTCAATTTAATGTTGTCTCAGATTTTATTTCTTTTTTAATTATTTCTACACATATCAATGTTTTAAAATCTTTATACGATTAAAATCTCTAAAGCAATTGTGTTTAAAAAAAACGACTTTTAGTTACTTTCAGTGTAGAGAAAAAAAATGTTATCGGAAGGTGCGAATTGATTGGCATTCTCAATTTTTTTCAAAAGAGTTAAAACACATATTTTTAGAAACTAATTGTATCATCGAAAAATAGAGTCTCACCTTTAAACAAATGTTTTCGTAAATCGATACCTCTGAAATCAAGCCCTAAATGTGCGTTGATGTAAATTAGAGAAAGTCAAACACAAAAAAGGCTCTTTTTGAGAAAAGAAATTCAAAAATATTCATTAGAACTAACTGTGACGTTTAACCGTTTCTGTACTTCTGCCACCCACTGGCAGCGATCACGAAACATTCACTGGGTATACTTATCGCCCATGGAGGATATTCCATCTACATTGTGATCACGTGGTTAAGGCAAAAACTTCTAGCGTAAAGAAGAGAAAGATTCGTTAGATGCAATGCAAATCCCCATCAGCCAGTTCATAGGGAAAGCAGTAGCAGCCTCCCTGTTTATCAGTTAGAAGTTCTTTGGGAAAATTACCGGCACCACGTGACCTTTCACAGCTTCGAACGAGAGATTTGGCATATTCCCCCCTCCTTTAGCGACATCCAACAAATGTTCTTTGAGTACAAACGCCGCTACACCTAAAATCGGCATTTACGGAAAGTTTTAGTGGGTATGAATAATCTTTATAATATGCATTACTTTGTAGCAACGCCTAGTAGATAGCACTCGGGTTGCAGCTCTGACCACAGTTGTAAAATTTACAAAATTGAACTACTATCAAATACACTGCTCAAAACAATTAAAGGATATTGCAGTTTTAGGTGGATTTTGTATCTGGGAAACTTTTTAGCTGATTGATACATGGTCGACTGACATAGTAGGTTATATGAGAATAAATTACACATGTTTGGCAGAAAAAAATGCATTTTATGGCGCATTTGTATACAAAAGGAAAAAAACACAATTTGTGCATATGAAAAAAAAAGAATAAGAAAAGGTGTTTTCTTCAAAGAAAATCATTTTCAGTAGGGGGTATGGTTTCCACGGGCGGCCAGCAACGTTGAACATCTTTGAGGCATGGACTCAATGAGGCAATTAATGACGAGTTGAGGTATTCTGTCCCACTCTTTCCAGTTCTTGGAGAGTTTGTGGGGGTTGTTGGCGGCCAAAAACTCGTCTTCTTAGAGCGTCCCAAACATGCTCGATTGGATTCATGTCTGAAGAACATGCTGACCATTTCATTTGAACGATTCCTTCCTCGAAAAGGAAATCCTCCACCAGGTTTGCACGATGTGGCCTGCAGTTATCGTCCATTAAAATGAAGTTATCTCCGATTGCTGCAGTGTAAGTGAGTACAATAGATCTCAGGATCTCATCCCTATATCGGCGACCAGTCAGAGCTCCATCTCGAATGATTTAGAGGTCGGTGCGCCCGTCAATGGAGCTGCCACCATACACCAACACTCCTCCACCGCCAAATCTGACACTTTCGTGCACGAATGCAGGATTATTCCTACTGCCACGGTCCCTCCAGATGAAAATACGCCTATTATACGGATGCACAGAAAAACGGGACTCGTCAGAAAACAGAATATTGCTCAATTCATTTCTCCTCAAGTTGATATGCTCGGTTGCCCACTCCCTGCGGTCGCGACGATGTCTTGATATTAATCTAACACATACCATCGGTCGACGAGCATACAGACCTACAGCATGGAACCAGTTTCGGACAGCCTGAGTTGAAATCGTGGTGCCTGTAGCCGAGCGAAGGTGTAGTTGAAGAAGAGTAGCGTTCATGTTTCGGTGTCTCCGAGCTGTTAACGCTAAATACCGATCTTCATTGGACGTTGTTGCCCGTCTACGACCTTGCTCTGGTCTTCGGCCTGCACATCCACTCTCCAAAAAACGGTTCCAGATCCTGGAAATGACACTTTGTGACACTCCAATGGCTTGCGCTACTTCGGCTTGAGTTTGGCCCCCTTCTAATCTACCAACAATTCTCCAAGCTTCTGAATCTGTCAAATGACTTCGCTGAGACATCGTACTCATCGAAACAAAGAATCACTGAATGCCGATCATCCTTGTCTTCATTCTCTTTTATCCAGTTGAAAGTCAAATTTTATTCGCTGCCGCTGAAGCGACGTTTTTGACGTCGAACTCAAAATTTGCATACTCTACAGTTTGAAAACCAGAAAAATTTGCATTTGTGATTCTCTTTTTCTATTTTCGGCAAAAAAAAATTTCGTTTATATCTTTATTTTATATAAAACTTCAAATATCCTTTAATTGTTTTGAGCAGTGTATAAATGCACTTTGTAAGTTTTCGATATTTTCTTCGGTGTCATGGATATCGATGCGAGATTTCAAGGACTGTTGTGTGCAGAATACAAAAGCCTGATAAGAAGCAAGATTACTGCCATTATAACAGCGATAACGTTTCTGACTTCCCACATTTTTCTCTTCCTTCTGCAACATCGCTATTTGATGTTTAAAATTTCTGGTTGCTTTAATCACTTTATTATATAATTAGTAAAATCAACATCGGGCTGTAACTATATAGGTTCTATAAAATTTAGATAATCTATGGGAAACGAATTGGTATGTTTGGTTATATCGCATTTTTTTTATATTTTTTTCTGACAATTTTAATTTAGTTCCCTTCCAGATGAGTGCAGAATGTTTGAAAGGAGAACATTGGATAAAGGAAGTAAATGATTCAGAAAGTGAAAAGAGTGGATGTAACTTAGCATTTCGCAAAGTGATGAAAAACGTTGTACCACGTGTTGCTTTTCACACCGGTATCTAAAGAAACAGAGGAATCTGAATTACGAATTAATTCTTTTCTGGCATCAAATCGACTTTTAAGAAGCTAAGTCGAAAAAATCACTATTTTACGCCTCAACATTTGGGAGAACTACGAAGCCATTTAAATCGTTCGTCGAGAATTTTAGATTATTGTCGACCATTTTTTTTTAATTTGGTTAAATTTATTGTGAAAAAGAGCTACTTGTGTCGACAACTTAAAATGGATCATTTGGCGGTGTCAAAAGAGAGGGAATTGAACGAATTATATTGTTTTATTGCTGCATTGTTATTAATGCCGTGAAGAAACTAGTTGGATGTGTCAATCCCAAAACTTTCTTCTATCTCATAAGTGCATTTTAATATTAAGAAAAAAAAAAAAAAAAAAAAAAAAAAAAAAACGTGGTGACTCCAAAGTTACCCACTATCGAATTTCCTCGAACATTTGACCTAGCCTAATGACATTCTGGTATCCAAAAAGCCTAAAACGCAAAATTTAATTAATATTCTGAGAAAATGAGCTTAGTAGTGCCTCATGTTGGGTAATTTATACTAAAACCTAATAAGCATCTATTTATGACAAGACCTAACAGAATCTGAAATTTGATGGAATTTCGTCCATTAGTTCTTGGGATATAGTTATAACAAAAAAATTGCAAAACGTAGCACAGCAACACCATATCTTGGACAATTTATGCCAAAACGTAAAAAAGCGTCTAATTATGTCATGGTGTAAAAGAATCTGAAGTTTGATGAATTTCTCTGCATTAGTTCTTGAGATATAGATAGTTTTTTAAAAAAAACCGTGTAAAATATAGCACAGCAGCACCATATGTTGAAGGATTTATAACAAAACGTAATCATCGTGTAATTATGTTATATGTCATTTTGTAACAAAATCTGAACTTTGATGAAATTCTGTGCGTTGATTGTTGAGATATAGCTATCGGAAATATCGTGCAAAATGCAGCATAGCTGCACCACCTGTTGCAAGGTTAATACCAAAATGTAATCAGCGTCTAATTATGTTATATATATTCTAGCGTAACAGAATCTAAAATTTGATGAAGTTCTCTGCATTAGTTCTGGAGATATAGCTATCGCAAAAATCGTGCAAAATGTAGCATAGCAGCGCCACCTATAAGGCAATTCACACCAAAAACTTATTAGCTGCTATGTATCTCAAGGTATCGCGGAATCTGAAGTTTGGTGAAATTCTGTGCATTAGTTTTATAGATAAAGCTATCATGAAAATCATAAAAAACGTGGCATAGCAGCGCCACCTGCTGGCCAATTTACACCAAAACTTAATAAACTTAATCAGCGTCTATGTATATCAAGGGGTCACAGAATCTGAAGTTTGGTGAAATTCTGTGCACTAGTTCTTGAGATATAGAAATCTTGAAAATCATGAAAAACGTAGTATAGCAGCGCCACTTGCTGGTCAATTTTCACCAAAAGCCAATAGTAACTAAATCATATCAAGATCTAACTGAATATAAAATTTTATTAAATTTCGAGCATTAGTTCTTGAGATAGAGCGCCCACAAATTTTTTGTCACATACAGACAGAGAGACTCACAGACAGTCATTTTCTAAAAATAGTCAAAACGTGTTCAGGACCTTCTAAAATGTATAAATCCGTCGAAAACCGAAAGTCGAAAATTTTCATGAATCCAATACTTTCTTCTTGTAAAGATAGAAGAAAGTAAAAATTTTCATGAATCCAATACTTTCTTCTTGTAAAGATAGAAGAAAGTAAAAAAACAAAAGAAAAACATTATCTTTTAAGAAATATTTTCAAAAAGATAAAGCTTCTTCGAAGCGACAAATCAATGAATTTATGAACATGTGTGGCTAATTTTCATTATTTCTGTAATGATGTGTTTTACGGATACATTCAGTCATATTACTGATCGTTTATGTTAAATAAATGAAGTACTAACAATGATTAAATGAATATCAGCGATTATGTATCGACAAAAGTTTGCACCTATTTAAAATTTGTCAGCCATTTAAAACGATATTCCTTCGAAAAAGAGTAGACTTGGTATAAAACCATTCCTTCTTTGTCATTACAAAACACATTGTATACAAGATGTAATCATTTATTGTGGGATTAGTATTTCTGTAACTACTGATTACCAATATATTGGAAAACAAGGGAACATTGCAATCTCGCTTTTGCAAACTTTTTTATACAAAGATCATTCTGTTTACCTGGACTCAGTTTTCCAGTCTTACATTATTTATATTACAGTAGAGCGCTGATTATCTGGATGCCGATTAACCGGAATGCCCAATTAAACGTATCGATCAAGGGCCATACGTTTTTTTCCAAACTTGTCCAAAGTTTATGAAGTGAAACTTCTTTATGCTCGATAGGATACATTTATCTGTTGTTCATGAAAGTTAGCCGTTTACAAACCATTTTCAAATCCTGAAATAATAAAATAGCCAACAAATGCAAAGACGGCAAAACATAAAAATATCTGTTTCTAGAACGTTAGAAGTTTCTCTGCTAAAGCGCGAGAGTCCCACGCAGAAAAAAACTGTCCTGTGGGAAGCAGAAGACTATCCCGAATTCATTTTCTCTATCACAATGAATTTTTTAATGTATGTACCGTTCAGTGTATGTATGCATACTTATAATAATTTGTATATGTACTTCTATGTATAACTTTGTATTAATTTTGTAGAAAATATAATTTTAAAAAATTAAAGAAACAACTTTTGCACTACCACTATTGCCTGTCCATAACCTCAAAAAATTTGTAGGAATTTATCGAAAAAACATTGTCATAAACGTTTTTAAAAGTTGTCCAATTGTCCGGATTTTCCATTAACTGGCTCGGCCTCGGTCCCGATAATCAGCTTACTACGCGAAAAGGTAGTAACGCTTGTGGCGCCGTGCAAAGATGGCGGAAATATTTTGCCTACGATAACTGATACATTTAATAAAGCATAAGTAGTATTTCGCTCACTTAAAAATTTATTGGCAATGTGCTGGTTTGATAGAAAAGAATATTTTATGCTATCCACTAAACATAACGCAAAATTTACAGACATTCCTAAAAATCAAGAAAAAGTAATTTATTCTAAAACCAAAATGCATAGTAAATTATTACTCTCCAACGGGTAGAAGCGATAAATATGACATGGTGAGTTGCATCGATAGTGCTGTGGATGCAACTCGCAAAACTGTAAAGTGGTTTCGCAAATACGTTTTCTACTTTCAACATTTCACATTTGCGTATGAAACATTTTTTGTCTATTAAAAACATTACAAAATAACAGATGACGAAATTAACCTTCAGTTGATTGAGGAAATACACTCGATACCGGTTATAACGTACATGGGGATACAATGTATTTTCGATTACAACGTACTGAGTTGCTTGATCCCATGAAATCCTACATAACTAATGATTTATAACTTAAGCAAAAACGGACTATGGAAAAGCCTTAATCTGGTTATAACGTAATTTTTAGACTCAAATGAAAAATAAAATTTGGATCACAACTTTGCATTTTTGGTTTGCAAATAGGTAATTTGTGTCGTCTTTTATCGCAGTACGTTCTAAGGCTGAGGATACTTTCTTCTTCAAATATTCTCTTTTAAGAGCAATTATTGCCATTTTTACTCCAACCCGTTTCTAGTTATTAGCAAAAGGACGGGGAGACTCAACAATGGAAAGAAGCAAGGAGGGATTTTCAAGAAGGATTTATGTCCCTCTTAATGGTTCTTCTAGAAAAATTTAAAACAAAAAGCACCGCAAAAAACAAAAAAATAAAAAAACGTAATTTATCAGCATTTTTGTTGTGGTGTGGCGATGTCTTTCATTTTTAATTGCCTTTCAAGTATGCTGAAGTATCATGGTGTAGGAAAGATCTTTTCCACCCCATTGTTGAATCTCAACAACCTTTTGTTATCAATCACAAACTGTTGGTGAATAAAGGGAACAATCGTACTTCAAGTTGAAGGAAAGTAAAAAAGCTCTTAAACTCTGCCAAGTCACTTTTCATAAAGAAACATGCATTCTAACTTGACATATGAAAATGTAAATTTTACTACGTCATGTAATCAAAGAAATCTACGAAAAATATCTCTTTCTTTCGTGTTTTTTACTGCATTTTGTTGTTTATTGCCTATAACATACTTCGGTTGTTACGTACCATATTTTCTAGTCCCCTGAAATCACGTTATAACGTTTGTCGACTGTATTATAATACTGCATAAGAATCAAGAATATCATCGATGCTTCAAGTCAAAAAGTAATTCTCCCACAAGACTCACAGGGAGAAATTTTCTTTTAATGTACCATTCGGGAAAAAGGCGAAAATCTGTCGTATGCGCTTTAACTCATTGAAGGGCGGTGATGCCGCCACGGCATGACATAATTTTAATCCCCAATTACCACATTGGCACCTAAATTTTTTTAAGAAAATATTGTCTTTAATAAATACGTGAAAATACACTTTTACTTGTTTGGAAATAAATTTTCTTATAAATACTGGTATCAATCAATTATTTCGACATTTTATGGATACAAGTACCATGCCACGGAAAGGGTGAATTAATGTACTGACCAGAAATAAATATGATTTTATAACAATAAACGTCAAGCCTGTTTTGTCTATATTTCTATCTGATCCACGAGAAAATATTTCGCAGAAATCGGATTTCAGAGGAGGATTCGTTTAAGTTGCGACAAAGCAGTGTAAATATTTTAGATGTAATTTAAAAACACGTTAAATGCTGCGTCAGTCATTGATGACTGTCAAAATTTGAATGAAAAGTTTAGTATCAATCGCGCTCCAGATTCTTTGACACGTTTTCATGATTTACACTGCCGTGCAGAGCAATCACTGTTATGCTTCCTCATACCACGAATGTATAACTGTGGCCAGCTCCTCCGCAACGAAAAGGTTAAGACTTAAACGTACAATAGTTGATAAAATATCTTCCTTTTAATATTATGCAGAAAGGTAACACCATTGAGTTAAGACAGACTGTCAAATAAAAACAGAACTCATTGATCCCTTTTACACGCTGAGAAAAATCTAAACTGAACATAAACGACTCCGCCGATTTCCAAATATGGATAGCTCTTTTTATATGTTTATAATTAATAAATAATGAATAGTTAATGAATTCCATGACGCTGAATGTACAGCCAATCTACAATAGAACAGCAAAAAATCGAAATAAAATGCTATTGTAGGTATCCCACCCGGTGGATTAATCCGAGATTCACGTCAAATATAATGTCTGTAACCAAAAACATGCATATGGAATTCGGTTTAATTCTGTGGATAATTTCAAAAAATTTTGGATGACATGATATTGAAATTTACACTAAAGTCGCATTACAATGCACCCTTTCCGCGGAATAGTTCCAAATTCAAGAAGAACTTGCTAGCCATAGCGAAAAACACAAAAAAAATTGGTTCAATCCCTCCATACGTTTTTCTACAAAGCGAACATATGGACACATGGACATATGGGCAGACATATAGACGTTTTGTATAAATACGTGTTTTCGAATTTTTGGCCTCTAAAAGTGTAAATCCGTCGAAAAAAAATCTCGACAACAGTAGTTTCATTTTTAGAAAGGAGAAACCAATATTAACAGTTTAAAAACTGATCTACGAAGGGTTTATTTTTCTTTCAAAATTGAATAAATATAATAAGTCGTAAATTTGTAGATATATACATATTTTAATTAAACAAACATTTTTATAGTGTATAGTATTTAGACGAAATTGCTTAACTACTTTACTGTTCAAGAGTTTTGAAAAAAAAACTTTCAAATAATGCCCTTTTTGCATCTTTTACAGAGTTTTTAATCTTTTATCACCGATTTTTCAAAACAGAAATTTTTACCTATTTGAACCAGAAAATTTTGGATTAAACAATTCAAAATTTACAATAAATATTTACTGGTGTCAATAATAAATCATGATTTGAAAGCACTTGCCCGTTCGTGGTACAGTCAAATCAGACTGGCAAAATAACGCTGTCCGTATGACGTACTGGAAAATCAGGGAAACAATAATAAAATTGACTTTAATTTGCAGCCATACATTTTTCATAAACAAATTTTCGGAATCCCCGACCCTTAAAACGTGTCGATCTATCGAAATATTTTTGGCTTCAATACTTTCTTCCACTGTAGATTAAAAAAAGTAAAAATCTAAACACAATTGGATTTTTTTTTTTCAGATTTTACGTTTTAGTGTAATTTTATCTTTGAATCTCAACAATACATATTTTACTGTCACAATTTTCCTTCCTTTCTAAATAATATTTCTTGTACCTTTCAAATCCAAAAAATGTATATCATTCTTGCTTGTATGTCTGAGTTTTTATTTGAATTTCAAGCAGATTACATTTCCTTATATGACTCAGGATGAAAATTTAAACAGATCAGCTGAAACATCCATGCACATCTGAATATTATAAATCAATCGCCTACACGCTAATTTTTTCAACATTCAGCTTCAGACCGGGAAATATACATTTTCGATCGATGTAAAATTTATCGTTATAGACTCGCTGTATATATTTCAAAAGTAAATTCTGCCATAAATCTGAATTTGAAAAAACTTCTTTTTAATGTTTTGTATAAAATTTCGAAGGTTTTTTCTTTTCTTTTAAAATTGAATAAATAAAATAAATTATACATTTGTTGATATATATATATATATATATTTAATTAAACAATTATTTTTACAGCATATAGTATTCAAAGGAATTTGCTTAAAAAAGCAGACATAAATTAGAAGACATACATTTTGCACAAACATGTTGTTTTGGAATATCCAAACCTTAAAACGTGCAGATCTATCAAAAAAAATTTTGGTTTTAATACGTTCTTCCATTGAAGATAGAAAAAAATAAAAATGTAAACAAATTGGGATTTTTTTTATAAACAAAATTAGAATTATTTTTAAGGCATATTTTAAGCTTTAATACAATATATTTTTATCTTTAAGCAATATTTTTATATTTAAAACTCAGCAACATATATTTTTCTGTCTAGGTTTTTTAAAAGATGTTTCTTATACCTTTCAAATCATATTTCAAAGGGTCAAAATTGAATAAATTCAAAAAATGGTAAACTTGTAAATACATATATTTTTAAATTATATAATTATTTTTACAGTTTATAGTATTTAAACGAATTCCCTTAAAAAACAGACTTGAATTTGCCGACATATATTTTGTATAAACATGTTTTTTTTTTTTTTTTTGGAATCTACAACCTCTAAAATGCATGGATCTTTCGAAAAAAATCTTGTTACAATACTATCTTTTATTGAAGTTAGAAAAATGTAAACAAAATTGGATTTTTTTAATGTAGCAAATAGGAATTATTATTTATTAATGCAGATTTTACGTTTGAGCTAAATGTATCTTTAAAACTCTCAATTTTTCTTTTTTTTAACCCTTCATCTACCGAATTATGAATTCATGAAAATTTTATATTCTAAAATATTTTACATAAATGATTTAAACTGAATTAAAAGATTTATATAATCATTTAATAAATTTTTGGAGGATTTAGAAGGATTAATTAAATTTGAATTTACAAGGATGGGTTTTTGTGAAATATTTATAACCCCGCGCAAATCTTTTATTTTAAATTGTTTTCTTAGTATTTTGTAGAATTATAAAATGTACAAATATGATGTTATTACAATTGAATATAGATATATTTCCGAATTGAAAAATCCCCCTACCCCTCCCTCAGCGCTAAGAAAGCTGAAAAAATACAATGGCAAAAGAAGATCTTTTAAAAATATTTTTGCTTTTTATAACCAATTATGCTTTTGAAACAAAGTAAAGTAATGTACCAGTAATTCATTCTAAACAGTATTCAACCAATATACGTATTAAAAGAATTTTGTAATAAGCAATTTTAATGGTACTTTTAAGTACCGTCGGTAGATAAAGGTTTGAGATGTTTCTTATACCTTTCAAATCAAACGTACATTTTGTATAAACATGTTTTTTGAAATATCCAATTCCTAAAACGTATAGATCTATCGAAAATACATTTTGGTTACTTTACTTTCTTCTATTGAAGATATAAAAAAAAGTAAAAATGTAAAAAAAAATTGATATTTTTTTTTTTGATAAAGTAAATAGTAATTATTATTTTTAATGCAGATTTTACGTTTAAACTCAGTGTATCTTTAAAGCTCACGATATTTCATTACTTTTTTAAAGATATTTCTTATACTTTTCAAATTCAAAAAAACCTTTAATATTCTTCCTTGTATATCTGCGTTTTTACTTTCAAACAGATTACATTTCCGTATATTACCCAGGATAAAAATTTAAACTGATCCGCTGAAACATCCAGGAACATCTGGATATTATAAATCAATCGGCTACACATTCTAATTCATTCAATATTCAGTTACAAACTGGGAAATATACATTTTCTGTGGGTGTAAAATTTTTGACATATAAACAGGTTATATTTATTTGAGGCCCATATTCTCTTACAAATTCGAATTTGAAGTGACTACACTGCTGAAAAAAATTTCTGTGAAATTACACAGAATCTAATGGTAATCCATTATCTTGAGTCTTATGTAAATTTACAGAGATTAGAAAAACAGAGATTCTATGAAATAACAGTGAATTTATTCGGTATTCATTCTATTTCAAAGATGACAATAGATTCTTAAAATCAACATCGTTAAAAATACACAAGATTAAGAAAAATTATTTTTTATGATAATAATTTAATTTATTTTTCAAAAAATCAGTCAATCTTCAGTGAGCCTAAAAGAATTCGAATTTTTGAGTAAATTTAAATAGCTGTATCATTTATTTCTTATACAATTTGTTTCTAGCCGATCTGAGATTTGAACCCGAGACTTGTTGACAATGGAAGAGTATCCTATAGGAGCTTTTGTTAGTTTATTCAAAATATGTCTTTTATGATTCAGCAGGCAAAAACCGATAAAAATTCCCATTAATACCGAGGAGATGAATTTTCCCTTTCTGAATTATTCTAACTTAAAAAAAAAAAAAAAAAAAAAAAAAAAAAAAAAAAAAAACTTTTTTTTTATGTGTATGTGTGTGTGTAAATGTAAGGCATATATTATAATATACCTATTTAAAAGCTTGGCTAAAATGAATAATATAACTTTAGAAAAATGCTTTGCATTTTAAAGTAATAAAACAATTTAAATTAAACTTGAAAAAATATACATTTCATATTTAAACCCAATCTATTTTTACCTTTAAAGTTCACGTCTATATTTGTATTACAATTCTGTTTTTTTTTCTTTTTAATTTTTTAAAAAAGATATTTCTTATACATTTGAATTCCACGTATTCTTCATAGTTCTAGCTTATATATCAGAATTTTAGTTTGAATTTCAAAGCTTTTTAGAATACTTTTTATGACTTGGGATGAACATGAAAATGGATCACCAGAAATTTCTAGAAACATATAAATTTAACAATCAGTCTCTTGCACATTATAATTCATATAAGATTCAGTTACAAACTGGTAAATATACATTTTCAGTAAACTTAAAATTTATACATACAAACAGGCTATATTTATCTGAGGCGCATATTTTTCCACAATCCGCATTTGAGGCGATTAGTTTTTTAAAAGTTTTGTAAAAATATTATAGTTATAGCCGCTTTGATGCAATATGCGAATTAAAAGTTCTACCGAATTTCAAATATATTCATTCTTTCTCCGTTAACAATAATAATACATGTACGTAACTTTATATTTAAGTACACTACAATACTACTGACCTATAGCAGAAATAAATATTGTTCTTCGTAGTTGAATGGTAACTGCAGAAAATGATATAAATATGATGAGGTTTTTTTTCTTTCTTTCTTTCTTTCTATTTTCCCATTTTGCAAAAAATTCTGTCACCCCATGTGTGAACTTATCACGTTATTAAACCTAATTATTTCTTATCTTATCTTTAATGAAAAACTCAATTATTTCTTTTATATAACGTTTCCCCTCTTTTTTTTTTCTTGTAAAAGCAAAACATTTTTACAAAATATCTTATTTAAACAGTTTGGCTACTATAACTAAAATAAATAAATAATATTAATTTTAGAAAAATATTCTGCATTTTTAAATGCTAAAATAATTCAAATTAAACTTGAAAAAATACTTGAATTCAAAGCATTTTTATCTTTCAAATTCACGGTCATATTTGTGATACTATTATTATTATTATTATTATTATTATTATTATTGTTGTTGTTGTTGTTGTTGGTTTTGTTGTTGCTGTTATTGTTGTTGGTGGTGGTGGTAATGGTATTATTATTGCTTTTGTTGTTGTTATTATTATTATTGTTATTGTTGTTATTATTATTGCTATTATTATTATTGTTGTTGATGTTGTTGTTGTTGTTTAAAAAAGATATTTTTTATACATTTGATTTCCAAGAAATCTTTAGAATTCTTGCTTATATATCAGCGTTTTTATTTGAATTTCAAAACGATTACATTTCTCTTTAGAACTCAGGATGAACACGAAAACGGATCAGCAGAAACTTCCAGAAACATCTGGATATTATAAATCAGTTATTTACACATTTTAATTCATGCAATACTCAGTGACAAACTGAGAAATATACATTTTCAGTAAATGTAAATTATAATCATACAAACAGGCTATATTTATCTGAGGCGCATATTTTCCCGCAATCCGCATTTGAAGTGACTAGTTTTTAATATGTTTTATATAAAAATTTTAAAATATAGCAGCACTGATGCAATATGAGGATTTCAAGCTTTGCCGAATTCCAAATATATTCCTTGTTTCTCTTTTAAGAATAATAATACATATACGTAATTTTGTATTTAAATATACTGCAATACTACTGAACTATAACAGAAATAAATGTTTATCTTCGTAGTTGAACAGTAACTGTAGAAAATGGTATATGTTTTTCTATCTCTTTTTATTTTTATTTTCCGGTTTTGCAAAAAATGCTGCCACACTAAGTATAAACATGTTACGTTATCAAACTTACTAAAAAAAGGTTTTTTGGGAATGAAGTAATGTTTTACAGAAGTTATATAAAGTTAATATTCTTTATAATTTATGCAAAATTCAATTATTTCTTTTCTATAACTTTTTCGGTCTTTTTTTATGTAAAGCATTTTTACAATGTACCGCATTCAAACAATTTGGCTAAAATAAATAAATAATTTTAATTTTAGAAAAGTGTTCTGAACTTTAAATCATTAAAACAGTTAAAATTAAATTTGAAAAAAGAAATGTATATTTGATATTTGAATCCAATGTATTTTTATCTTTAAAGCTCATGTCCATATTTGTGTTAGTATTCTGATTTTTATTTTTATTTTTTATTTTATTTTATTTATGTTATTATTATTTTTTATTCTTGAAAAAATATACTTCTTACATATTTCAATTTCAAATCATCTTTAGAATTCTTGCTTTTATATCAGCATTTTTACTTGAATTTCAAAGCTATTACATTTCTTTTATAACTCAAGATAAACATGAAAACAGATCAACAGAAACTTCCAGAAACATCTGTAAAGTATAAATCAGTCACTACACATTCTAATTCATTCAATATTTAGTTAGAAACTGGGAAAGATACATTTTCAGTAAATGTAAAATTTAGAGATATTGGCTAGTATACTTCAGAATATATTTATTTCAGTGGCATAATCCCCTATAAATCCGAATTTAAAGAGACTGTTTTTTTTAATGCTTTGTAGAAAATTAAGTAATGCACCACTGTTACAATACTACAATTTAAAGATTTTACAAATTTAAAATACATTTCTTGTTTTTCTTTAAAAAATAATATTACACCAACATAATTTTATACTTCAATACTACTGAACTATAGAAAAAAAAATATATTTTTTTGTAGTTAGAATATAACTGCAAAAAATACCACAAATAAGGTTCTTTTCCACTTTCTATTTCTCCTTTTTGGAAAATAATCTTTACTCCATGCATAAACTTTGTACATTATTATACTCACATTAAAGAAACATCTGATCAATAAAAGAGTCTTTTACAGAGGTTCAGTATAAAGTCAATGATTCCTTATCTTTTATATAAAATTCCATTATTTCTTATTTATAACTTTCTTTACAGCATACACTGTTCAAACAATTTGACTAATTTAAATAAATAATTAAAATTTTAGAAAAGTGACCCACATTTTAAATCATTAAAAATTTAAGACAATTTAAATCAAATTCTTAAAAAAGTAGCTTTTATACTTGAATCCAGTTTAGTTTTATTTTTAAAGCCCATATTTATGTATTACTCTTACATTTTTTTAAACTCTTGCATCATTTTTTTTCTTTTATAAGTCTTTAAAAATATATATATATATATTTCTTATGCACGTCCATTTCAAACAATCTTCAGAATTCTTGCTTATAATATCAGCGTTTTTATTGGAATTTCAAAGCGATTACATTTCTTTTTATGACTCAGAATGAACATGAAAGCGGATCATCATAAACTTCCGAAAACATCTGGATATTATAAATCAGTCGCTACACATACTGATTCATTCAATATTTAGTTAGAAACTGTGAAAGATTCATTTTCAGTAAATGTAAAATTTATGCACATTGGCTAGTTAAAAGGTCAGTGGCATATTCTCCCATAAATCCGAATTTGAAATAACTGTTTTTTCTATTGCTTTGTTTAAATTTTCGTAGATATAGGATCACTGTTGCAATACTGTAATTTATTTTTTTTTTCAAATTTCTTACGCATTTCTTATTTTTCTATTAAAAATAATGATACACCTACATAATTTTACATAAAATATACCCAATACAGCTAGACTACAAAAGGAACTTCTCGCATTTGGCAATCCCAGAACTTTTTTCTGTATGATACACATTAATATTTGAAGAAAAAAAAGCAATCCATAGCAGCATCACTGGTTAGGTAATTTACATCAAAATCTAATCTGCAACAACTAGTTTCAAGCTCAAACTGAATTTGAAATTAGATGTAAATCCGTGTATTATTATTTGAGATACAAATATTGCAGAAATCACAAAAAAACTGAATAGAAGTACCAGTTGTTGAGTGATTTACACTAAAAATTAAAAAATAGTAACTCATAACAGCACTGTAAAAAAACGGACGATTTAATGGAAGTATTACTGGTAATCTAGACGCCAGTACTATTTACTGTTTTTTAACGGAAAATGTTCCGTAAATTTCGGAAAAAACTCGAAAAAGCGGAATATTTTACGGAATTTTTACCGTTAAAAAACAGTAAATAGTACTGGCGTCCAGATTACCAGTAATACTTCCGTTAAATCGTCCGTACTGTTTTACAGTGACGGAATAACTGAATTTGAAATTTGGTGAAAATCCGTGCATTAGTTCCTGAGATAGGGCTATTGTGGAAATCGTGAAAAGGGCAGCATAGCAGCGCAGCCTGTAGGGTGATATACATCAAAACCTCATCTCATTCAATCTGTATCAAGGTCTAATTAAACTAAAGTTTTGTACGATTCCGTTCATTAAATGTTGAGATAAAGCGCCTGTAATATTATGTCACATGCATTCAAATAGACTGACTGACTCATATACAGACATTTTGTAAAAACATGTTTTTTGGAATCTATGACCCACAAAAAGTGTAAATACGTCGAAAACCGGAATTCCAAAATTTTTAGGAATCCAATACTTTCTTCTTGTAAAGATAGAAGAAGGTAAAAATATTTTCTTATAGTTGAAAGATAACTGGAAAAAATGCCATAAATAAGGTTTTTTTTACCCCCTCTTTCTATTTTCCCGCTTTGGAAGAAAATCTTTACTCGATGCATAAACTTTATACGATATTAAACTCACTTTAAAGAGATTTCTCGATAATAAAAAAATCTTTTACAGAGGGTTAGTATAATATTATGTCTCACCTTTTATCTAAAATTCAATTACTTATGTTGATTGTATGTATGCTACTTCTTATTTATAACTTTTTTCTGTAAATATCCAACTATTTTTACAGCATAAACTATTCGAACAATTTGGCTAAATTAAATAAATAATTATAATTTTAAGAAAATGATCTGAATTTTAAAGTATTAAAAAATTAAAACAGTTCAAATTAAACAATCTAAAATTCAATTTTTAGAAAGTAGATTTCATATTAGAATCCAGTTTAGTTTTATTTTTAAATATCACTTCCATATTTAGGTATTTATCCTCCACCATTTTTCTTTTTTAAATCTTAAAAAAAAGCTATTCCTTATACACTTACATTCCAAATAATCTTTAGACTTCTTGCTTGTATATCCACGTTTTTATTTGAATTTCAAAGCGATTACATTTCCTTTTATGAGTTAGGATGAACATGAAAACGGATCAGCAGAAACTTCCAGAAACATCTGGATATTATAAATCAGTCACCTGCACATTATAATTCATATAAGATTCAGTTACAGACTAGAAAATGTACGTTTTTGGTGGATTTAAAGTTTATTATTTATGCTATATTTATTTCAGGAAATATTTTTCATATTTCAGAATTTGAAGTGAGCACTGGGGTTATTTTTTTACGTTTTGTATGAAATTTTATAGAAATGGCAACATATTTATAATGGAACATTTTAAAGCTTTACTAAAAATATATTTCTTGTTTCTTTAGAGATAATAATAATATATTCGCATATTTTACATGAAAACAAACTACAAGGTACTAAAAATAGAAGAAAAAGATTGTTTTAGTAGTTGGAAACTATGTTTACAAAAAAAAATGTTTCCTATTCTAAAACAATATAATATGAGAACAAACAAAAATATAGAATAACGTTTTCCGAGTTATCCGTCAAATAAATTCATGATTTGAAACCTCAAGAAATCAATATATTTTCCAGATTAATTTTTTTTTTATACAAGTAGTGCTTCTTTTGTTGCCTCTTATTTTTGGAAACATTTCTGAGTACATTAAATATTACTCTGTTGTTACATATTATATATCATTGTTGTACATATTATGTAATACTTTATGAGTACATATTACTCTGTTTTTTTTAAAGAAATATAAATTTCTTAGGCTCTTAAATAAACACTTTCAGCTGCGTAGTTCAATTTATACATGAATTCCACATTTTATCTGTTGGGTTACCTTTTAAATTTCTACAAATGCAAGAAAAAAAAGAAATTTTTGTGACCGAATTGTTTTATTGATTTTCACAATATTCGCCTTTAAGATTTTTACACTTTTCCATCCGTTTAAAGCAATTCTTGAACCAGTTTTTCTACTCTAAATTTGAGATCACAGAAATATAGTTTTGGAAGGCATCAACAGCTTTTTGAAGTAATGAAAATTGCTGCTCATGCATCTTTTGTTTGACATAACAGAACACCAAAAAGCCGTTTGGCGACAAATCAGAAGAATATGGACAATGAGACGTTAATTCAGTATTATTATCTTTTAATAAATCAATTGTTTCACGTGCTGTGTGAGAACTGGTCTTGTCGTGATGAAGAATGATGCAGCGTTTTTTATTATTTAACCTGATTTCGTTGATTGCATTTGGAAAACAAATTTCTGTACACCATTTAGCGTTAGCAGTTTTTCGATCCTCTAAAAGAATGGTTGCGATATGTCCTGTAAGGTCGAAGAAATAAGCAATCACTTTCTTTGAAGTGCTTCATGAAGGAACAACTTTCGTAGGATTTGGTTCATCTGGAAACATACAAACAGTGGATAGTTGTTTAGTTTCCGGCTCATACGATCATGTCCAAATTTAGTCCCTTCTAATGATGTTGTGTACGGATTTTGCAGTTCCAAATTTCAATTTTTTTAGCATATCCTTACACTACTTTGTACAAGCGTCTTTTTGAGTTTCTGCCAAATTGTGCGGAATCCATCTGGACCAAATCTTTTTAACAGTAAATGTTCATGCGACATCAAATGTATTGGAGTCTGTGATAAACCAAGAGATGTTTCTATCGCACGGTACGTGATTTGCCGATCTTCTTCAATCATCTTGCGCACAGCTTCAATGTTGTTTGAAATCACTACTGATTTTTGTCGTCCTTCATGAGATTCATCATTGACGAACGCACGACCACAGCGATATTCTGCAAACCAATTGTAAACAGTCTTTTCTGATAGTGCTTCATCACCAAAAGTTTCACGAAACGATGCTAAGCATTCTTGTCGAGTGAGGCTTTTCTTAAAATAAAAAAATAAAAAAAAATCATCCAATGGAAACCGTTTTGGATAATTATTTATTATTATATCCATTTTTATTATTTCCATTTTTTCACTCACTCATTTTTTTAGAACACTAACTGTAAACAACATATGCAGACGATTTCTAAGATGCCACCAATTCTATGATTTTTTTAAAAATGTGAATTTTACGAATATCCTGAACTCAAATTTCAGTAGCGTCTCCTATTGTTCGTTTGTAAAAACATAAAAAAACATAAAACTCCCGTATGTGAATCCCTGATTTTCTATATTTTCTATATTCATTTTATCTTGTTGTCATTTATATATTTATTGGACTGAATAAGTAGATTGCGACCATAGTTGTTCAGCCTAATGTTTCATAATTTTTCTTATCAACTGATACTTTAGCCTCTCTTTTGTTGTAAAAGAAGTTTAAGAACACCTTGTATATAATTATTTGATCACTGGATAATTGTAGTAAATACACAAATATCACAGGGTAAGATTTCAATTTCTAAATCGAGTAAAAAACTCATAATTAGTCACCGCGTCATTTTTTATATTAATTGTTTTTTTTATACCAAAATATCTACATATTACTGATTATTTTGTAATAATTGCTACCATACTAATCGTAAATTATCCATTTTCCAATGTAATCCAATAAATTTACAAAAACATACGAAAGACATTTTAAAGTCTCAATTTCTCAAACTCTGATGATGGAAGTAAAATATTTCTTATTGATAAAGTTAGAACTTAGTTAGATTTCAATTTATGTGTATTAATTTGAAAGATCGATCAAATATTCGTTTTATATTATTATTATTATTATTATTATTATTTCTTTCAGCCTAAAATTTCAGTTTGGCTGAAAACTCGTTTCAACGAAAATGCGAACGAAAATCCGATAGAAACTTTACTGAAACCATCTGTATTCAATAAACATCGATTCTCAGTGCCATAAACAGGAGGGGGGGCGGGGTGCCAAGTACTTTGAATAACAGTAATTTTTTTAAGTTCTGTTTGCCTTACCTAATCAAAAAAATTTCTGCTATGAATCAAATCCACCTTACAATATTACTGGTTTTAGGCACCCACCCTGTTTACGCCACTGATTCTTCCTTGGGAAATTTTCACGATTATTTATTGATTTGAGGTTTATCAGCTTAAATGAGATGTTTTTTATCTATTACTAAGAACGTCACTATTTATAATTATCTGCCATGGAACAGTTAAGGTGTAAGTAAAAATTAAAAAGCAAGCTCTGCATATATGATTAAACTTTGGAGACGCTTTTCATGTGCTCATTAAAGCTGCAGACTGAACAGTATAGAAAATTTATTAATTTCAAACTGCAGAAATGTTTGAAAGACTCTTTGAGTAAGGTACAATATAAAAAATGATCAAATACAAAAAATTATTATAAAATATAAATCTAGGTATGTATGCATAAATCGATTTCAATTAGATGGAATTCGTATAATGAGAAAATCGTTCTTTGTCGTTGATGATTTTTTTACATTCTATTTTATATGAAAACCAAAAGTTTTTCTAAGAGGCAAAAGGAACCAGGTTAGCCAATATATATTATTAATTAATAGTTTGTATATTTAATAATCACGTACGGCCGAAAGGAAAAAAAGTAAAAACCCCTACTAACTCTACAAAAAGACATTGTGGAAGAAAGTTACTGGCATCAAACGATTGCAAATAAAGCATACTTTTAAATGATGTGTATAAAATTTGTTTAAGAGGATACCTATATAATAAACCGATCTTTACTTTGTTTTTTCAATAGCAGTACACAATTTTAACAGCATAAATGAATTCTATACCCTTCAATTAGCTTAAAAACAAATGCAGTTCATGCATTTCATACGGTAATTCCCGAGAAATTAATTATTTTAAAACGAGAATATTTTAGGGACTGTATCTAATTTGAAGTTCGGTACTCGATTGATGACCGAGAGATCACCCTCCTTGATCAAAGCAACTTAAGAGCCCGCACTACTGACTGAAAAAGACCCGGATGATAATGTAATGTCTATGGAGGCGCCCTTTTAAAATATATCGCTCAAATTGTAATATTTTGACTTTTTTTTTTTTTTTTTGTATAGGGCAGCTGAGGTCGATCCGCAACCGGCCTAGTTTTTAGCACTTTCCAACAAAGTTGAAAAGTGCTTATGCATTCGGTTTGTCTGGCTGTCTGTCCGTCTGGCTGTCTGTCCGCGCTCTAACTCCCGTAAATATACTCGGATTGCTATGAAATTTTTATACGTTATTGAGGTTTACCCTAGCACGAACCCTATTGAAAATGAAGTTTCTACCATGATTAGTTTATCTACAGGGCGAATCAAAAGTTTCCCATTACATTACGGCCTATGGGAAAAAATCGTTAATATACTCGGATTGCCATGAAATTTTAGGATGTTATTGAGGTTTACCCTAGCACGAACCCTACTGAAAATGAAATATCTATCATGATTAGTTTATCTACAGAGGGAATCAAAAGTTTCCCATTACATTACGGCCTATGGGGGAAAATCGTTAATATACTCGGATTGCCATGAAATTTTAGGACGTTATTGACGTTTACCCTAGCACAAGTCCTATCGAAAATGAAGTTTCTACCTTGATTAGTTTATCTACAGGGCGAATCAAAAGTTTCCTATTACATTACCGCCTATGGGGTAAAATCGTTTCAAAGGAATTTTAAAGATGTTATACCCTGTCAAACATATTAAAATAAGCATTCTATAAAATATAAGGTGAAAATGTAGTTATTATTCATTTACAGGGCCGCACAAAAGAATTCCATTAGATAAAGGTAAAAGGGGGAATTGTGTGCGACATATTTTAAATATATTAAGCTTTTTCATGTATAATAAAATTGATGTATGTCACTGAAGCTTAATATAAATTATACGCTACTGTCTTCCATAATATGAAGTACTTAGCATTTACAGGGCCGTACAAATGATTTCAAATAGTATATTCTTTCCGAAGTACCGTATATGTGCCCGGTGATGGCTGATGGAGGGATGAAATGCATTTTAATTATGATATTCGCGTTTATATTTCGCTAAATATATGCACATTATATGGTGTGTATAAATGTTATAGTTGATATACAGGGCTACCCAAAAGAGCTCACCAACGTTACTGAATATGAGCGTAAATTATTTAAACGTGGTTCTTAAATAAGCTATGCATTTTTACGCTGAGCTGCATTCAATTTACTGAGAAATGTTTGCAGAATATAGATAAAGAGATATACAGAGCCACGCAAAGAATTCGGTACATAGACGCCTATGAATGATGATTTATGAGAATATGATTTCAGTTGTTTTAAAAGTGTTTTAGTTTACAATAAATTTTAGCCTAATGCTGACGTGTAATAAAGGTACAATGTAAACTACAGGGCTGAACAAAAGTATTGAAGTATGTTTCCATCTAATAGTATGAATTGCTGAAAAAAAAAATTTCAAGCTACTGGGTATTTTCTTGCTAAGCTAAATTTTCCCATTATATGAACTGACATATGAAATACAGGGCTGTTCTAATGTACTTGAATACATATTTGGGTATATTTGGCTATACACTATTATTTCCCTAAATAACAAAGTTTTGTTAAAGATTTCATTAAGTGTTGGAAAGTGCTTCATAATCTATGCTTAACGCATGATTTTTCTTACTTGTTAAATTTTCAATTTTGGTGTCAGATTTTAAAAAAAAAATACTTTAATTTTAAGAGTCGGTCATGAAAATGAAACTATCCTAATATAAAAAGAATATAACCAAAATCAAAAAAGTAAAAAACTAGGCCGGTCGTGAATCGTCCTCAGCTATCCTATGCAAAAAAAAAAAAAAAAAAAAAAAAAAAAAAAAAAGAAAAGAAATCACGTCAAAATATTAAAATTTGAGCGATATATTTGAAAAGAATGCCCCCTATAGACTTTACATTATTATCCGGGTCTTTTTCAATCAGCAGTGGGCTCTTAAGCGACATTCAAGCAGTAATTCAAGACTGCTACATTACTGGATAGCATAAGAAGTTTCAAAATATCTAGTCATTTTTACCGTAGACGGGCCCTTAAATCATCATTTTGTCTTTTTTTTAAGCATAATTTGAAACTGATTGGAGTAAAAATTTGAAATTTTAGTTTTCAATAAAGTAGGACTTAATAAAATTAAATCCACCAAAGAAAATATAGGTTGCAATCCATAATTTTTTCAAATATTAATTTCATAATTAATCGAATAGTTCATAGAATTCTTAAAAATTGCAAATTCAGCGTATTTGTGTAATATTTAGCACCTTAGGAGTATAATTTCAGAAGATAATAATAAAAATATGAGAATGTAATTTAACATCAGAAGCACTAAATTTTGAATATTCATTTTTCAAAAACTTATTATTCATTTGGCATTCATTGAAATTTGGTGGCTAGGCATAGTTCGAACCGAAAATTTGAAATATCTTGTTAAAATTCAATAATGCCTTTGAAAAAAAATTAAGTTTGGGTTCGTATTAATATGTAGATGACCGCCTAAGCAAATTTTATATACATTATTTAACAGTAGACTTTATTTTCAATCGTTCCTTACCAGTAACTTTCTTCTACGATAATTTCTTGAGAAGTTAGTACGGAGATTTTGCTCTTTTTTTTTTCACTACTGTACAATTAATTTATAATTGTGTCTATTTGTGTATGTATTAATTACCTTAAAAGCAATTTTTGGACATTTTCATTTTCGGTTTTGGACGAAAATATCAAGATTACCAAAATTCAATTTCAGATTTGGTTTAAACATCTATTTCGGTTTATCCTGATTTAGTTTATATGTTTTAAAGCTATGTTATGTATTAAAGCTAAGTTTTTTTTTTTCTGTAAATTTAAAAAGAGAACACTACCTTTTCATAAACATATATACATATATAATAATACAAAAAAAGTATATATAAACGAATAAAAAAATAAGCTGCTAGTCTTTTTAAAATGTTATTTCGTGACACCATACTTAAGTAAAAGAAAGTTTTTTGTATTTATATCTGCGAATGTTAATATTTAATTTTTAAATGGATAAAATAGTTCATGATAAAAATGGCATGCTAATATAGCATAAATATTTCGTATTTATTTCTCACACATATGACTTTTAAAACAATTTTTAATAAAGATTCTTTAAGTTCGAAATATCCCAACTATTCCGAAAATTATGGTTCGACTTCTGAAATATTCGTTCAAGTAGTCGCAATAAAACTCCATTTAAGATTTTAATAAATATTTAAGAGAAGGTTTGGGAAATTCTTTCATTTTTCATGATGTTTTACTTACTAAACCATTATAATAAAATAAATAAAGAATTTATACAAAATTTTATAAAATAACAAAAATAATGTTGCCCAATTAAACTGATGACATTGAGATCACTGCCTATCCACTGTAATTGTTTATTACAGTATTATTTTGTTAAAGTATTATGTCACTCGAAAAAAAATTTAGGGAAGATATAAGCTCCCCCATTACCTCCCTTTTCCAAAACTAATCAGGGGTACGCCTTATCAGAATGAATCTTTATCCGAAATTCAAAGCAAGTCGGATAATTCTACATGAAAACTCATTTGTTTAATTTAAGAGGAGTAATCTATCGTTCTCACTTTTATACTTAAACATTAAATTCCCAAAGCTATTCAGGTATTCGTCTTTTCTAAAAGAAACTGCATTCAAAATTTAAAGCATTTCGGACTATTTGTATAAAAAACCATCTATCTGATTTATGGTGGGGGTTACTTGTACGTCCCCTTCTTTATACTTAACAAAAGAATCCCAAAAACTAATCAGGAGAACTCCTTATCAGAATGAACCTATGTCCAAAATTTGAAGAAATTGGGTTGATTCAGCATGAAAAATCCATTTAGCTAAATTAAGGATAGGTAGCCCTCCATTCCCCTTCTACAAACTTAACCAATGCATCCCCAAAAAGAAATCAGGTAAGCGTCTTTTTAGAATGAACTTATATCTAAAATTGTAACAAATCGGTAAATTTTGCGTGAAAAAGGCATTTACATACATTGACGGTGCGTACCCCCATCCCCCCTTTATACTTAACCTATGAACTCCCAAAACTAATCATGGAAGCGCCTTATCAAAATGATCCTATATCTAGATTTTAAATGAAATCTGATAATTCTGCAAGAAAAATCCATTTATCTAAATTAATGGGCGGGGAGATTAGCCCCCTGTTTCTTCCTTTTATTTAACCAATGAACTTTCAAAACTAATCGGAGAAGCACACCTTATCAGAATAAAACTATATCCAAAATTTAAAGAAATCGAATATTTTTATAATGAGTTTTCATGATAAGTACATACGTACATACATACAGAAGCTGTTGGCACATTAACTCTCAAGTTTTGATAGCCTGTGAGCTAAAAGAAAGCTTTTTGGTATGAAATATTTTTACATGCTTGCATTACTGCAAATTAAATTACTGGTCATTCCGTGAAGTAGTTTTTTTTAATTATACATATAAAATTATCTGCATTGCAATCTTTAAATCTTGAAATGATTAAAAAGTAATTTAACATTAGACGTTTCCAACATTAAAATGGGATATTTTTTAAATGACTTCCTTTTTGTTTTTCAAAGACAAAATTTTTAAAGGAATTTAAACAATATATCAAAATTAACTGTTAATGTAAAAATTTTTAAAGTTCATTAAAATTTATATACGTGATAATTTCCTAATAGAGCGAGAGGTAGCACCATAGACAATCATCTCATCCAGTTGGACGCTGAAACTCCAGAATTAGCACAGTTAAACGCAACTGGTCTGCCAAGTCATATCCTGGTGGAAAACATCTACAAACACGATTTTAGCGATTGACTCATAAGTTTACCATTCAGTTGTCCTGCTCCCAGTCCTCCATATTTTTATACCTTTTAGTGTAGGAAAACGTATTGTCAAACGTACGAGTCAACCTGTAAAACTGGATCTGAAGGTGGTTTGCACGAAGATATGACTTGACAGACCAATTGCATTTTAATAATCTAATTTATTTTTGACTAATCCTAGCATTTCAGGTTTTAACTCGATGAGATGAGCGTCTCTGCAGCCGCCTCCCACTCTATTAACAAAATTTAATTCCAGCATTAATTAGTAGACGTTATTAATGTTTTATTCGTACCAGTTATTTTTAATAATTTGCGTCAAAGTAAGAATAGGGTGGTTATTATTATTTTTTTTCAAAGACTTTACATTAGTGGTTCCCACTGCACCCTCCTAGGGGATGAGGGAAGATTTCGTTGTTTAGAGTAACAATTACAATTTTGTACTATCCCAATTCTTTTTTATTATTATTTTTCATCGATTTATTTATTTATTTATTTTTATTTGATTATTTTAAATTATTTATTTACTTTTATCTGTATCTTTATTTATTTATTTATTTATTTTGCCGTTTTTTGGGAAAATAATGTCAAAGACATTAAATAAAAATAAAAGTAAAAATATTACAAAAAGGGGGGGGGGGGTAATTTGGTCGAGTTTTCAAAAAAAGAAAAAATTAATAATAATAATTAAATACACAAATTAAAAGTTAAAATAAACTAGAATACACCAGAATATTCAAATTAAACATATATATTAAGTATTTTTAGATTTCAGGAACTCTGTATTTAAAAGTCTATATAAATTTCTGGTTATTATTTAATTTTATCATTTTTTAAATTATTTATTTTCGACTATTTATTGAATAGTACTTGCGTGTTCATTCCTTCTGCTATAAGTCATACGAAAAATCTTTTATGCATTTAACTACTTAAAAATGACTACTTATCTCAGTATCTTGAATCTCAAACACATTTAATTTAAAACATACATAAAATATCTGTCTTAGTCATTACAAACTTTATATAAAACGCAAAAATGTCAAAGATGCATTAAAAAATAAATAAATAAATAAAAATAAAGGCAAAATTAGTCATTGATTTTGAAAGTAATGCAAGTCCATTTTGTAAAAAACACCGCTATTAAATAAGTAAATCTTATTAGAAATTAACAAAAATGTTAAATTTTTTAATTAATTCAGAACAAATATCTTTAATATCCGAATAAATTTTATCCTAATCGTTTAATTAACTCAGCAATATTTCAAATGCATTGATTTTTAAAGTCTAACAATGACATAAAATGGACATTGGAGAAAGAGGCCTAATCCCCTCCTTAATTTATACAAATGTGCTATTCATATATAATAATCCGATATGCTTCAAATTTATATATAACTCCAGTTTATCCTGATAAGGCTCTTTTCTGACTAGTTTTGGGGGTTCATTTGTTAAATATAAAGAGGAGAGCTGGGAACTTATCCCTGCTTACTTTAGACAAATTGGTTTTTCAAGCAAAATTTTCGATTTGCTTCATTTTGACATACAGATAAGACGCTTCTCTGATTAAATTTGAAGGGGGAGAAATGGGAAGCTAATCCCCCTTTGTTGATGACCTGTGCGCAAAGGACAAGAGGGTGTTGGAGCTTCCATTGGCCTGAGTTCATGGGTTGGAAGTCAGACTTCTGTAGTATGGGATGTTCGTGAAAGCCCCAATAGATGGCAGCACCAAACATCGCCACATCCTCAATTTCAATATGTCTCTGAAGGGGAGGGAAGGTTCCTCCAGAGATCAATATTTTTGGTTACTGCTATGACCAACCACAAAATTTTCAGAACTACTTTATTTCAAGCGCGGGTACACTGCATACACTGGGTGGGTCTTTGGGGATGTCGAGCATCGAACCCGGGACCTTGTAATCCAAAATTCGGTGCTATGACCATTAGGCTATCCCCCTTTAATTTCGCTAAATCTTTTTTTATTATTATTATTTAATCACTCTGATTTAATTCAACTTTTTTTTTTACTTACGCAAGCGTAACATAAACAACATTACATTTAATCGGCATATTTAATACCACAGCCATAGGCGTTAGTTATTCAGTATTTCCAATCAACTTATATCAAACGGAATACATGTAGAGGCAAACATTTAACGAAATGGGTTTTCTATGCAAATCTAAGCCAGGTATTCAACATTTCCTTTACATTCATTAATTTCAATCGTAACGAATTCCTTTACGAAATTAACTGTGAATCGGCAAATATCTTGCATTTGTAAAATATGTTTGTTTTTTCAAAGATACAGTACTGTGAATAATTAAATTTCAAGCCTATTTTAAGAGATCGTGATTTATTTATATGAATATTCTTTTCACAATATTACATAGCATTAATCTGAATAAATTTTGTTTTCTAAAAGATTTTTCCATGCATCCATTTATAAATTAACTAAATATTTTATTTTGTTAGATTATTTTAAGTTTATAATCAATTGTAGATTTACTGACAATTCTGTTCAAAAATATATAATATTGATTAAAAAAATTAGTTTAACGTGTAGGTGGTTTCATATTTACAAAAGAAAGTCAAAAATTATACAACAAAGCTCAATTATATTTAGCTGATTCTGCCTTTTTTGTGTAAAAATGGAATTTTGTTATTTATTTTTCACTCATTTTTTGATATACTAGAGTGTTAACAATTATTTACCTAGTTGTTTCCTATTACAATACAACATTTTAATATTTTTAGAACTTTTTTCGTCAGCCAATCTCGCATGATAAATCGCCAAATGATCTCTCTGTTTACAACTGTTTGCGAGTTACAAAACAACGAGGTTTAATTATACCCCAAATCACTCCGCCAAAATATACCAAAAGGCTCTGAAATTGCAACAACGAAATTTTTTAATCACCAAAAAGTAGTAAATATAAATTAAAAAATATATTTATTTGATAAATTTTATATTTTATTTTAATCTATTTAATTTAATAATTTTTCTAAAAATATATTCTTTTATCATTAAACAGTTTAACACTTTGAAGGGCCGTAAATGCTACATAAAAACCAGAATTATGGAATGGCAATGTTTATTAAGCACAAGAAAAAATTATACTCATTTCCAAATAAATTTATGTCTGAATTCTGGTGCCAATCAATCATTCCAATAATTTACGAAATATTTTATCCTTGAAAGGGTGAATGTTAATTATGATTAAGAGTTAAAGAAACAATTCATAAATCCTGAAGAGGTATTTTGAATTATGATCTTTGTTTTCCCTTTTTGTTGTCATACCTTGAAAAAAAAAGGCAAATATTTACGTATCAACAGACGGAGCAAAATTTACATATTTTTTAATAAATTCACCAGTTATCATTTCGATCAAGAACAAATCAAGTCAATTTACTTTCAATAATCAAGACCCATGTCAAATCAATATATTCTAAAGGTTATTATTTTTTAATCTACTGCAGTAATTAAATTACGCATTGTTTATAACCATTTCGGCTTCGATTTTTTTTTTCCAGTTTTTAGAAAAAAGTACTTTTACTTTAATAACATTAGCAATAGCTATTCAAATAGATTAATTACTGTTTAATGAATATTTCATTGTCTGGACGATAACAAATGCTGTTGTTTTGCGTACTACTCAAATAATATTCATATGACAACAGGATAAGGAAGAATTTTTGGAAATGTTCAGAAAATATTATGTTACAATAAGATCTAACTTATATTGCAAGTTTCTAACACTTTTTACAATTTATTACACATGATTCTTTCAAAAAAGTAACTTTTAATTTAAATTTATAGAGCATAATATATCTTAAAAATAAAAGAATCGCAAACGCGCAAAGAGAATGAAGCAAATAATAATTATTATTGTTGTTGCTAAATGCCTAAACAATAAATGAAATCGTATAGTAATTGCATAGACATATACCCCAATTTCCTGCGTATAATCCGCGGATCAAACAATCATTTTTCGACCCAGAAATTTTATTAAATAAAATACAACTTTTCAGATCGCCGTAAATATTTGCCTTCATTTACGAAATAAAATTTCTGGGTCGAAAAAGAATTGTTTGATCCGCGGATTATAGGCAGGAAATTAGGGTACTAACTGTGGTATTTTATACTTTTACTTTTCAGGTAACACTGTAGATGGCGCCCCTTGTCCATTCCATGGAATTATGTAAGGAACATAATGTATCTGCGTTCCATATTAATTGTTCTGTATTTACAATGTGTGTGTGTCGTGTGCAGTGAATTCTGTGTATTAAATATGTTATGTGTAAATGTTCGTCCACCTCGATTATTTACTGAGTACTGTTTTATGTCTTAAATTAAGATGTTTAAAGATAGTACAATTGGCGACGTATGGATAAAACTTTGTACCGCAAAAAATATTAAAAGAATAACGGCGCGCCAAATAGAAATGGCTCCTTCTTTCGTTTTTGAGTTCGACGACTATTCAAGGTAACAGCAGCTTTCCAGAATATATCAGCAGCTATAAAACAAGGGGGTGGTAAGTACATTGAATTTTAAAGTACTTTTTTTTCCTGTCTTATTGCATAAAAAATACGATGTTCTCATTTAAAGAATATGATGATAAAGTAGAAACATTTCAGGCTTATATTAAACGCCTGGAGCAGAATTTTATTCTGAATGAATTAAAAGAGGGAAAAAAAGTTGCGGCCCTTTTATCTTGCATGGGCCCTAAGCTTTATAATTTACTGAGTAATTTATGTTTCCCGAAACAATGTGAAACATTAAAATATTCTGAGATTGTTGACATATTGATAAAGCATCTAAGCCCCGCCCCCAACAAATTTATTGAAAGAATAAAATTTTGTAAGTGTTACCAAAATGAGTCGGAATCAGTTCAAGATTTTGCTGCTAGATTAAAGAAAAATACAACTTTTTGTTGTTTTACGGGTGATACATTAAATGAAAATTTACTTGAACAATTTTTACGCGGTTTGAAAAGCGAAAGCATTCAAAATAAATTGATTACGCAAGTAGACGATTTAACTTTTGAGAAAGCAGTTGAGAAAGCTTTATCCTTACACAATGTAGATATTGAAATTTCTGAAATAAAAAATAAAAATTTCAGTATTAATAAAATTTCAAGTTCAAAGAATGTACACCCAAAGAAATTTTCTAACGACTGTCAGAAGTCAAATGTCAACAATCATATAAATAATACAATTCCTGAAACAAATAAAAGTAAATTAAAATGTTATAGATGCGTAAATACTTCCCATCTAGCCAATTCATGTAGATTTATTAATGCTACTTGTAAAATATGTAAGAAAAAAGGCCATATTGGAAAAGTATGTAGAAGTAAAACTTTCCAAAAACACGTAAATTCGGTAGATACAGTAAATGTATTAACTATAAAAAATACAGGTGCAAATCCTATTAAATTATCTGTGTTAATTGAAAATAAAGCACGAGCTGACATGGAGTTGGACACAGGTTCGGGAATTTCTGCTGTTCCTTTAAAAAGATTTCGCAGAATTTTTCCTGATTATAAAATATTTCCCCCAGATGTTCAGTTAAAAACTGCAACTGGTGAAATTTTTAAACCTGTGGGTTATGTTGAAGTAAATGTTACTTATGAAAATAAAACAGAAAAGTTAAAATTATATTTGATAAAAGAAGATACTTTTCCATTATTATTTGGCCGAGATTGGGCCTCTGCATTCGATATTTTTCCACATAATTTAAGATCTGTTTATGTTAATGAGACTGTAAATTATTCTGATAAATTACAAGAATTGTTAAATGATTTTTCTGATTTGTTTTCTGATAAAGTAGGGGAAATTAAAGGGTTAAAGGCAGAGCTTTACCTTGAAAAGGATGCTACACCCATACTTTGTAAAGCTAGGACTGTTACTTATGCACTACGTGCTGCAGTCAATGAGGAATTACAAAGATTACAAGAAGCAGATATAATTAAACCAGTTACAAATAGCAAGTGGGCAACCCCGATTGTTCCAGTGGTAAAATCTAATGGTAAAATACGCTTATGCGGAGACTTTAAAGTCACATTAAATAAATATCTGAATAGAAAAATATCCCTTGCCTAAAATAGAAGATATGTTAGCTACTTTAAGTGGTGGTGTTCATTTTACAAAAATTGATTTGAATCAAGCATACCTCCAATTGCCCGTTGATGAGGAATCCCAGGAATTATTAACTATTAATACACCTAAAGGATTATTTCAGTTTCTTAAATTACCAATGGGTCTTAGTAGTTCTCCTGTTATATGGCAAAGAAAAATCGAACAAATTTTAAGTGGAATTGAGGGAATTACAATTTTTATTGATGATATAGGAATAACTGGGGAAACGGACGAAATTCATTTGCAAAGGTTAAAGCAAGTATTAGAAAGGTTGAGGAA
Source organism: Maratus speculifer (assembly GCA_964019185.1). Taxonomy (NCBI): domain Eukaryota; kingdom Metazoa; phylum Arthropoda; class Arachnida; order Araneae; family Salticidae; genus Maratus; species Maratus speculifer. The sequence continues at coordinate 266,383,936 of OZ025289.1, forward strand.
TTATAATATTCGGATAAATAAGGAAAAATCATTCTTCATGGCAGATGAAATTACTTATTGTGGGTATAAAGTGGATAAACATGGTATTCATAAAACACCAGATAAAATAGAAGCAATTGTAAATGCCCCTAAGCCAGAAAATGTTTCCCAGGTAAAAGCATTTCTTGGTCATGTAACTTATTATGCACAATTTTTACCGAATTTATCGACAATTGCACATCCTTTGAATAATTTGCTTAAAAAGAATGTGAAGTTTAACTGGTCTTACAAATGTGATCAAGCGTTTAAAAAAATAAAAAGAGAAATTACTTCGGACAGAGTGCTGACGCATTTCAATCCGAAATTACCTTTAATCTTAGCTACTGATGCTTCTCCATATGGTATCTCTGCAGTTCTTTCGCATGTGATGCCAGACAAGACTGAAAAGCCTATTGGATTTGTATCCAGAACCTTGAATAATGCCGAAAAACGGTATAGTCAAGTAGATAAGGAGGCATTAGCAATAATATTTGGTGTTAAGAAATTTTTTCAATATTTGTACGGTAACAGATTCACTTTGTTTACTGATAGTAAACCACTAGTTTCAATTTTTTCACCTTCTAAAAGTATTCCTGTTTTATCAGCTGCTAGAATGCAAAGATATGCCATATATTTACAAACGTTCCAGTATGACATTCATTATAAGAAAACTACTGAACACGGTAATGTCGATGCACTCTCACGTCTTCCATTACGTAGTAAAGATTTGCCCCACGAATATAATTCAAATGAGGGACTTGATGAATCTGAAATCATTCAAATAAATCAACTTTCTGTTTTACCTTTAAATGCTAAATCTATTGCTTCAGCTACAAAAACTGATCCTCTTTTACGTCAAATTTTTCATCATCTCATTTCTGGTTCAGAAATTCCTAAGAATTTACTTTTTGGTGGTAAACAAGAAGAATTTACTCTTCAGCATGGTTGTATTTTAAAAGGTTGTAGGGTAGTTATCCCAGAAATTCATCGACAACAAATATTAAAGGAATTACATTTTGGTCATTTTGGTATATTGAAAATGAAATCTTTAGCCCGTAGTTTTGTATGGTGGCCAGGAATAGACCATGATATTGAAGATATTGCAAGAAATTGCTCTATTTGTGTAAATTTGAAAAATAACCCTCCCAAAGTTGATACACATCATTGGGAATGGCCTACTGCTCCATGGCAGAGAATTCATATTGATTATTTTGGTCCTGTTAACGGTAAAATGCTTTTGTTAGTGGTTGATGCTTATAGTAAATGGCCAGAAGTATTTATTGTTCCTAGTACAACTTCAGAAAATACAATTATTTGTCTTTCTTCTCTCTTTGCACGATACGGTTTTCCTATTTCTTTGGTATCAGATAATGCTAGGCAGTTTACATCTGAAGAATTTGAAATATTCTTAAAAAGTCATGGTGTAAAACATAAGTTTAGTGCACCGTACCATCCATCTACAAATGGACAGGCTGAGAGATATGTGCAAACGGTCAAACGTGGATTAAAAGCCTTAGCATCTGAACCAGGTACTTTACAGATGAAGCTGAATAACTTTCTTATGCAGTACAGGAAGATGCCACATGTTACAACGGGGGAAAGTCCTGCATCTTTATTTCTAAAGCGTCACATAAGAACAAACATAGATTTGATCGTGCCGAATGTTGCAAATTTTGTTCATGAAAAGCAAACTGCAAGGAAATCTAAAGTTAAAGTAAAAGAATTTGAAATCAACCAGAAAGTAGCGGTAAGAAATTATACGCCAGAAGCCAAATGGAAAATTGGTCGAATCGTAGCAAGAGAAGGGAAATTACATTACAGAGTTCAAGTTGGTTCAAATATTTGGAAAAGGCATGTGGATCAAATAGCTAATGTAGGGGAAGATATTTCTCTAACTAATGATCCAAATTCAGAAGAAAATGTCACAGAAAATTTGAAAAGCGAAAATGCAAAGGTGAAGCAAGATGATTTTCCACCCTCACAGTCAAGTTTCACAGATCTGCAACCAGTTGACCCTCATGTTCCAGTTGCTCCAGATCCTACGCCAACTGACTTTCATAATCCTGATTCTTCGAGTTCTAATTCAGCTAACTCTGATAATATTCTCAAAAAACCGTCGGTTCCTACTAGTGCTACAGTTGATGCTCCTGAACATGTAAAAACTAATTCTTCTTCTTCTCCACAGGTACTTAGAAGGTCCAGAAGACATCGAAGAGCTCCTGACCGACTTCATTACTAAGTGGGGAAGAGCTGTTGTATTTTATACTTTTACTTTTCAGGTAACACTGTAGATGGCGCCCCTTGTCCATTCCATGGAATTATGTAAGGAACATAATGTATCTGCGTTCCATATTAATTGTTCTGTATTTACAATGTGTGTGTGTCGTGTGCAGTGAATTCTATGTATTAAATATGTTATGTGTAAATGTTCGTCCACCTCGATTATTTACTGAGTACTGTTTTATGTCTTAAATTAAGATGTTTAAAGATAGTACACTAACATTACTACTTATAAATGCCAGCAAAAGTATTTTTTAAAACAAAATAATTCTTCATTAAAAGACATGTATTATTAATAGCACACCAGACCCGAAACGGTTAAAATAAACAAAGAGTGAAACATTCCTGTGCAACCACCTCCATTAAGCGTGAACGACCATTTTTTCATGGAACGAAATTTATTTCCATAGGCTCAATACTAATTTTAACTCCATTCTGAATTTCCTCCATGAGCAGCCAGTTTCTTGGAAGAAAATTAAACAAATTCTATTATTTCCCTAATCGTTTGAATAAAGTTTTATTACAATATAATTACAAAGAGCGCATTATTTATCGAACTTCTAAGTTAAGTTTAGATTTTTTTCCCGGTAGCTTTTAAGTCTTTAAAAACCTTTGTGCCTTTTTAAGCGGTGAATTTAACTCTGACGATGAATTGCAGCTCGTGTAAAAACTGTAAGGTCAGGAAAGCATAAACGATCATTTTTTTCAGGGAACAAAATTTATTTCCATAGGCTCAATACTAATTTTAACTCCATTCAGAACTCCTTCCATGAGCAACCAGTTTCTTGGAAGAAAATGGAATAAATTCCATTAATTTCCTGGTCGTTTGAAGAAGGTTTTGTTAGAATATAACTCCAGAGAACGCATTATTCATCGAACTTCTAAACTAAATTTAGATTTTTTCCGGTAACTTTTAAGTCTTTAAAAACCTTTGTGCCTTTTTAGGCGGTGAATTTAACTGTGATGATGAATAAGTTAAAATGATGGTCAATAAACTTCCCTGCCATATTCGGTGAGGAAATACTCAAAGAAATAAAGAAAGTAATGAAATCATCATTATTTGCTCCTATCAAAAAAAATGTTTATTTATAGAATTCTGAAAGCATGTGGAAAGAAAAGTTATAAAAGATAAAACCGTAAATTAAAATCAAACGTCAATGTATTCATGTAATATTTAAACTTTGCAGTCATTAACCTATGTGATTAATTTTTCTTTTGATACATTAACTTTTATATTTTTTCTTAATGTGAAAAATAATTTTTAGTAACACCGTTACCTTTTTTAAACAATTAAATTTATGTTTAAATATGACCTCCATATGAAGACCATCTTCCGTAGTGACCATTTTTTATTGGAACGGAATATGGTTGCTTATAGAAGTTACATTATTATAATACAAAATTTTTTACTAGTTATGGACTAGATTAAAATACGTAAATTAATTCAAAAACTGCTAATTAATTTATAGAAAACAATATACAAAGCTTTTAGCGGCTTCTCTTTATTCGCCAGCGATCTACATTCCAGATTATGCAAATGACGTTAGGTTCTGCACGGTTAGAAAAAACGAATGAGTAGTTAACTCAACAGTAAAAAGAGCTAGATCAAACTCAAATTCAAAATCTGAAAATTGCATTCGGTTCGCGCTCACAGTTTATTTATCGAATCCGCATTTTTAAAAAAGAGCGAAGCTCACTAAGATTTTTATCATATTTTTCTCATACATCTACAGGGTGTTTCAGCGAAGTGCGGACAAATTGCAAGGGGTGATAGAAGGCATGATGACAAACATTAGGACATAGGAAACCATGGGGCGTAAACGTCTTCTGTAGGAGCCAGGGGGCATCAAAGTTTAGCGTCCTAAAGATCAAGCGAGGATAAAACACGGAAAGAAAGGTCAATTCATTTCCAGTTTTCGCTGTAAACTTTGTTTATATCGGAAGTTTGTCCAAAAAATTTTTTAAAGGGAACTGTCAAAAAATGACGGTAGAGGGCGCTGTAGACTTTGGAGTACGAACAACTACGTTTTACTGATTTCTTTTGAATTCTGTTAACAGTTTTCTAAAGATTGGACCTTAACTTAAATTTTGAGTACAAAATTGGAATCATCCCAAACGGTTAAGATGTGCAAATTGAGCTGTGAACAAGGGGGGGGGAGTTAAAACGCTCATAATCAATGAGCAAAGTAATCGATTTTGTTGCGGTTTGAGTGCAGGTCATCCCCTTAGTAATTGATTTATTCAAAATAACGTACAGTTTTGCTGCCCTCATTTTTAGATACAGGGCGCCGCCGATACTTTTCGATATTTTATCGACATTATCCCTGGGTGTTTTACTAACAGACCAGCATACTTGCAGGAAGTGTTAGGGATGTAAAAACTACTTGTAATCGCATGGGTATGTAATGTTGGAAATGCTTTGTGTGCGAGTTATGGTTAAAAGAAACGGAAAAAATAGCAACAGAAAGAAGCAGAAAATCAGCAAAAGAAGAATGTGATACAAAACATTTTATTGTAAGGTTTTACTGCAAAAGGCGATTGCAAAACGTTCTTCAAACTTTGGAGTAATGAACAACCAGTATTTTTTGACGGGATATTTGTAGTTATGTTGAATGTTTAGCAAAGTTTGAACATTCACTTAAATGTTTATCTCAAAATCGGAATCGTCCAGAATGAATAAGTAGCGAAATTTCACGTATGTATTGAATTGAGTTTTTTTTACACTTAGATGGTACGGGCGGCTCAAAACCCAAAGAAATGACACGAACAGGATTAGAATACATTTATTATTCTAAGTACAGCCAAAACAAGGCATAAACAACTTAAAGAGACGTTATCATCAAAGTAAGTGCTCAAAATTCCGACCCCCAGCCGTGATGCAAGCCTCACACCTCCGGCGCATTGAATTTCTCATCTTTTTGAAAATATCGGGCTTCTCCCTCACTTCTCCAGCAGCTACCACTATGCGCGCAACAAGTTCCTCTTCACTGTCAACGGGAGTTTCGTAGATCAGAGACTTCATGTACCCCCATACGCAGAAATCGAGGCAAGTGAGGTCAGGCGATCGAGCGGGCCAATTCACTGGACCACCCCGCCCGATCCACCTTTGCCCATACGTTACATTCAAGTGCAGACGTACGTCATTGCTGTAATGGGCGGGGGCCTCATCGTGTTGAAATCACATGGTCGAACGCCTGGCAGCGGGAACGTGGGCATCGACCCACAACTGCGGCAATACTCGCTGCAAGAAGATCAGATTTTCAGGACCACGCAGACGACCCGGCAATAGGTATGGTCCCACCAAATGGTTTCTTACGACGCCAGCCCACACATTTACTGCAAACCGTACCTGGGCTGCACGGGTTCTGGTTGAATGTGGAATCTCCCACGACCACGTATGGCTGTTGTGCAAATTGCACACTCCCACCCGCGTGAAGCTCGCCTCATCAGTGAACAGAATGCTGCGTGGAAAACAACGACTTACAGTGCGCATCTGTACGTACCACCGTGCAAAAGCCAATCTTGCATCAAAATCTTCTTTTTGCAGTAAGTGTACTTGCTGGATATGATAAGGGTGCATGTCATTGCTATTCTGAGTCCGCCAGACGCTCGTATGTGAAATACCGACATGAGTCGCAATTCCGCGCGTACTCATACTGGGATTGTTCTCTACCACCTCCAGCACAGCCTCCTCGTTGTTTGCTGTTCTGACTGTTCGCGAGGGTTCCTGTGTATCCCCGATGAAAGATCCCTTGTCGGACAATCGCTGGTGCAAGCGCGCAAAGTAGGCGTGACCGGAAGTTTGCCTCCTAGGATAACGATGGACGCACAAGCGCTGTGCGGCTCTCCCATTGCAATTAGCAGCCCCGTATGCCAAATGCATTTCAGCTAACTCGGCGTTCGTGAACCGTTCCATTCTACTACCTCTCAGCTGAAATGAAGCTTCCCATCAAGCGAGGCAGCAACAACTGAGTGTGCGCAGGCAACGTCGTTTCATGTCTCCGTTTACGTAGAGACATCTGGTATCGCGTACACTAACTAAATACTTCGGAGCATGTTTTGCTGTACTTAGAATAATACTACATGTATTTTTATCCTATTCGTGTCATTTCTTTGGGTTTTGTGCTGCCCGTACCACCTAAGTGTAAAAAAAACGCAATTCAATACATACGTAAAATTTCGCTACTTATTCATTCTGGACGATTCCGATTTTGAGATAAACATTTAAGTGAATGTTCAAACTTTGCTAAACATTCAACATAACTACAAATATCCCGTCAAAAAATATTGGTTGTTCATTACTCCAAAGTTTGAAGAACGTTTTGCAATCGCCTTTTGCAGTAAAACCTTACAATAAAATGTTTTGTATCACATTCACCTTTTGCTGATTTTCTGCTTCTTTCTGTTGCTATTTTTTCCGTTTCTTTTAACCATAACTCGCAAACAAAGCATTTCCAACATTACATTCCTATGCGATTACAAGTAGTTTTTACATCCCTAACACTTCCTGCAAGTATGCTGGTCTGTTAGTAAAACACCCAGGGATAATGTCGATGAAATGTCGAAAAAGTATCGGCGGCGCCTTGTATCTAAAAATGAGGGCAGCAAAACTGTACGTCATTTTGAATAAATCAATTACTAAGGGGATGACCTGCACTCAAACCGCAACAAAATCGATTACTTTGCTCATTGATTATGAGCGTTTTAACCCCCCCCCCCTTGTTCACAGCTCAATTTGCACATCTTAACCGTTTGGGATGATTCCAATTTTGTACTCAAAATTTAAGTTAAGGTTCAATCTTTAGAAAACTGTTAACAAAATAAAATAAAAAATCAGTAAAACGTAGTTGTTTGTACTCCAAAGTCTACAGCGCCCTCTACCGTCATTTTTTGACAGTTCCCTTTAAAAATTTTTTTGGACAAACTTTCGATATAAAGAAAGTTTACAGCGAAAACTGGAAATGAATCGACCTTTTTTTCCGTGTTTTATCATCGCTTGATCTTTTTGACGCCAAACTTTGATGCCCCCTGGCTCCTACAGAAGACGTTTGCGCCCCATGGTTTCCTATGCCCTAATGTTTGTTATCATGCCTTCTATCACCCCTTACAATTTGTCCGCACTTCGCTGAAACACCCTGTATAATAAAAAGATATTTGACTTTTCTAAATCAAATTACTTTCAAGAAATTATGTTTAAAAAAAAACATTTATACTACAAATTCACATTTTTTTTACTCTCAAGAATAACATAGTTCGTTTCATTTAAACTTTAGCCGTTACTTTGTTTGCACTCCTTGGAAAATTGTAAATGATCAAATATTTAAATTATAAAATTGTAGAATATATTTTTATTTGAAAAAGAAAAATGTCTGTATTTTATTAGAAATTAACGATATTATATTTATAAAGAAAGATTTTGAGCATTTAAAACAGTCTTCTTTCAAAATATGTGTTACTAAAGTATTTCAAAAGATCTAGTTTCATGTTACAAATGCAAATAAGTTATTCAAAGCCGATAACATAAACTCAACAGTTTTGTTTATCAAATGCTGCTTCTTGAATTGATGTTTATTTTACCAAAGATTACTTTGATTCTACGATGAAAATTAAAGAAAACTTTTCCCATGTGCGTATGTTATAAACAGAAATTAAGTATTTTATAGTCGTGTAGCCACCGATTAAAAATGATAAAATTTAATGAACAGTTTAAATTTGTAATATTTTTATAAGAGATTAATTAAAACTTGTAAATATTGCTAGAGCATTATTTCAAATGTTAAATGCTTGAAAGACGTATGGTCAACAGTGTGAAACAGCACCCAAACCGTGACTCGCACCCCGGCCATAGGTATAACTCACCGACGTTTTACTTACTATACTTAAGGTCCGGGTTCGAGTTTCAAACATGTGTTTAGTGTGTTTAAGTGGTCAGGCACCCTTTAAAGAATCCAAAAATCGATTTTTCAAAAATATAATTAAATGGTATTCTTTAGAAAAATTTAAAAACAAACTCCATACAAAAATTCACATTAGAAGAGAAGTTATGTCTAAAACACTTTGAGCTTTTCCTACATGATCAATGGGTGATTTAATTTTTAATGTCAAATTTCCTAAAGCAGTGATTTTTATTTTTGCGCGCATAATTCCTGAAAAACGGCCTAGAATTTCCCAAAATTTTTACTGAATATATCAAACGTATAGATCCACAGAATGATCTATTATTATGTTTCTCAAGGTAAAAATTTAGAATTCCCCGTTATTTATTTATTAAAAAAATCCCGATATTTCGAATTTCTTTAAATATTCTTTTTTCTCTTCCTCTAAAAGTTTTATTTTTTTATTGTACACTGTAAAAAAAAAAATCTGTAAAGGTACAACACTTTATCTAGGAAACTGGGATTCCAAGAATTTTTTCTGTAACGGTAACAACAAAAACTCAAGTTTTAGAATCGGTTACATGGATTTTTCCTGTTATCGTTACATGAAAAGTTCTTGGAATCCCAGTTTCCAAGAAAATGTTTAGTACCTTTACAGATTTTTTTTTACAGTGTAGGTCATTTTGAATACACATTATATCTGTAACTCATTAAAAAAATCTTGGTTTATTTTAGCTATTCAAATTTGAAAAATCATGCGCGCAATGCATGCAAGAATAATTCTTTCGCAGAAAATGTACTATCTTTAAAAATAAAAACTTTTTATATGTGTATACACTGAAAAAAAAATCTGTAAAGGTACTAAACATTTCCTAGGAAACTGGGATTCCAAGAACTTTTCATGTAACGATAACAGGAAAAATCCATGTAACTGATTCTGAAACTTGAATTTTTGCTGTTACCGTTACAGGAAAAGATCTTGGAATCCCAGTTTCCTAGAAAAAGTTTAGTACCTTTGCAGATTTTTTTTACAGTGTACTTTTTCAAAAGTGGAATAAAAAAAGCATTACAATATTTAGCCTTTAAAAAAGAATTACACCTTTCGTATAACAATAATCAGGTGGATAATATGTAATATGATCATAAGAAGTACTAAAATTGCAAAAATTACACGATTCAAAAAATAATCGAAATAAATAAATTAATAAACCTTAATACACTGTAAAAAAAATCTGTGAAGGTACTAAACATTTTCTAGGAAACTGGGATTCCAAGAACTTTTCATGTAACGATAACAGGAAAAACTCATGTAATCGATTCTGAAACTTGAATTTTTGCTGTTACCGTTACAGGAAAAGTTCTTGGAATCCCAGTTTCCTAGAAAAGGTTTAGTATCGTTGCAGATTTTTTTTTACAGTGTACATCATCTATAAATCATTTATTTATTTTTAATTACTCTTAATTTTTATTTACTTCTATCTTTATAAGAAGAAAGTATTAAACTCGTGAAAATTTTCTAATTCCGGTTTTTGACGAATGTACACGTTATAGGAGTCGGAAATTCCAAAAAACAAGTCTTTACAAAACATCTGTCTGTGATTCTGTAACTCTGTGACAACTGCCTACTGATTGCAGGTGACATAAATATTTCAAGAATTATTGTACAAAATTTAATAAAAATTTATATTCAGGTGAACACTGATATAAATTGATGCTGATTAGTTTTAGTGTTAATCTCTCAGCAGGTAACACTGCTATTCGGCATTATTAATGATTATTACAATAGCTCTAACTCAAGAACTAAGGCACGAATTTCATCAAACTACATATTCAGTTATTCCCTGATATAAATTAGTATTGTTTAGTTTTTGGCGTAAATCGCACTACAGGTGGCGTGTCTATGTTGCATATTCCACGATTTCGCAATAGCTGTATCTCAAGAACTAACGCACGGGCCTTCATTTAACTGCAGATTCAGTAAGTCCTTGATATGATCTGGATCTGTTTACATGTTAGTGTCAACCGCACTGCTATGATCAATTTTTCCGATTCCCGCATCTCAAGAACTAAGGCACGAATTTTCATCAAACTTCAGATTCAGGTATAACTAGATCAATATTAATACTTATGATGTTTTTGTGTAAATCGCTGACACACGGTGGTGCTTTTATACTCCATTTTTCCTAGTATCCGAAAAAGTCCTATTTCAAGAACTAATGCACAGAATTTCATGCCTTTAGAATCCACACTATAGGCATGGATTGTCATTTAATTATAGTACTGCCATAGTGAATTTTAAATTATTAAAATGTATGAAAAAGTAAAAAACATTAGGATTGTCACATCCAACTACACTGTAAAAAAAATCTGTAAAGATGCTAAACATTTTCTTGGAAACTGGGATTCCAAGAACTTTTCATGTAACGATAAAAGGAAAAATCCATGTAACCGATTCTAAAACTTGACTTTTTGTTGTTACCGTTACAGGAAAATTTCTTGGAATCCCAGTTTCTTAGATAAAGTATAGTACCTTTACAGATTTTTTTTTACAGTGTAGTTAGACTCATTTTGAAACAGTTGTCTAGCTGAAAGACTGGAGCGGCTGCACAGACAATCACCTCATTAAGTTCATGGTTGAAATTCTAATATTAGTTAAAACTCGACTCGCATATTAAAACGCAATCGGTACACATAAAAACCCGATTTTAGCGGTTGACTAGTAGGTTTACCAGTGAGATTTCCTGCACCGAAATGCTTGAGATTATAGAGAATTGGGAGCAGGAAAACATAATGGTAAACCTATGAGTCAACCGTAAAATCGAGTTTTAGGTGTTTCCATCAAGATATGACTGACATAGGAGTCGAATTTTAACTAATTCTAGATTTTCAGCCATGAACTCGATGGGATAATTGTCCCGGTCTATGATGTTCCATATTACCCGATACATTTATCTTGAAAAGCATAACCTCTTCACTCGTCAATAAGTTAGCATAGACGGAAACGATAATACAATAAATATAACTAAACAACAAATATAACTGTTCTACTTTATACTGAAATTTGTTAGCATCACTGGCAATGGGATTTTTAAATTAATGCGAATTTTATAAAATTTACCTTCAAAAGTGGAACAAATTGAGAATAAAATTTTATTTCCCAGTGTCACTCCAACAACGGGATTCCAAATACAGAAACTACGCACAATGCTTCATGAGAGTACTTGGAAGTTGTACGGCAGGTTTTCCCTTGGCTGCAATACGGCATGCTCCAGATATTAAAGTATTCCATATAGTCCGACCATTCCATAATACCCGATCTAACTCTTTATATAATCTATGTGTATATGAAGGTTTTATTTCGTTATGAAGTATTAGCAAAACATAAATTCTGGACTATTTATATTATTTTAAGTGTAAATGGGTTAACATTCCTTATACGGGATGCACGTGCTGACTTTATTTTTAATTTTGTTTGTAAAATCTTTTTAAAATCCTTAAAAAAAATTTCAAACAAACATCATGTGAAAATGCTTTTTTATTCTCTTCGGAAGTGAAAAAATTAAACTTGAATGATGTTTAGATATTAATGAATTTTTGTATAAAAAAACGAAACTGACTGTTTCGGAAACCACCACTGTAGATATGACGTAAGCATTACTCACAGCTATGTTTTTGTTTCATAATATAAATTATTATAGATATTATTAGGAAGATTTAAAAATATCCACATTTGTACCTGTGCACTGGCATCTGGTTTTTAATTGGTTTTTAGTATATTCAAACAAGTATTGATATATCTGACCAGAGAAAACAACTGTTTGACACAAAATTCTTATTTCCTTTTCAATCTAAAATTGAACATAAATACAACATTTTTTATCTGAATCTAATAATAAAAATATTTGATAAAAATCTTTGCTGCAGTTTACTGTACCATAGCTCATACTTCTCCTTAAATTTCAACACCACTATTTCCGAAAAAGAGTCTCTTATTTGGTCATAAAATTCAGGAATTAAATAAGCCGGAAATTACTATTCGGAAATACTCGTACTAAAAACCGCACAAAACTTGTATATTTTATACAATTAAAGAATATGACTTAGCAGATCTATGATAGGTTTCCATTCAAAAACTACAAAATATTCGACATGATTTTGATAAAAATAATATATATATATACAGGGTGGTCATAAAAAAACTTTGCCGATATATGGAGCTCTATCGGCCAGTCCGCTCAACCGATCGAGGTGAAATTTCAGATATAGCTATTCAGAGGTATGAGCTCGAGATTCTGTGAACGACAACAAAATAGCGCGCACGGTTACGGTTATAGTTCCAGAAACTCGAAAATTTCCAATGGCAACACCCATTTTTTTCATTGCAAAATGCTCAACGCATGCGAAAACCCTAAAAAGTGTTGGAACCGTACGTGTATCGCAAGAAACGGACATGTTATGCACGCACGAAAACTGTTCTGTGAATCCTCCACACCATAGAAAAAACTCGATTGGGGCGCAAGGAGGAAATTTGCATATGACACAGAGTCAGTACACTAAACTTTGATTACAATACAGATTGGAGAAAATAAAACTTTTATTTTGATTACGCAATTTCCACATGAGTGCCATCACCATGCAATGTGCAATTGCCTATGATGGCATCCATGTGAAAAATGTGTAAAAAAAATTAAAGTTTTAGTTTCTCCGATCTGTATGGTAATCAGAGATTAGTGTACTGACTCTGTGTCATATGTAAATTTCCTCATTGCGCCCCAATCGAGTTTTTTCTATGGGGGGGGGGGGGGGAAGATTCCCAGAACGGTTTTTTGTGCATGCATAACATGTCCGTTTCTTGCGATACACCCCAGGTCAAAATTCATGCTGGTATTTGTTTGCTAGACAAGCATTACTTGTTATGACCCAGCAAGTAAAATAGCACAAACTACCATTACATATTTGCTGGTTCTAGCAGAATTACCAGCATGCCATGGTGTGTTTTGGCCCACTTTGCTGCTTGGCCAGCATACATAATCCAGCATGTGTTGCTTGAATATGTTGCTCGCCTAGCAGCAATAAAGACCATCGCTTGCTAGTATTTTCTGCTAGTCTAGCACTATTTTTCTACCATCATTTGCTTTAATTTTTTACTTTTCTAGCATCAGTTGCTAGTTAAAAAAAAACGCAGGTGCTGCCATCTATTGACAACACTGAAAGCATCCACGGCTATTCGTGGAAGAAACTGCATCGCACTTTTGCATTCCTGAGGGTTGAACTCGCGATCTGTGGTTTAGGAGACGCGCGCGCTACTTACCTTGCTAGCAGAGACCTGTCGTTTGACGCCTGTAACTTCTAGTGATTGTTCACGAAGCTAATTCTACTATGCGCTATTATTTTTACAAGGTTGTTAAGAGTGAATTTATCGATGCAACTATTTCCTCAAATTTTCAATGAATAAAATTAATTTATTGTTAGTTTTTTCAAATAATTAATGGGTAATTAGAATATGATTACATTAATATAAATCAAGAAATAAATAATTATGAAATGTATTTTTGATAGAATAAATTTCAGGTAAATACTGTTTAAGATGGGGGATTTTAAAACTATAATGCATATTGGAAAGAGGGGAGGAATCAATTTTACATATTTTTGAATCGATTGTTATAAAGATATTTCTTAAATGAAAAATTGCTTCTTGAATATTGAATTTTAAATTACTAAATTTTGGTTTTTACCGATTTTGAAAAACACATTTATTATTTTTTAATAACTTCAGTTAATTAACACTAGCAAAATTGAAAGCTAATAATTTTCGAGTGGACGAAGGAAGTTTTGAATTTACGTTGTATTAGCCCAAAGAGAAGATCTAAAGCCTCTTGAATTTGAAATTTTAAAAACATATTTTTTCTCTTATTTTAATAAACACATAAAATTTTACTTTTGAAGTAACTTAAAAGAACTAAATACTATGAGAAAGTGACGGTGATTTTCTTCCATTTCATGAAGGGGGGGGGGAGCCTATAAAAATTAATTGTTATTATTTTTTGTTAAGTTTGTGTGTTGAAGCATTATCGCAACTGTAAGGGTGTTTTGTAGTTGCAGATATTTGTTAGGACATTTAGAAGAACAAAATGGAGTATAGTAGTCCAGATTCGGATGTACGAAAAAACCCCACAATGATTGCTAAGTTACACTTTATTTAGACATGTATTACTAGGGGGGGCACTTACAGTACTCGGAGAAAATCTCCGAACAGTTTTTAGCAACTTCACGAGACAAGAGCAGTGAGTCAAGTGAATTCGTACATAGCAACAAACCGCCACTTTTGGCATGATAGAAAATCGCCAACATACACAAGTTCGCCCATGCTCTATGGATAGTATACGCCAAATAACAGTTAAAATGCAGCCAGCAAGATCAGAATTCAATTTGGTTTCCCAGCTGGGATGGGAAAGGAAAGGTTGCCAAACGATAAAATGTTACACGTGTTGTTATGTCTAACAAAGAAGCACACCGAAGGGACATCAGATTTTACTGCGCAGATGTTAAATTCTTTTTAGGGTTTTGTCGAGAAAGGAAAAAGAAGCGTAAGCATGAATTTTAACTGCGAAACAGAGATGATCTCCTTATAAGGTAATGCAGAATTGCTTCGATCGGAAATAGCAGACATCTAACTTTATTTAATAAGCTAGATTTTTAATCCCTTTAATTCTATTCAAGTACTAACGGCCATTTTTCCTTTGAAATATAATTTCACTTATCTCTAATTCTTTCTTTAAAGACACAACATATATCCGTTTGTTCATGTACATGTAAGTATTTTCCCATAGCAACAACCTTTTAAAGAGTTATTTCTCGGCTGTTGTTAAGCATAGTTAAACGCTATTCGCTTAAGAAACAGATGCGCTAAGTTTGTCTTTTATTTTATTTCATTAGAATTAATTTCCTTTCTGAGCCCGTGAGATTTTTGTTAACCCTATGTAAAGAATGCAATCCTTGTGGTTTCCCGAGCCATATGCTATCTTTTATCATTTGGCGTTAATTATTTCAAATCATGCCCTTTGGTTTCTATCATTGAAAGTCTATTTTAACAAAAACTCTCCACGTGCCTTCTCTCACCGCAATTTGTGCTTATCAGTCGTTTTTGGCTATTTTTATGTACATGTATCGCGCCAACACTTGACGATGTGAAAAATGTATTTGTGACCACTTCTTCTCTGTAAGTACTAGCGATCGGACCTATCTCTGCGAGGGTCCCTCTCTGGCACGGCAACCTTTCTTGGAACTGTGAAAGTAATAAAAACTTGTCTCCAGTAAATTAGCCTCCTGTGTTGCCTTTCTCAATTATTCATGGATTATATACGAACTTGGGATTGAAACTACACTTACGATTTAGCAACGCAAACTTCCTATATGATGTTGAAACCGTCCTCATAGCAACGAGTTCAAAAGGTAGTGTTTTATTCACATGGCGGTGCATAGCTATTCTTCTCCTTGCCCAGCTTTTTAAATTCAATAAACAAAATTTTATTTTCATCCTATTCTTAAAGAAATAATAAATTTATGAGTTACTATTATAAATCCGCTATAAAAATAATTTCTTTGTTCTTTTTTTTTTTTTTTTTTTTTTTTTTTTTTTAATAAGTTAAAAATTAATCTCAAATCGGTGGTTTAAGGTAATCATGAATTTAAGTGGTGATAACAATCCTTCTCCAGTATTTTTAATTTTGATGAACGAATTTTTTTCTCTAACTTTCAAAGACATAATTGAATATTTTTTCTTTTCGAGTTAAGCTAATATTTATAAATACTAAGGAAAAGAAGGAATAATTTTTTTCTTTTAAAGAATGCGTGAAATATTCTACTAAAAACTTCTCACAGAAGGTAAATTCCACACAAAATTCCCTATCACCCATAGTTAAACCCCCATAGAAAGAAAGTTTTATTTTATTGTATGAGAACACCACCGAACAACGTGAAAAACTTGGCGCTACCGGGTGTTCCGTTCTTCAGGCGTTTCACTGCACAGCCTTTTTTTTTTTTTTTTTTTTTTTTTTAATAAAAATTTATATTTTTTGCAAACATAGGAAATGTATTTATTTCATTTAAAAATATGTGTACATATTTTCCAAATATCGAATATGCACTTATATTATGCAAAGAATGTGACCAGTTTCTGAAACATAAAATATGCTCTGATATGAAAGCATAAAAAATTCAGATAGTTTTCTCAAAAAAAATATGCTTTTGCAATATTAAAAAATATTTACTCTTTATGAATTTATTGTATACAATTTCCCATATTTTGCAAAATTGTGCAGAATATTGCTTATAAAGTTAGATTCTGTTATTCTAGCAGAAGTTCATAACCAACAAATAATTTTTTGCTGCTATTCTTGTTTAGCGAATTAGAATATTTTATTGGCACATGGTACGTCATGCTGTTTTTCTAGCATATCATTTTAGCAAGCATCAAAAAGCATGTAATGCTAAAGCATATAATATTCTTACCTCTCCATGCTTTGGAAGAAGGTTAAATAGAAACAAGCATAAAAAGCTTATACATAGCGTGTCATGCTATTTCCTTCTAAACTGGCTGCATAGCATATTATGCTGGCAAGCATAAAAATCATATTATAGCACTATTAACTGTGCATGCTTGGAAATAGCTTAAATAGCAAATAAGCAAAAGATACTTATACATAGCTTGTGATGCTATTTCTCCCAAAACTTTCTGCATAGCGTATTATGCTGGAAAGCGTAAAATAGCATATTATAGCATGTTACCTCTGAATGCTTTGGAAAAAGCTTAATCAGCAAATAAGCATAAGATGCTTGTACATAGCTTGCTTTGATATTGCTGTGTAAGCTAGCTATACAAGTTCAACATGAAGCTTTTCTTTTCCTTGAAGTGTATTTGATATAAAGTATTTTTTGAAATTACATTCCATCGCCAACCGGCGATAAACCGCCAAATAATGAAATTTTCATTATTTTTTTACGGTTACTGAATGGAGATTCCGCCGAAATTTTTTTATAAACGTATATAACCACACGAGAAGAACATTCTGTAATTTTTTCAGATTTTTCGGGGTATGCCCGTATGGAGACCTTCCTTGTTAGTTTGAAATCTGCATGTCAGTTATATTGTGAAAATATAGTTAAAAAATTTTATTACCAAATAAAAAACATCAGAAAATTAAAATTCTCAAAAATTTATGAAGCAACTAACGTTAATGAATTGAATTTTTTTTCAATGGATTTATCCATTAATGGATCCTACTAATTAATAACAGGCATGTTTGTATTTTGTATTAGAATTTGAACATTTGTAAATATTTTAATAATATCGGGATTTAATTAAAGTTCATCATAAAATAATAAAAATATAAAATGCTTTTGTTAATGGGATTGAAAGTATAGAAAATATAAAATTAACGATAACAAATTATATTAGCAATAACACAGTGCTTTCTAACTTTCAGCATTTTAATTTCCTCTGAAATATTTAAAGGAAACTGTTCCAATTTGAACAAATATTAAATATTTAATGAAATAAATTCGTTTTAGATGCATTCGTAATTTTTTTAATACGTGGCACCTATAGTTGTCGGTCTATAGTGGTCGGATATACAGTCGGTCCATCTGTCTCTCTGTCGATCTGTCCATCTGCCCGCATATTATAATACAAAAACTACCCAACTGAATCCTTTAAAATTTAAAATATATAATACTAATTATTACATAATCTTGCTGAGTCATTTCAAATTTTATGAAAATCGGATGCATAGTTCAATTACAGAGGCAATCAAAAGTATTCTCATACATTACGGTGAATGGGGAAAAAAGTTTCAATTGAATTTTAATGGTGTTACACATACACACCTTCGAACATAACAAAATTGAAATGCATCTATGTAGTATATGCTATAATATATATTGTGCATCATAGAATGTTTGTTATTGATTTACAGTGCCACACAAAAGTATTCCATTGCATAATGATATAGGGAGAACATTGTTGGGTGCATGTTTTAATTGTATTAAATTATTCAATATTTTATGAAGTTGATATACGCAGGGCCTGTTTACCGAATAGGCCCGTGAAGCCCATGCTTGCCCACTGAAACACAAAAGGGGTCCCCAAATACTTTTGATTAAGCTTATTTATAGAAGAAAAAAAATTCAATCAGCGTAAAAAAAAAGAACTTTTTTTCTTACAAAGCTGTTTTTTTTTTCTTACTATACTATAATTAGCAAATCATAAAACATATTTTTAAATTCAAATATTCTCAACAGTAGTTCTACAAAGATAAATGACAAAATTAATTGGTTATGTATAATTATATATATAATAAAATAGTCTTTCATATGGATATAGGTATTTAGTGTTAATTTAATGTTAAAAGTGATATAGTTACTCGAAGATTTTATTATATAATTTCAAATTATATTAGTATACAAAAAATGGATTTTGAAAAAATATTTGAGTAATAGGGTGTCCCCTTGTGTTAGAGGTCTGCACGGGCCGGAATTTTCAGGCCCGGCCCGGCCCATTGTAAAACTCAAAAGTTAGGCCCGGGCCCGGCCCGGCCCGTTTAATTTTTTATATTTTAGGCCCGGCCCGTACAAAAATCAGCGAAAACAGGCCCGGCCCGTTTTGGCCCGTTACAATTTCTACGATTTCTAAAAAATTCAGATTTTAATCATATAACTAAGATTCCTTTAAAGAATACTGCATACATATCTATGGAATGATTTTGCAGTATATTTTACAGCAAATACACATTAAACAACATTAATGATTACTTAGATTCTTACACTTTCAACATTCGAATAAAGATTCATTAAAAAATTAATATATGGCTTAGAATAAAAGAAAAAAGAAAGAAAGCTAAAAACATTGTTAATTTTGAAGCTGTTTAATAAAAGAAGATTTATAAATATATTTCTATATCCTTTTATTATACATTTCAAATCCAAATTCATTCTTAAATTCAAAGAAGCTCCTTTCTGATACATTTCAAAATTCATTTTTTTTACTCAGAAACGCATAAGATAAGCAAGTATCTTTATTCAGAAACTATATAATCGAATGGCGATATCCATTTTTTGATACAAGCAATTTAAGAATACTGCAAACAAATAAAATACTGTCATAATTAGCGTTTTGAATAGAATTTCCAGAAGCAATAGCAAGGGAAGGGAGAAAAACCGGCAATCATTTGAGAAACTATTATATCTCAACAAGGTTATACAAGTATTTTATTTACCAAAAATGAAAAATGCTATTCGATTTCAAATCCCTTCAATAGTTTGGATTATCACTTTTATACTTTTACAATTTAAAATCAACCAGAAAATGTGTCAAACTTTCGCATTATTGAGAAATTAATTTAAAAATCATCAAGTATATATCCAAAGACTAAGCTAACATAAGTTCTTTATCGCTGTTAATAATTTTACAAATCATGTTTTCTGCCAATAATTAAGTCTAGTACCGGTTCGGCCAGTCTATATGTAGAAAAACAATGCAAGCGTGATCTCGGACCTGCATGAGTCAGCTAAAAAAATATTAAAACGGGTTACACATAATGTAATTCTCCGATGCCGATACACTGTGCATTTTTATATTGATGCTGTCAAACTAGTATGGTCCACATTTATACTTATTCTCGTTAAAACCATTTTCGTTGAAAATAGCTCATATTTTATCGTTTCTGCTTAAATGTTCAGAATGGGCCGGCAGGCCGGAAAATTTTTTATCGGCCCGGCTCGGCCCGTCTGGCCCGTTCAATTTTTTTGCCGGCCCGGCCCGTTTACGTTGTTTGTCGGCCCAGCCCGGCCCGTTGAAAAAACTATTCTAAATCTGCCGGCCCGGCCCGGCCCGGCCCGTTAGAAAATTCGAAACGATTCCGCCGGCCAGGCCCGGGCCCGTGCAGACCTCTACCTTGTGTCTCGTCGGGCTTCCCTTGCTTCTAAGTCTTAAGCAGGCCCTGGATATACGTTGCTGAGGATTAATGCAAGTTATTTCATATATAATAGAAATCATATAGTATTTACAGGGACCCACAAAAGATTTCGGCTGCTACACTGTATCCGAAATGCAGGGAAAAATTGCACCAAAATCAGAATATTTTTAGGAGCATTCATAATTATATAAATAGGTTGCATTTATAGCCGTCGTTTAGTCTGCCAACCCGTCGTTCGTCCGTCCGTCTGCCTTTCCGCCCGTTTGCCTGTCCGCATATAACAGAGCAAAAATTACCCAACCAAATCGTTTGAGATTTAAAATATATAACTGTTGCATTATTTTGTACATTCATTTAAAATTTTCTGAAAATCTGAAGTAAAGTTTAATTACAGGGACAATCAAAATTATTCCATTACATTATGGTCAATAGGAAAAAATAATTCAAAATGCATTTTAATGGTGTTACACTCTTTCGAGTTTAATAAAATTGACATGAATTTATGAAGCATATACTAATATATACATTTTGTACAATCTTTAATTCGAATAAATTTATTATTGATTTACAGAGCCACACAAAAATATTCGACAACATAATGGAATATAGGGAAACAATGTTTTGGGCGTATTTTAATTATATTATGAAATTGATATTCGTTGCTGAGATTTACAAGAGATACAAGTTATTTTTTGTATAATAGAAAGCAGATAGTATTTACAGGAACGCACAAAAGATTTTGTCCAATATATTGCATCCGAAATACTATATACTATCTGAATATTTTTGAAACATCGTTATTGTACGGACGCACCTCATTTGCTACGCTTCTCAACGAGTTTCCAACTTGTTATTTTATTTTTCTAGAGATATACGTTAGGTTTGGGAAAAAGTTTACAATTTCAAAATTTTTTGTGACGAATGGTTTTGGTTCTCGTTCACCACTGTCAATCACATTAGGGAAAATAATGTTTTTAAAAGTGTTTTTTATTTATACTGATAGTAAAACACGTATGATGATTTTTAGGGTTTCGTTCATTTGACGAAATACTATTCGTCATTGTCCTCTGTCTGTCCGTCCTTCACAGAGTCCGTACACAAAAACTGTGTTAGTCAGAGACCTCAAATGTTGTCTATTTACAGCTGAGCACCTCGTATAACACGGCAACCATAAAATTTTGTAAATGTCTACTATTTTAATTAAATTACTTTTTTTCAGTGCCATCTGTTCATTTTTACAATTCAAATTTTAAAAAAGAACTTTAATCTCAACGTTTTAAATTTCTCTTTCTTAAACAATGATAAAAGCCTTTATTTTCCTGCACCAAAACCAAAGAAACTAGTCGTTGGGGGCCACCGTAATACTTACCCATCATGGATATGTATATGAAAATAAAACATGTGAAAACTATTCATATAATACATTGCAATTCATAAACAAAATTTAAATATTGTTAATATACATAGTAATGCTATATTAAAGAATTGCTGATGTACCAATATCGACAAATTATATAAAACGCCAAACTACTCAAGTAGTACCGAACTACGTAAAGGAAACATCCTTATAACTCCAAAAATAATAATTCTATTAACTAACAATTAACTGCGTCGGATTAAGCGTCTCATTTCCAATCAAAATATACTTCTGAATTGAAATTTGAATGAGATACAGGGTCATGAAAAATCGAAGAATGTGGAAAACAAGATTACAAATATCTCGGCAACTAATAATCCGATCGACTTTGTTCTATATGCAAAATGTGTGTTATTTTATTGCCTTTTACGTCCATTCCTTAGAACAAAAAAATTCGAAAATTTTTATATACCTTTCATAAGAACGAATTTTTCGAGAGTCCGAAAAAAATAGTTCCGGATAATCGAGGTTGCTGATATTAAATAGGGTTCGTCCCATTTATACATACTAACTACATACAAAATTTCAAGTCTCTATCTCAATTTGTTCGGGAGATAGAGCGTTTACAGACAGACAGACGGCAAATTTTTTTTTCTAAAAATATGTTTTTCGGAATCTCCACTATCTAAAACGTGTAAATCCGTCAAAATTTTTTTTTCGATTTTCAAAACGATTGCAAGACTTACTTTATACTACGTATGATGGGTAAGTAAAAACGATCAAATGTTAAATGTACAGTGTCTTTTTGATTAGTGTTAAAGACTATTCAAAGATGTAAAATGAAAATTTTCTTTAAAAAATATTTTTCATATTAATTTGTGCGATATCTTTCAATATTCTTTAAAATATAATAAATAAGTTTAATTAGAGACCTTTTCAGTAATAATTGGCCATTTTCATTATTATTATAATATTAAAACTTCAACTTTATTCCTTTAAATTCTGTGTGAGAATCTAGATTAATAAGTATTTTTCTCTCATTAAATGTCAAGCTAAATTGCAACTGAAGAACAAAGAGATGTGAAACATAATTTTCATGTAAGGCAAATCTTCACATATGGATATTTTATTTTTATTTTCATGTCATTGATAAAGACAGAAATATTCGAATGTGACTCTTAACACAAAACTCGATATCTGTCTCATTATTTAAAATGCGCATTAAAGATTTTAAAAGACCCGCAAATTAAGAAATATTTTTAATGAAGGGTTTTCATCATTAAAGGAAAAATGATTAATTAATTCGGTTGTACTGTTGTAGACATTTATCACTCGTACCTGTAGTTAAATTTGAAGATTTCGTGGTCAATTCAAATTGATGCGACATAAAACTTTTATGCTTCATTATTGAGAAGAGGTTAAAATCTTTTGTAATAAAATCCATTATTTAATACAAAGATATTCATAAAAGACTCGTGCAGTCTTAACAACTTCTTGCTCGAATTTGGGTATTGTAATTTGGAATGGCACAAATGTGTCGATGTTGAAACTCGCGTTCAAAGGTTGAATTTTATAGTGTATGTAAATTATTTAATTCACAGTATTTTAATTTAATTGTTACTTTTTTAACAATAAAACCAAGTGGGGTTATTCTTACTACGCCTAAAACAATTATTAGGTGCGTTCGTAAATATATAAATACGTAGCACCTATAGTTGTCGTTCACTCCGGCCGTCTGTCCGTCCGCACATAACAACGCAAAAACTACCCAACCGAATCGCTTGAAATTTAAAATATATGATTATTACATAATTTTATCATGTCATATCAAATTTTATGAAAATCAGATGCATAGATCAATTACTGGGACAATCAAAACTATTCCATTCCATTACGGTCAAAAGGGGAAAAAAGTTTCAAATGCATTTTAATCGTTTGAAATTTGAAATAGATAAGTATTATGTAATTTTGTCGATTCATTTCCAATTTTATCAAAATCGGATGCATAGTTCAATTACAGAGACAATCAAAAGTATTCCGTTACATTACGGTCAATGGGGAAAAATGATGCAAATGCATTTTAATGGTGTTACAGTCATTCGAACATGATAAAATTGATATGCATCTGTAAGGTACATATTATAATATACATGTTGCTTAATTGTGGTGCAAAGAACATTTGTTATAGATTTACAAGGCTACAAAAAATTATTCCATTAATAATGGTATAGGGAGAATATTGTTTGGTGCGCATTTTAATTGTAATTAACTATTTGTAATTTTATGAAATTGATATATGAGAATGATATGACGCAGAAAAAACTGTCACATGAAATTTACTTGAGAAAAATTTCATTAGGCCTTAGTATTCATGTAAATCTATCTATAAAGTACCTACAAATAAAAAAGAATTATCTAAATTCGTTTTCCTCGTACAAAATTACACCTTTTGGCTCTGGTGTACTGTTAATAGTACATGTCTTTAATCGAGTTTTATTTTGTTTGAACAATTACATTTGTTACTATTTACATGTAATAATGTTAGTATATGTCTATACATTTGTTATACGACTTCATTTATGTTTAGGATTTCGTAATAATAATTATTATTACTATTTGGTTAATTCTCTTTTCACCGTTTATGATTCTTTTATTTTAAACATACATTTCACTCTTTAAATTTAAAATACAGGTTACTTTTCATAAAGAACCATGTGTAAAGAATCGCAAAAAGTAATACAAAATTGTAATTTCAGTTAAATCTTGTTTTTATACAATATTTTCTAAACATTTTCAAAAAATCTTCCTTGGTTTATTGTCATATGAAATTTAATTTAATAATACTCAAAACATCAATATTTGTTATGTTTTAGACAATGAAATAATCGTTAAACTTTAATTAAAATGTTTGACTAGCTAATGTTAATGTTACTAACGTAAAAGTAATTTTCTGTAAAAATTAAAAAATAATTCACACCCGAAAGATAGATTTAGCAGGTGTTTATTACAGATAGATTTAACATTAAAACGCCTATCTTGAGTCGATTTTACTTCAATCAAATGGTTAAGTGTCTGTTTAAACAATAAATAAGTAAAATATGAAACAGAAATGTTTCAAATTAATCAGTTAAATAGTTTAAAATAAATATTATCCTAAATAATTTTAAAAAAAAATACAGAAATAGTTCCAAAAGCTCTAGTGTTAAAAATCATGTTCACCCTATAAAGTGAACCTATCTACTTTTCGATTTCGCTAATAAATTTCTACAAATGTCACTTTTATTTATTTTAAAGATGAATTTTAACTTTTATCATATTACCATTGTTTGTTTCACTCACAACAATACCGGAGAAGATTTTTAAATCGAATGTTTTGAAGCACTGCGATGTCAATACAATACGAAAAAGAATCGTGACAAATTACCTGCGCTCTTTAGTATAAATTTTATATAACAATATCTTGGATGGAAATGATGAAAAGGGATCATATTTCTCCAAAAAATTTCCCAATTGGAATCATATCAGTGAGTTTGATGTTTTTTCACATTTAACATTTAGGCCTTTTTTATAGTTTCAGAGTTCTTATCATGACAGAAGCCATTTTGTCTAAAATAATTTCAGGATTTATTGTGTCTAATAGCATTTTAGAGATTTATTTGTGACCGTACATCAAATAGAAAATGCAACGTCATTCATCTCTTGCAGAACTTATATGAAACATATTATTGACCGTTTAGTATTTTTGGTTTTCAAAGCAGAATGTTTTTCTTTTACATTTTAAGATAAAACATGCTTTCGATTCCTCTATGTAGCTGTATATAAACTACAAGAATTATTTGCCCATTTTTTACTAATATTTAGAATAACAGCTCACATAAATTGTGACATTTTTAAGTCTTTCTTGCATATTAATAATTAATTGCCTTTCACTTGTAACTAGGTAAATTATCGTAAATTGAGTTTAGTTGGAGTCTGTGAGTTATTTGAAACCATAGTAAAACATTTTGGAAATTTCACGTCAAACGTAACCAATGAGATGCGTTCGTATGATAACGAAGTTCTATAAATATTCAGATCTTTTTTAATACTATACAGTACTTCGGATACAGTATAGTAGCCGAAATCTTTTGAGTGTCCCTGTAAATACTATCTGCTTTCTATTATGCAGGAAGTAACTTGTTGTAAACCTCAGCAACGCATATCTTTTTGATTTTTTTTTGTTTGTCTTTTTACTTTTCAATTTCTCTAATAAATTTCAACTAGTGTCACTTTCATTTATTTTAAAAATGATTTTTAACCTTTATCATATTACAAATTTTTCTTGTACTCAGCAACTAAACCGGCTTAGATTTTTCAGCTGAATTTATGAAGCATTGCGATATCAATATAATAGGAAAACGAATCGTGACAAATTACCTGCGCTCTTTAGTATAAATTTTATATAACAATATCTTGGATGGAAATAATAAAAAGGGATCATATTTCTCTAAACATTTTCCCAATTGGAATCATATCAGTAAGTTTTATGTTTTCCACATTTAAAGTTTAGGCCATTTTTATTGTTTCAAAGTTCTTATCATGACAGAAGCCATTTTGTCTAAAACAATTTCAGGATTTATTGTGTTTGATAGCATGCTCGAGATTTATTTGTAACCGTACATCAAATAGGAAATGCAACACCATTCATCTCTTACAGAACTTATATGAAACGTATTATTGATCATTTATTATTTTTTGGTCTGCAAAACAGATTTTTTTTATCTTTTGAGATAAGAAACCCTTTGAGTTTTTCTGTGTAGCTTTATATAAAATGCAAGTATTAATGACCTATTTTTATGCTAATATTAAGAATAACAGCTCATAATAACTTGCGCCATATTTTAGTCTTTTTTGCAGAATAATAATCAATTGTCTTTAACTTTTCATACTAGGTACAGTACCATAAATTGTATTCAGTTGGAGAGTATGAGTTATTTGAAATCATAAGAAACCAAGCTGGAAATTTAAAGTCAATTGTAACAAATGAGGTGCATTTAAGCAGATAATTAACGCTTTCAGATTTCTGTAGTAAAATCCATTAATTTATACAAAGCTATTCATAAAAGACCCCTGCAGTCTTAACAATTTATTGGTCGATTTTAGGTATTGTTATTTTGAATAGGGCGTATATCGATGTTGAAACTCGACGTTCAAAGGTTGAATTTCATAGTGTGTGTAATTTATTTAATTCACAGTATTTTAATTAACTTCTTACTTTTTTTACAATAAAACTACAAGGATTATTATTATTATATCTAAACAACATTAAATTGTTTAACTTTTAATTTCAATATATCAGGACATTTTTAGATACAATAGAGATAGAAAAAATGTTACATGGAATTTATTTGAAAAACGCTTCATTAAGCCCCAGTATTCATATAAATCATTGCATAAAGCGCTTACAAATAAAAATGAATTATGAAAATTTGCTTTCCTCATGCAAAATTACATATTAATATAGGCAGATTTAATACTAAAACTCCTAGCATGAGTCAATTCTATTTACACCAAATGAATAAATGTCTATTGAAACCAGAAGTAAGTTAAATATGAAACAAGCAGAAATGTGTTAAAATAACCAGTTGGATAGTTTAAAATAAATATTCTGCTGAAAATATATTTTTATAAAGATACAAATGTATTTCTGAAAGTACTAGCATTAAAAATCGTACCCACCCAATAAAGTGAATTGATTTCTCCAATAAATTTCAACAAATGTCACTTATATTTATTTTAAAAATGATTTTTAATCTTTATATTATTGCCATTTTTTGTTTTACTCAGCAACATAACCGACTTGGATTTCTAAGTCGAATGTTATGAAGCATTGCGATGTCAATATAACAGGAAAACGAATCGTGACAAATTACCAGCGCTCTTTAGTATAAATTTTATATAGCATTATCTCAGATATAAATAATAAAAAGATATATTTCTACAAAAATTTTCCCAATTGGAATCACATCAGTGAAATTTATGTTTCTGCACATTTAACATTTAGGCCATTTTTTAGTTTCAGAGTTCTTATCATGACAGAAGCCATTTTGTCTAAAACAATTTCAGAATTAATTGTCCTTTACTTGTAACTAGGTAAATTATCATAAGTTGAGTTTAGTTGGAGCCTGTGAGTTATTTGAAACCATAGTAAAACATTTTGGAAATTTCCCGTCAAACGTA
Source organism: Maratus speculifer (assembly GCA_964019185.1). Classification (NCBI taxonomy): domain Eukaryota; kingdom Metazoa; phylum Arthropoda; class Arachnida; order Araneae; family Salticidae; genus Maratus; species Maratus speculifer. Next base: position 266,411,658 of record OZ025289.1, read on the forward strand.
ACGAATGGGGTGAATTCGTACTACAACGAAGTTTATAAATATTCAGATCTGGTGTAATACTATACTAATATAAGTACTTCGGTTCTGGTACAGTAGCCGAAATCTTTTGAGTGTCCTTGTAAATACTATCTGCTTTCTATTGTACAGGAAGTAACTTGTTGTAAACTTCAGCAACGCATATATTTTTGATATTTTTTGTTTGTCTTTTTACTTTTCGATTTCTCTAATGAGTTTCAACAAATGTCACTTTTATTTATTTTAAGAATGATTTTTAACCTTTATCATATTACCATTTGTTGTTTTACTCAGCAAGTCGAGTGTTTTGAAGCACTGCGATTTCAATACAATACGAAAAAGAATCGTTACAAATTACCTGCGCACTTTCTTATAAATTTTATGTAACAATATCTTGGATGAAAACTATAAAAAGGGATCACATTTCTCCAAAAAAATTCCCAATTGGAATCATATCAGTGAGTATCATGTTTTTCCACATTTAACATTTAGCCCTTTTTTATAGTTTCAGAGTTCTTATCATGACAGAAGCTATTTTGTCTAAAACAATTTCAGGATTTATTGTGTTTGATAGCATTTTAGAGATTTATTTGTAACCGTACATCAAATAGGAAATATAGTGCCATTCATCTCATGCAGAACTTATATGAAACATTTCATAGGTCGTTTTCTTATTTTTGGTCTACAAAGCAGAATGTTTTCAGATAAGAAACGCTTTCAAATTTTAAATGTAGCTCACTGTAAAAAAAAAATCTGTAAAGGTACTAAACATTTTCTAGGAAACTGGGATTCCAAGAACTTTTCATGTAACGCTAACAGGAAAAATCCATGTAACCCATTCTAAAACTTGAATTTTTGTTGTTACCGTTACAGGAAAAGTTCTTGGAATCCCAGTTTCCTAGATAAAGTGTAGTACCTTTACAGATTTTTTTTTTTACAGTGCTGTATATAAAATGCAAGTATTATTTACTTATTTTTCCATTAATATTTAAAATAACAGATCACGTAACTTGCGACTTATTTTAATCTATTTTGCATAATAATAATCTATTGTCTTTCCCTTTTAACTAGGTAAAGAAGCATAAATAGAGTTTAGTTGGAGTCTGAGTTATTTGAAACCATAAGAAAACAAAACGGGGATTTCTCATCAAACGTAACAAATGGGGTGCATTCGTACTATAACGAAATTTTATAAATATTCAGATCTGGTGTAATACTATACAGTACTTTGGATACGGTATAGTAGCCGAAATATTTTGAAAGTCCCTGTAAATATTATTATTTTTCTGTTAAATAGGAAGTAACTTGTAGCAACTTCAGCAACGCATATCTGGCCCTTGCAACATGAGATGATTCAGCTTTTTCCTTTATTTTTTAGCTCTAGTAGTGATTTGAAATAAGGACTTTTCAAATTTTTTTTATGATAGTGAGATTTTTTTTTTTGCTGGCACTGTAGCACGTACATTCATAGAGATTTAAAGATTTATGTAATAAATTGAAGAAATTTCTTTCCGAAAGTTTTCTGTTTACAACATTCAGCGTTGAATACTAAATATAAAGTACTTCCTGGAAACTTGATAAGGTATAATAAAAACAAATTAGAAAATGCACGTCAGACGTAGCAAATAAGGTTCGTTCGTACTATAACGAAGTTTTAAATATATTCAGATTTTGCTGTAATAGAATATAGTACTTCGGATATAATGTAGCATCAGAAACCTTTATGGTTTCTGATGCTACAGATTTATGGTTGTCCCTGTAAATTCTATTTTCTTTCTATTATACAGAAAGTAACTTGTAGTAAACCTCAGCAATACATATCCATTTCATAAAATGTGAAATGGTTCAATATAATTAATACACGACCCAAAGAAGTGTTTCTCTTTATTACATTATGTAATGGAGTACTTTTGTGTGGCCTTGTAAATTAATAAAAAAAAAATTTGCAAAATAAAAAAAAATCACGTGAAGTATAAATGATAAATATGTGATCGCAGGGCTTTGCAACAATATATGGCATGAGGGGTAAAATTTAGAATCGGCTAAATTTAGAAAAGGCCCTCACACGCAGGGTAAAGTGCAGAGGGAGGTGCTGAAAGTGTACAATTTGAAATAATGATCTAAGAGCTTTCCAATGATATATCTTAAAAGGGATGTAGATCAAATTTTGAAAATTGCCCCCTAGAGTTCCAACTATCACGGTATAAATATTCCCGGTATAAATCTTTCTCCTCTGTTTGAAATTTTCATACATTATAATTAACATTTATCAACCCCACCTCCCCAAAAAAAAATCTGGTCTGTAATAATAAAACGCTACAATTTAAAAAAAATCGAAAACTGCCCCCTGGTGGGATTTGAGTGCTGGAGTAAAGATTCATAATATGAAAAAACGAACCGAAAGCTTTCCGATGATATGTCACATGACAGTTCAAAAAACAGTTTGGAATTTTTCGACCCCAACTTTGCCCCCCCCGGGGGGGGGGTAAAGCTTTTAAATAGCTGAAACATGTCTTTAATTATTTTTCAATAGATTTATTTTCTGTCGTTTTACGTTTTTACTTAAAACGACTACTGAGATGTGCCAAATGTTCTTAATTTTTCGATCCCACTTCGCTTTTAGCCCCCTCCGGGGGGGGGGCAATTTCTAAAATTGCTGAAGTATATAAATCTTTCTCCTCTCTTTGAAATTTTCATACATTATAATTAACATTTATCAACACCCCCCCCCCCAAAAAAAAAAAAATCTTTTCTGTAATGATAAAACGCTACAATTTAAAAAAAAATCGAAAACTGCCCCCTAGGGGGCATTTGGGTGCTGGGAGAAAGATTCATAATATGAAAGAACAGACCGAAGGCTTTCCGATGATATGTCACATGACAGTTCAAAAACAGTTTGGAATTTTTCGACCCCCAATTTGCCGCCCTCGAGGTGAAAGCTTTTAAATCGCTAAAACATGTCTTTAATAATTTTTCAATAGATATTTTTTCTTTCGTTTCACGCTTTTACTTAAAATGACTGCTGAGATGTGCCAAATGTTCTTAATTTTTCGATTCCCCCCCACTTTTAACCGCCTCCGGGGGGGGGGCATTTTCTAAAATTGCTGAAGTATGTATTTAATTATTTTTTTAGTAGTTTTATTTTCTGGAATTTGACGCTGCTACCTCTAATAGCTGCTGAGATATAGGAAGTTGTTCCAGAATTTTTGACCCTCTGTTTGCCCCCTCCCCTAGGGAAAGAATTTTCAAAAATCCCATCTTAGTGCATGCTTGCATCATAAGAAATATTGTTTCCCCTATTTTCATGTTTCTACGTTCAGTAATTTGGCTATGCATTGATTAGCAGTCAGTCAGGACAAACTATTTTATATAAATATAGATATATATTTGGATGGTTGGAGGAAGCACACATAATAATTTACAAATTTAGGTCTAGACCATCACGCGTTGCAATGAATGCAATTATATGACGGGCATGGAGTCAATCAGATTTATTTAATGTCTTCCTGGGGATGAGCATTCAATATTATTTATATGTGTTACCGAAATTCATATGTAGAAGATGTATAACGACAATCACGAGCGAGACGCCGAAAAATGAAAACCCACACATGTTCAAAAGGTGACATATCCAGAAAATAGGCAGACCATGCAAGAAACTTTACATGTTCTGCTGATAAATTATTAAACGAAATTCTGGTAAAATTTGGCGAGAATATTGGCTTTCGTGATCTGAAGGAATTTTCTAAATTAGGAGCTGAGATACATTATTAAACCAATCAGAGCCAGGGGATTTAAATATATAGTACAAGGAATATATAATTTACAGTAGCTTTAATTCAGTAAAACATCAACATGTGGGCGCACTAAAGTTCACTTAAAACGACTACTGAGATGTGCCAAATGTTCTTAATTTTTCGATCCCACACAGCTTTTAGCCCCCTCCAGCGGGCAATTTCTAAAATTGCTGAAGTATATAAATATTTCTTCTCTCCTTGAAATTTTCATACATTATAATTGGCATTTATCAACCAACCCCCCCCCCCAAAAAAAAAAAAATAAAAAAAAATAAAAAAATAAACTGATCTGTAATGATAAAACGCTACAATTTAAAAAAATCGAAAACTGACCCCTAGGGGGGATTTGGGTGCTGGGAGAAAGATTCATAAAATGAAGGAACAGACCGAAGGCTTTCCGATGGTATGTCATATGACAGTTCAAAAACAGTTTGGAATTTTTCGACCCCCAATTTGCACCCCTCGGGGTGAAAGCTTTTAAATCGCTGAAACATGTCTTTAATTATTTTTCAATACATTTTTTTCTGTCGTTTCACGCTTTTACTTAAAATGACTGCTGAGATGTGCCAAATGTTCTTAATTTTTCGATTCCCCCCCACTTTTAACCGCCTCCGGGGGGGGGGCATTTTCTAAAATTGCTGAAGTATGTATTTAATTATTTTTTTAGTAGTTTTATTTTCTGGAATTTGACGCTGCTACCTCTAATAGCTGCTGAGATATAGGAAGTTGTTCCAGAATTTTTTTACCCTCTGTTTGCCCCCTTTCCTAGGGGAGGAATTTTCAAAAATCCCATCTTAGTGCATGCTTGCATCATGTCATATAGGTTCCCCAATTTTCATGTTTCTACGTTGAGTAGTTTGGCTGTGCATTGATTATCAGTCAGTCAGGCTAAACTATTTTATATAAATATAGATATATATTTGCATGGTTGGAGGAGGAACACATAATACTTTGCAAATTTACTTTTAAAATGAAATTTCGCTTGAAAATTATCAATTTAGGTTTGAAAATTTTTAACTTAAATTAGCAAAAAATCAACTTACAGCCTTCGTCATACGAATCCAATGATCTTACCACCTAGGCTATAAATTCAACGAATATGTAAGTTGAAGTTAGAAATTTGTAATGTTGCAAAAATTGTTAAATACTTTAAAAATATAAGAATGTTTCAAAATTTCTTTATTTTGGGAAGGACAGGTGTTATTCAGCTCTAAATAATAAAAAATTCGAGTATGTAGAATAAATAGTTTCCGGTAACGAGCCTGTGACGGATATTTAGATATATATAGAGAGAAGCGATACTATAACAGTTGCGTGTGATAAATAAAACCCTAAAAACATCCGTTGAAAACAGCAGTACCTATAACACAGTCTATAAGGTGTTAGTTTCTAATTTAAAGGACTCGGAATTAAATCCTGATCCAGATAGAAATAAACCTTGTAAAAATTAAATGTATTGCAATTAAAATTCAATCGAAGAATTTTTAGCAGCTTTTATCTTATTTATCTGAAAAAAGAAAGATATAAATGAAATCACAGAAAGAATTTTCAAAATTAATCCAAAACACGCAAATAGAGATATGCGAATTTATTTCATGTATCTTGATACAGAATAAATATAAGGACTTGTGTTTGTGTAAAAGCTTCAATAACGACATCAAAATGCAAACAAAATTTTTCTCTATTTGCTAGATAAATACTTATTCTAAATATATGCTCTTTTTTCTTGAATTCATCCTGGGAATAGAACAAGAACGTGATTGGACTCGTAACGTAAAAATTGGATTTCTGTGTGAGTACAAAAATTATTGTACGATTGTAGTTACGTTTGATCATATCAGTAGTGCATTAAAGTTGTTTAGATAGAAGAGAGAATGCAAAAAAAAAGATTAGAAAAAGATTTTATAGAATAATAAGCAACAACATTAAACAGTATGATGTGGGAGAGACTATATACCAGTAATAGTGGATCTAATAAATAATAATAAGTCTTCTCAAATTTCAAAAATTCATTAAAATGAAAGAAATCAGTATGTGCTTTTTTTCCCAGAAAAATTTATTTTAATGAAAAGGAAGCGATTGATGACTCAAATATATATCATAGTATGCTTGTGTGCAAATTTCGTAACGAATAGCGTTTTAATTATACCGAATATGTAATTGTTTGGTCGATATACCCAGAAAGTGACATGGAAAAATGCTTATGATTTAGACTATGTTTCATTGCGTTTAAGAAATATATACTTCATCCTTATTATAAATTTCCTATAAATTGCATTCAAATATGCGATTCAAATAAATTCCTTTCCCTTTTATGTTTTTTAACCCTTTCAGAGACAAGCTACTACTATTCGTAAAATGCCGAAAAGTGTAAATGACACATGAATTCAAAAAAAATTTTAAGTTAAAATAATTAAGAGCTTTGATTGAAATTCTTAATAAAAGGAATATTTTCATTCCAATATTCTAGTCTCAATGTGGCATTTAGGCATTAAAATTAGGTGATCCAAGAATGAGCCACCGCCCTTGAAGAGGTTAAACTGGGAATAATTTTATGGATCAGCCTATGAATTTATAGCCAGTTTATGGAAGAAATCTGTAAAATAAATGTTGCTGAAAAACAGCCTCATTTAGAATATCTGTTACACAGAATTCAGTAGCGTTTAAGCCACAAAAAAAATAAAGCATAATTTTCAAAACGAAAATGATGTATAACCTAGAACATGTTCTAATGAAATAGAATGCTTTATAAACTCGTGTTTGGAGAAAATGCACACCATGAAGGTTCATTAGAATTAAGTGAAATTTAATACTAAACGACTGGCATTGGTATAAACGAATGACTACGTTATCAAAACTATAAAACAATACTAAACGTTCGAAATCAGTATTTGGTGTAAACCAACACGTGTTGCAATGAAATGTTGTAATTATATGACGGGCATGCAGTCAAACAGATTTATTTTATGTCTCCTTGGGGAGGAGCATTCAATATTATTTATATGTGTTACCAAAATTCATATGTAGAAGATGTATAACGAGAATCACGAACGACACGCCAAAAAAAATGAAATCCCACACATTTTCAAAAGGCAACCTATCCGGAAAATATCCAGGCTACGCAATAAACTTTATCTGTTCTGCTGATAAAATATTAAACGAAATTTTGGTGAAATTTTGCAAGAATGGCATTCAGGATCTGAAGGAATTTTATAAATTAGAAGCCGAGATACATAATTTTAAAAAAAAAATCAGAGCTAGGGGATATAAATCTATAATACAAGGCATATATAATTTACAGTAGCTTTATTTCAGTAAAAGATCAACATGTGGGCCCAGTAAAGTTCACCTCTAAATTTCTTAATGCGGTGAAACATTTAAGATCTGCCACCGTTTCAATTGAAACTCAAAACTAACAATAATCATGTTGCTGCAGAACTTTACTATATCAGAAACGCTTTGCATTTACACACGTTTTATCGTGACGTACTTTTGCAATAACATCATTAAGGCAAAAATAATTATGGAGAGTTTTTCGTTCGCGTGATTCACATAACCCAAAATAACATTGGATTCAAGCAAGGATCATCTAAATTGCACTTTACAACGTCCGTTTCCCCTAAGCCAGCGTTCGCTATCACCGTCCACAAGATAAGACTCGGGGAACAAACATTCTATTTCGTAGGTATGGATTTAAGGGTGTCCGTTGTTATGCATGGAATACCGTACATTACTTTCTAACGTGTGAACAGGCGTTCAGACCTGAAAGTCCTACTACCAAAAGAAAAGGTGCAACAAACTAAAAATATAGATTGGAGGATGTCTTCGTTCAAAATATGTAAGAAATGTTCAATTGGGGAACATGTGCAAAGTTGTAACTTTGATTGTTTCTGTTAAGGGGCTGTGCAAATATAACGCTATCAAATTTTGGCAATTTTGGATCCCCTCTCCGGTAATAATATCGTTATCAAAGTGTTGATTTTTTTTTTATTTCTAGAATTTGTTTCTTTTGCTCGAAGTGATATGGGTGATTGATTCTACGATAAGAGGTTCAAAAACATAGAGAATTTGGCCAAAAAGAAAAGATTGAGTTTGATCAAAAACCTTTAAATTATGATTTTTGTCCCATTTATTTACTTTTTCATATAAGGGCAAGCCACTTTATACATATTTTATAACTTTTTCTGGTCAGTGACTCGCTTCCCTGGCAGTTATCTTGCCAGGGGAAATACGGCAGGGGAGAGACATTTTCATGTAAATTCAAATTTTTTAACTGACTGAATTAGTTTTTGGGTTAATTGTGTATTTCACTTTAATTATTACTGTATTATTTAATTAGGACAGTAAATGCAATTGAATTAAATGAATGTTATAAGTTTTATGACTTACCAGGGGAGATAGGAGATACACGATCACCGTGCGAAACCACTACACCGCACGGTCGCGTCGCAACAACTAAAAATGGCGAAGCTTAAATGACTTGCGCGTTTAGTATTGCTAGCTTCAAGCCAATAGATGTCCTTGAGTGCTACTTCCGATATAGCCATCCTTGAATTTATATTTGTTTCAGCGGAACGAAATTTGACAGGATAGATACACAAAAAAAGCGGGGCGAAAGTTAATTTTAAAAATTATTTGAAATTAACAAAATTAATTAATTTTTTATTTTATAATATGTAAGTATAATTACTTAAATTCCAATTAAACATACTTTAACTAAGCATCCGACAGAAAAAATATATGTATGGTTTGAAAGTTAAATTGAAACCGGCAAGGGGACATGCCAAGGGAGAGACTTTTTCAGACTTTGTAAGAAATTTCAGAAAAATGTGTTTTAATTAGGCATTCAATCGTGATGTTATTTAATAAAGTATATTAAGATGATGCGATTCATTGCAAAAAATAGCAACATATAGAATAAAAAATCTGTTTTAAACGGATTGCCGTACAAATTACCTCTTATAGTAGAATCACCCATATATGAAACTGATTACATTGATTTTCGCATACTTTTACAATTCAAATGAAGAGAAATCAATATAATATCACTTTGCTAAAAAAAAACTTTATATCAAATAGCACTTAAAAGAAATAGGTATCATTTAAAACTATTTTACAATAGTTTTTTGCTACATAATGTATTTAATAATAATCAAGTTCTGTCGCACTTAGCAACACGGAGGAGGGGGGAGGGCAAATAGAAATTCTTAACAACAAAACAAGGTGACAGCATTCCTTCTCTTTTTTTTAATATATATTTATAAACACAAGCATCATTTCAAATGTACGAACCGTGATTATATATTCATATATACATATAGAAGAATAGAAACGACAAAGGTTGGGGTATTTCATATTTTCGAATTAAATAATTTTACAATAATTTAATGGTTTTATAAAAAAAATTATTTTCATAAAAATAGGTAACAGAATAAGAAAAGGCAACATGCTATTTTGTACCAAAGATCATGTTACAAATAAAAAGAGAAAATTTTCATTAGATCAAAAATGATATCAATATCAAAACACAAACTCCCCATCCTCCTAGAAATATGATATCATATGCCAGCCCCCTTTCCCTGTAAAATGATAACGTTATATTAGCACAGTCCCAAATTACACAGTTATAAAATAAATACTTTACAGCAATAATACAGCGAAAATTTCTTTTTATATCGAGTAGAAATCTAATTTAACAGACAGTACATCTATCGTTCCCACCGGTGAGTAATGTAATAAAAAATTAACTCACTACTATAATAAAAAATTATAAATAGTATTCTGTAAAATTATAACAATAATTTCAGTTATTCTATTTGTAAAATTTTACACAATACTATTTAAATGCGAACAAATTCTTTTTTCAATTATTAGATATATATATATATATATATATATATACTTTAAAAAATGTAAAGTTTTTTGTTTAAATTTGAATAATAAATGGATATTAAACGTGATTGTGATTGAAAAATGAAAATTTAATTTCAAAGAACAAACGATCTTAAATACTTTTTTTATACGAGTAATGTAATAACAAATCAAATTAATTCTGGGGTATAATAATAATTATAATTAGTATTCATTGTAATTAATATTCATGATAATGTGCATCATTCTATTTCTGGTAATTTACACAGCTATCTAAATGCGAACAAAGACTCTTCCAATTTACTATATAAATATTTCTTCGGAATAAAATGCATTTTGCTTAAATTCGACATGGGAATGGAGCTCAAACGTGATTGGGTTTGAAAAATAAAAATTGGATTTCTTTCAAAGGGCTAAAGAATTTAAGTGACTTTTTCTTATGTGAGTAATGTTTAAAACTTTTTTTCTTGGATTGACAATATAAAATTTCTGTTGGGAGCTTACCTAGGCCGAATAGAAATAAGATCAGTCTAATAAGAATCCTCATACAATAAAAAAAACCTAAATATATTTTCTTTTTCTGTTTTTATTTTCTTGAAATATTCGATAGATTCAATTTAATTTGTATTTTAATTAATTGTATAAAAAAATCTTGATGAATAGAAAATAATCTATTTCTTAAAATTAGTATACTGCATTTACAGGGTGACAATTATTGAACTATATGAAATTAAACCGTTTAACATCTGAACGGTGTGCGTGATGAAGTTCATGGTTTCGCTGCAAGCATTTTTGCCGATCCCACCGATGCTGACATAGGAAAGAAAATACGGGCTTCTGATTGGCTGAATGGTTTAAAGAGCAATTGTTGTTTGCAAATAAATCGTCCTGAATGCAGATGTATGTTACGAGCGTATATAGGTATATCATATTAAAGTATTAATAATACGAAGAAGAATTGGCATTTTTTAAAAGTAATATAGAACAATTAGGTTTGTAAGAATAGCGTAATTGACGCCGTAAAAAGGAAATGTGATTATTGTTTCTAAATAAATTGTTCTCAATGTGGATGTGCGTATTAAGAGCATATATGTAATTAAAAGAAATAATTAAAATAATTAAAAGAAGGAAAGTCAATTTGATTCTTTTTATTATTATTGAAGAAAATTTAATAAAATCTATCTTTCAAAATGTTTTCAAACAGACATTAATGATTAAATAAATGTAAACTCAAAACTGAACCAAATAAATGCTCTTTAAATCATTCAACCAATCAGAAGCCTGTATTTTGTCCCTTATGCCAGCTTCGGTGGGATCGGCAAAAATGCTTGCTTTGCAAGGCAAGACCGGTATTAGTATGCGTATGCACACGCAACTTGTAGTTACGAAGCCAAATTTCATTTGTATGGGTTGCTCAATAAGCAAAATTCACACAAAATGAGAACTGGGAATGGACATTTTGGGATCGAGCAGTCTCTCTAATCTCAACGGATGACTGTGTGGTGTGCAATGTCCAGTCACAGAATAATCAGTCCGATGTTCATTGACGGTATGGTGACTACTCGATACGTAAAGGTTTTCGAAAGTGTTTTTATCCCCATTATAAAAAGTGACCCTGATTTTAACAAGATGTGGTTCATGCAAGACGGATTTTGAAACCATTTTGGACTAAGAATGTGTATAATGTTTTGGCGGACCACTTAAGGACCGCATTCTGGATCTACACTGTAAAAAAATTGACCCTTTTGCTGCATCGTCACTCAATCGCTTTTATAGAATATATCTGTTTTGACCAATGAAAATGCTCCATAATACAGCGAAGTAATCGTTTCATAAAAAAGCGTTGGAGTGACGATGCAGCAAAAGAGTCAAATTTTTTACAGTGTTAAAAATTTAAAACTGTTAAAAATTTTACCCATTTGCTGCAGCATCACTCCAACTCTTTTATAGAAAACGGTTACTTTACTGTGTTATGGAGCATTCTCATTGGTCATAAAAGAGAAATTCTATAAAAGCTGTGGAGTGACAAATGGGTCAAATCTTTAACAGTGTAGGGTATCCAGAAGCCATTGGAAAAGAACTCGCTTTACTGGCATATTTCCCAGACCTGAATATATGTGACAGATTTTTGTGGGGATACATTAGAGACATTGTGTACAGAATCAACCTCAAAACCATTGCTGACAGCTAAAAACTGCCATTTGTGACGTCATCGACAGCATCGATGTTCTGACACTTCAGTACACTGTTAAAAATCTGCTGCATTTTGCTGCAACGCCCTCCACCACTTGTATATAATATCTCTATTCCAACCAATGAGAAAGCGCCATTTCACGGCCAAGTAACCGTTTTCTATACAAGCAGGGGAGTGCGTTGCAGCAAAATGCAGCAGATTTTTAACAGTGTAGGTCATGCAGAGTTTTGCTATTTGTTAGCGCCAAGTCACAGCGAATGATGGCAGCCATATCGAACACCTAAATCCGAACCGAAATCCGAATATCTGTAATGACGTTTACATGCTGAATAAAGTTTGTGCATTTAGTAGTTTTTAAATAATTTACGTTTAATTTCACATAGTTTAATAATTGTCACACTATACATATTAATTGAATATAAGAACAGATATCAGTACAGAAGACGTTTCCGCCCCATGGTTTCCTATTTAATAATGTGTGCCTTCATGTCTACTATCACCCCTCAAAGTCTGTCGGTCTTATTTGGTAGCGAAACACCCTGTATATATATATAGTTATATATATATAGTTATATAAATGTATATATATATATACACAAAACCATTAATACTAACCAATAAACAACACAAAATGAAAAAAAAAAGAAATTAAAAGAAATATCTGGAATTTTCAGAATTATAGTACACTTGTCAGACCCCCAAATGGAACTACAAATAAAGCGTGTGGTTTCATCTTCGCATTAGCCATGAAAATCAAAATAATATGAATTCGGGATTACCAACACACATAAAACCAAATTAAAATGAAGGAAAACATTAAAAATAAATAATAATCACATTATTAAAATTGATAGAAAAGGAAAAAACATTTAGCAAAACATTGAATGTACCATATAAAATAATTATCATACCATCAAACCATTAATATGAGCCATAAATTATTTATTGTATAATTTTATGATACAGTTAGATGGTAATATTGCAACTTATAAATGAATTTCTAAAGAAGATAGAAATCTCAATGATAAGACACAAAGGTTATGCGCAGTACAGTAATTATCTTAACGTATAATCTATATTATAAAGGCCAAACGTATCTGTGCGTAACGCATATTACGTCACTTTGCTAATGGCAATACTTTCCATGCTACTTCGTTTTTGCAATTTTCGCTACTGGAAATTTTACTCTTCTAAACACTGCATATTTTAATTTTTTGCACCGTCGTATAGAAAAAAAAAATTACTTTTAAATGCAATTTCTTTGAAAGCTCTATCTCCATTTATTTTTGAGATATTAATTTTAATAGTTTTTAGTGCCAAATTTGTAATTGTGGAAACAGAATCACTTCATTTTCTCTTAAAATTGAAAAAAAAAATTGAAATTAAAATGCATATATTATTTTTAAAATATCGACTGTTATAAAATCCGGTGAGTTTCCGTTTTATTTCGTTCAATAATTTGGATAATTCAGTTTTTAGTTTTTTGTTCATTTTAGCTTAAAATGATATTTTTTTAAGAGTTAGACCGCCCAATATAAGATTAGTCCGAGTGCTACGCGAAAAAAATAAGGTGAAAACTGCAAATCGTGATAAGAATATACCTCTTGGTGAGTATGTACTTTATGATAATACAATGGATATTAGAGGGGGAGGCATCTCGTAAAGTCGTCGGAATTCAAGATGGCGGCTGTTATTCAAAATGGCGTCATTTTCTTAATTTTTTTTTAATATGCGTAATATAAATGTGCATTTTATGTCAATTTCGATGTTTTTAAAGTCAAATTTTCGTTTTTAACACTTTCCAACATTATTTAAAATAGTGTATGAATTCGGTTTATCTGTCTGTTTGTCAGTTTGACTGTCTGTCCTTCCATGCTCTAACTCACTTAAATAATACTCAGATTGCTATGTAAATTTTATACGTTTTATGAAGTTTATAATAACATATTCGAAGTAAAGAATAAGGTGTATAGCTTTTATAGTCCATTTACAGGGCGATAAGCAAAATGACATTACAAAATTGTACATTCGGTGAAATCTTTTGCAATGTGTTTTAAGGATCTTATACTCTTTAAAACAGATTCTAATTGATATACATTAATGTTAATACTGCAATGAACTACCAAATACTTACTACATTATAAGGTGTGCATAGTATTTATCGCTTATTTACAGTGACACACCAAAACAAGAAAATGTGCGTTTGTAATTTGTACATAGATCACGATCTAATTAAAGTGTTATTAGTGGAGGTACTAGGTAGGATAAAACTTCATTTTGTGTTAAGGATATTCCGAATAGTCAGTACCTATCTTATATTAGTAAAATGCATATAAGAAAGTGAGGCATCGTATAAATTTATAGGAATTCAAAATGGCGACTATTATATAAAATCTTTTGCAGTTTTATTCCTCTGAATCTTACAAGAGTATTTCTGATGTTAATTTCCTTTTTTTATAACTCAAAAATTCTCTTTTTAATACTTGAAATATACCAAAAATGAAAATAGGACAATTATTAAAGTATTTTTTGTTATTTACAGCAGAAAATTTAAAGGAATAAATAAATAATAAAAATACTTTTTTATTAATACATTACTTATGCTATGTATTAAAAAATGAATGTTTCGTATAAAGCTGTAGAATATAAAAACTTTACATGGTATCATCATATTTTTCACATTTGTTTTTGCAGTTGCGCAATAATGTGCAAGAAAGTCCAACCTTTCTACAGATACATTTATTTTACAGATTTTACACATACATTTTATTAACTCTTCACAAGTGTCTGAAATCTCTGGCAATTCCGCCCATTTTATTTTTCATGATAAATTGTCCAACCACCATCCCAATTTGTTTTGAGAGGGTGTACGTATTTCACGTTGATTTGCTTGTCCCCAAATGTGTCCAGCTTGGAAAGCACTGCGTAAAATATGTTGTTAAAGTACACCCTTGGTTGGTGAAAGATGTTCAAAAGAACAATTTTTGGCATAAATAATGCTTGTCTCGCATTATTGAGTATAACAATGAGTATAACAGAGAGTATAACAATGTTTTTCAGTCTTTTTTCAACCATGTCTTTGAGATGCAGTATTATTCTGGAATTAGCTTCTTCGTGACCAGGGCAAGTTATTCCAATTAAGGAACTTACGACAGTAAGATTGCCTTTAACTTCTTCTCTTGAAGTGGTTATATTATAGTTTGTGTATTTTTATGGTATTTATTGCTGGCGTCCCAAGTAGATTAAAAAGCTCTTTTTTGTTATAAGAATTTCTTAAGAAATCCTGCCAATTTTTAGATAACACAGGAATATTGTTCTTTTTCAAAGGTTGAAATATTGATTACTTTTTTAACTAGGTGTTCCTTAATGAAACTGTAGAATTGGTGAAAACCAGTTGACACAGCTGAATAAATTGATGCATTAATATCCTTATTACCAGTAATTCTGCTTTCGATGACAAGCAAGTCTTCACCATCTTTTAAAAATCGGCTCATTAATTCTTTTAGTGTGCTATAGAATGCTTGAACTTTAGCGAAAATTTTATTTGAAATGAGTGATATTGTTCATGATGGTATCGATTTCTTTCTTCAGGTTGAACTTGAATGTTAGACTCAAACTCTTGTATGAAATTACAGATTTCTGGCCCATATACCATCCAACGTATAAGTGCCGATGGATCCTGCAATAATCCTACTGCAGCTCTTTCTCCTTTGACAATAGCGTTGTTTTGTACATGCACTTTATCTATGCCCATAGCTGAGAAGAGTTTGTTTGATTTTCTTATCACAAAATATCCCGATGAAAATTCACGGTGTACATTTGATAGTTTAATCTCTGCATCAAACAGATTATTGATGGATTGATTTTTAACATGCATAATTATGGTGATCAAGCAGAAATGAGTCTGCGAGAAGAGTAAGGAACCGCAACAAAAAGAAACGAAAATAAATTCAAAGTGAAATTTTGGATCACTTTTGATTCATCTCATTGTGGTTGGAGAATAATCATCATAATTACAACGTGTAATTGTAAGCTGAATTCCAACCAAAATAATAATAATAATAATAATAATAATGTGACATTTTGCAATTCGTTCCTACCTGGCAAAGTTAAAAAAGCATATTAAATTTAAAAAGCATATAAACAACATAGTGATTATAGGCAGCACTGTAAACGTATTCTTTTTTGAGAGCTTGTAAATGAACTTTAAATTCTACGATCGCTGTATTTTTTAGCAAGTATCTTGCATTACCCTTCACTGATAAGTATTAATTTCAATAAGTTTTTTCAAACAGTTTACCATCATTAAAACATACTAAAAAGGATTTTCGCCAATAGACCTAAATGTAAGGGAATTATTTTGAATGTGCCTGTAAACGAACTATAAATGCTACACTCTACATTTTCGATGTAGAACATTTTGCTGTATACTACTTCTTTAAATTACATATAGAAATAACACATATATAAATTACACGGAAATCCGAGTATATTTGAGGTAAAAAGAGCTGGGCCAGACTGACGGATAGACAATTTATAAATACTTTGAGTGTCCTGTAAATGGACTATAAAAGCTATGTGCACTTTATTTTTTACTCCAAACATATTATTATAAATTTCATATAACATTTAAAATTTACATGGAAATCTGAGCACATTTAAGCGAACTAGAGTCTGGAAGGACAGACAGACAAACAGACAGATAAACCGAATTCACACACACTTTTAAATAATACTGGGATGTGTCAAAAACAAAAATTTGACTTTAAAAACATCAAAATTGACGTGAAATGCACATAAGCGTATTAAGAAAATTAAGAAAATGACGCCATTTTGAATAACAGCCGCCATTTTGAATTCCGACGACTTTACGAGATGCCTCCCCCTCTAATATCCATTGTATTATCATAAAGTACATACTCACCAAGGGATATATTCTTATCATGATTTGCAGTTTTCTGATGCGTAGCACTCGGACTAGATGTATTTTTTGCTGCAACTAATTTTGTAGATTGATTATAAATCAATGAAACAGTTATTTCTCAAAAATTTTCTTTCGTCGAATTTCGACGGGTTCCACCTCGTATTTATAAGATAGCTAAAACATTTAGCAACCTTTAAAATATATTAAAATATATCAGATACAAGTAATAAGAAAATATTTAAAAATGAAAACATACCAATATATGAAATATAAAAACGGACATACATCCATAATTCATTGCTTAAAGCAGCAAAATACTTTCAATGCTAATATAAAACCTTTAATTGCAAAACAATATATATCACTAAAAATATATATGCAATGCTATAAATGTTCAATTCCCCTCTCTTCTCATAACAATTTAAAATCTACTTGAAAACGGCTAAATTTAAAGTAAAAAAAAATCTTTTTTCTTTCTTTCTTTTTTATCCGTTTGCATTCAAATTAAACTGGCTGAAATGGGAATCATTTACAAAATTTCCAATACTAAAAACTAAAGCGCATCATTTATTTACTCATGTGAAAGCAAGAATAAACACATTGAAGTAAAATCTTTAAAATACCCTTTTTACCCAGCAAATTTTTCCTGAAAGTGAGCAATCTTCCTTTCATTGAATTTTCAAAATGGTTCTTCTGAAATAACGGCGTGGAAGAAGCGATTGATGAAGCTACAGAACTTAAATAAGAGAAATCAGATTTAATCGCGAAGTAAAATACTCGAACTTCTACGATAATATCTTAAGAGTAAGAACGTGGTAAGTTGAGAGCATAGTCGTGATAGACAATACCTTGAAAATACTTTTGTTTCTGAGAACTAAATGGCTTACTTAAAAGTGAAAGATATTTTCGTCTTTAGTTTAATTTGTAAACAAATCTGACTGCGTAACAATTCAATATGTTACTTTTAAATTTCATGAAACCTTTCCATTGTTTGGAGAGAGAAAGAAATCCAATTTTATTACACACTTAGAAAAGTTTTATTATTATTATTATTATTATTATTATTATTATTATTATTATTATTATTATTATTATTATTATTATTATTATTTTTATTATTATTATATCATTAAATACTAAGGATAAAATGTGAAATCACATTCAAAGCGAACATGAACAGCATGCGTTTATGTGATTTAACCGTACCATTTTACGATTTTTTATCAATGTACTGAAATAAAAAGTCCTTTTTTCTTTTTTGGAAAACGCTCTGTAAATTTTTTGATTCATTATCTTTATTTTTAAATCTATAGATAGAGAGATACATAAAAATGTAATGTATATATATATATATATATATATATATATATACACAATGCTATGAATGTTGAATTCCCCTCTCTTCTCATAGCAATTTAAAGACTATTTGAAAATGGATAAATTTAAAATAAAAATGTCCTTTTTTTCTCCTTTTCTTTGTTTCGGTTTGCATTCAAATTAAACTGGTTGAAATGGGAATCGTTTACAAAATTCCCAATACTAAAAAGTACAGCACATGTATTCAATCACGCGAAAGCAAAAATAAACAGATTGAAGTAGAATCTTTAAAATACTCTTTTTCCGAGCAAATTTTTGCTGGAAGTGAGCAATTTTCTTTTCATTGAATTTTCAAAATAGTGCTTCTGAATCAACGCCGTGGAAGAAGCGATTGATAAATCTATGGAATTTAAATAAGAGAAATCTGATTTAATCGCGAAGTAAAACTCTCGATCTGCTAGGATAATCTCTTGAGAGTAAAAACGCGGTAAGTAGAGAGCATAGTCGTGACAGACAATACTTAGAAAAAGAATAGAAGATATTTCTGTCTTTAAATTAATTTATAAACGATACAGACTGTGTAACAATTCGATCTGTTGCTTTTAAATGTCATTAAATCTTTCGATTCTTTAGAGAGAGAGAGAGAAATCTAAATTTACGATACACTTAGAAAAGTTTTCATATTATTGTTATTATTATTTTATCATTAAATACTAAGTATAAAATGTGAAATCACATTGAAAGCGAATATGAACAGCATTCGTTTGTGTGATTTAACCGTACCAATTTACGATTTTTTATCCATGTACTGAAGTAAAAAGACCTTTTTTCTTTGTTGGAAAACGCAGTGTAATTTTTTTAATAAATCATCTTTATTTTTAAATCGATAGATAGAGAGATATATAAAAATTTAATGTATATCTATATCTATCTATCTATATATATATATATATATATATATATATATAATGCTAAGAATGTTCAATTTCCTTTTCTTCTCGTAATAATTTAAAGACTAAATGAAAGTGGATAAATTTAGAACAAAAATGTCCTTTTCTTTATTTTTTATCCATTTGCAATCAAATTAAACTGACTGCAATGGGAATCGTTTGCAAAATTTCAATACTAAAAGGTAAAGTATAT